>CM036760.1:42588474-43028474 GCA_020796225.1 Arion vulgaris
AACATCTATCCACATACATCTATCCACATAACATCTATCCACATAAATCTATCCACATAACATCTATCCACATAACATCTACCCACATAACATCTATCCACATAACATCTACCCACATAACATCTATCCACATAACATCTATCCACATAACATCTATCCACATAACATCTATCCACATAACATCTATCCACTAACATCTATCCACATAACATCTATCCACATACATCTATCCACATAACATCTATCCACATAACATCTATCCACATAACATCTATCCATAACATCTATCACATAACATCTATCCACATAACATCTATCCACATAACATCTATCCACATAACATCTATCCACAAACCATCTATCCACATAACATCTATCCACATAACATCTATCCACATAACATCTATCCACATAACATCTATCCACATAACATCTATCCACATAACATCTATCCACATAACATAATGTCTCTTGTACTATCAGTTTCACGAATCCTCCGAATAATATGTCCTTTCTTCTCACTTAATTCTATCACTCTGTCAATAAATTAATCTTTACCGATGACACTATAAACAATCAGTCCATATAAATTAAAATAGTTCATTAAGTCACAATGATTCTTTACCTGGCGTCGGTGATACAGAATAGTATGGACATTCACAACTTCATTCTTCCTCAGGTAAGTTCGGATTCTTCTGAAAATTCACTGGTCTCGTCTTGGCTCGAAATCTAGTCATACAGACATCTGGTCGCCTAGTCTTCTACTTCAAATAGTCTCTTGGCATCGGGTTCCCTCGTCAGGCGTCTGGTCCATTTATCAGCTGGCATCGGTTCATCTGGTCAGTCATCTGGTCGTCTGGTTGTCTCGCTGGGTGGTATGCTCACGTTGTTTTACTTCTGGTCGTCGTCAGGTTCATAGTTACGTATAGTGAACAACGCGGTTCTTCTCTGATTAAATGGCTGGCAGTAAGTTGTATCTAGTTAACGAGTTCTTCACGTTAGTTCAATATTCTTGTTCATTCAGGTCGGACGCTGAGTGCTCTACGCCAAACGAAAACACTTCTGGTCGAATTCTGACTTCAGTCTGTCCTCACTTGGTTGAACTCTCTACCAAAAAATATAACATGTTCTTCTCAGGTTCTAAGTTCACGCTCCTTTTTCTCGTTCTAAATGCTACGCTTAGCAGATCAAATGCATATTAACTCACTTTAATAAACTCTCTTTCACTTGAGAATAAACAATCTACTCCAAAAATTTTCCTCCGTCCGTTCTTCCCAAAGTCTCTGGTCTCAACTGTCTCATTCTTCCCTCCTTTCTTAATTTATGTTTTACTAAAAGCTTAGCTGGCCCCTGCCCTGGTCTCGAGATTCTCGCCTTCCCAGTAAATTTCGCCTACCCCGAGTTAAGTCAACTTTTCTCAATGTGGAGTCCTCACTTTCTTTATGCCTGGACTGGTAAACAAGTTTGTTCTAACTCTACTCAAAGTCGCTAAGTACATAGGAAAAAAAAGTCTCCGATTCCATCCCCAAGTAACAGTGAAACATTAGTGTTGTGTTTATTTTCTTGGAATCCATCTTCGATCTCCTAGGCAATGTAGGTTACTTGGTCTTCTGTTGATCTGTGCTGACGGAATCTACTCTGTTGTGGTAGTATCAGCTGTTCTTGCTCCAAGTACCACATGAGTCTTCTATTGACGAGCCACTCCATTACTTTTCCAACACAACAAATGAAACTAATCGGTCTATAACTGCTTGGGTCGAGTCTGTCTTTTCCTTGTTTTAGAATATGCACTGTGATTACTTCTTTCCATTCACTGGGTATTTCCCTAACTTTCCAGCTTACATTCATAATTTTTAGCAGCTTTTGTTTTCTTTTGGGCCTAAGTTGATGAGCATCTCATTTGTGATGCCATCATTTCCTGGTGACTTCTTAAGGTTAAGACACTGGGGTGCTTCTTCGAGCTCATTTACAGGAAATTAGACACCTAGTTCTTCTGGTGCTGTGGGTGAGTACTTGAGGGATTGCATATCTTCCATTGCCTATTAGTCTTTCTGTGGATATGCTGACCTGACTCACTTTGTGTAATTTTAATAAAAATGTTGGCAGCTCTTTATCTGTTAGCAATTTTTATTGATTTCTAGCTACTTGAGGACGGTTGGTATTTTCGTCACTGAGGCTTTTGATAGTTTCCATAGCTTGTTTCCGTCTCTGTCCAAGTTGAGACTCTCAGTCTTGTCTCTCCAGCTCTGTCTTGCAGCTTGCTTAACTGCTCTCCTATATTTAGCTGCGGCTGCCTTCAGTGCTATGTAGCTGTCTATGCTCTGTTCAATTTCTGCTCTTTCTCTGGCCTGACTCAATTCTTCCTCAAAATTTTGGACCTCTTCTGACTAATAAGGTTTGTAGTCTCTTCTTGCACCTCTAGGAATTGATTCTCTTGCTGCCCTCAAGATGGATGTGTTGAGCCGGTTTGTCATGTTCTTTATCTTTTTTGGTGTGTGTTTATGGACTCACATAAGATGTCGCTGAGTCTCGCAATCTGTACCCAGTCAGCTCTTTTGTAGTTCTACCTGGGTATTAGTTTTTGGACTTGGGGGAATATGTTAGGTTCAAGGAGAGCTTGACAGTTTTGTGGTCACTGTCTCCTAGCTGGTCCATGACAGTTCGATGCAGTTTGTGGGCTATGTCACCGGTGGCAAAAGCGAGATCTGGGGTGGATGTATTTTTCCATCTTCTTAAGTAGAAGGTTGGTGTCATCGGTCTGTTCATGAGTTGTAAGTTATTATCTATTTCCCACTTTTCTCTCTCCTCACCCTTGCTTGGTGTCTTGGTATCCTCATCTTTCGAGTGACTGTTAAAGTCTCCTACTACTAGACAGTTTGTATTGGTCAATGGCATGGCCTCCAGCATAAGGGCTCTGTCGTTTGGACAATATATATTGTAGATTCAAATTTGTTGTTTGTCTACAAAGATGTTAATTTCTATCATTTTTGCTTCCAATGTGATGACTATATTTGTTTCATGGGGATATGGTTGTGCACTAAGTATGAGATTCCTATGATTTCTGCTTCCCCATTTGTGCCGACTTCTATCTGTTTCATAGGGATATAGTTGCGCACGAGTATGAGGACTCCCCCATTGTAGCCGTCTCTGTCTTGTCTGTATGCCTGATATCCTCGACTTGTTTTCTTATATCCTTTGATGTCAGCGGTCCAGGTATTTCAAGATTTCTCTCTTTCCCTGTAGGCTAATAATCGTCAAATTTATCATGCATCCATTTAACCACAATAATACAAACAGCTGTATGATTCATGAAGAATTAATTAATATGAATTCATACCTTTGAAGTCGGAGAAGGCATGCAAGGGACACTCAGAAAAGGTAAGTATGCCTTCACCAAAATCATTCAGAAGTACATGATCGCACTGACTACGCCTGAAATGAAAGCGGGCAACACGAGATAAGATTTGATATGAATTCATTATTTATAATGCACTTTTCCCCATCTCTATGGGTTTTTGTGTATTTTTGTTTTATTTTATGTTGTTTTTTCACTATCAGAACTAAATGAAAGAATTAAATGTGATTGTCAGGTGTGTGAAGGAGATACAATCCAAGTTACAATAGACAACAGAATGCATCTATCTGAAGCCACATCCATACATTGGCATGGGATGCTACAACATGACTCCCAGTACATGGATGGAGTTAGCCAAGTAACTCAATGTCCAATTAATGCACATACTAAATTTACATACAGGTAAGTAACAATAATATTATTACGCTGAAGGTGATGATTTTTTTGTATAATAATAATAATTCCTCTCGTACCGTTATACGTTAGATAGGTCCTGCTTGCAATTTCTCCATACCTCTCTATCCTGGTCAACTCGCTCAATGTACTTCATGGAACTGAGACTGATATTTCTTGCCTCTCTCATCAAAGTTCGTTTCAGGGTCCTCTTAGTTGTCCTCTTTCTTGAACCCTCTGCATCCCACTTCAATGCCTGCTTGATATTCTTTGATCATTTCTTTTCAAGGTGTGTCCAACATATCTCAATCTTCTCCTTGTTACAACCAGTTGTTACTAGTGGTTGATCAAATATTTCCTGATTTCATCACTTCTCCTGAGTGTTGCTGATACATTGAGGTTATGTCCGGCGGGAACAAAATTAGTAAGGGGCTTATGGGCTTGTGTGAGATGCATGGTAGTTTACTGAACAGAATGAAGTATAAATAATAGCAGCCTCTAATATCTTCTCTTCTTCGTCTTTGTGTTTGTTCTTATCAACCAAGTTTATCTTACTTTCTTACATGTGCTATAAAAATACTCTAAGGTATGTTACGTATAGCCATAGTCAAACTATATATTATTAACGTGTTTCACCCATTTACTTGATCCAGGTTCCTAGCCAACTATACTGGCACCCATTTCTGGCATGCACATGCTGGCATTCAAAGAGCCGATGGACTATTTGGATCATTGATCGTGCGCAGACTACCCAACCTTGAACCTCACCTTCACCTGTATGACTTTGATCTTCCAGAACACGTTCTTCTTGTCACCGATTGGTTTGTTGAGGATTCTATGTCTGCTGTCGCTGGAATTCTGTATAGCTCTAGACCTACAAATGATATTCTTCTGTTGATCAACGGTTAGTGGTTATTAAATGTTCAGATATTTCAGGAGAAGACTCATGTTGAGACAATATTTATTACCACTTAACATGTCTTCTTCAAACTCCTATCGACACTTGTTAAACCACTCTTTGTGATTTGTATGTAATCCGAGCCTAAGAGCGATTATAGGTTTTTCCAGTTATGCGCATACAAGTAGACCAGCACATCCGATTTCTGCAACGCTTTTTATTTCCTAAGTTAGCTTCCCAAGGCCCCTACCATATCTCACAGTCGCCTCTTACGATATTCATTGTAGGTCGCAGGGCTGATATTCTTTGCTCCCCTTGCGCGCCCCGGCAACACACGGGCGATACACATAAGAAAGCAATACTTGTCCTTAATGAAGAACAAGGGAGATAACAGAGATTGGGAAAATACAAGGTTATCTCTCTTTTGAAAGGGAGATAAAAGAGATTGTAAAACATGTAAGACTTTCTTTCTCTCTCTCTCTCTCTCTCTCTCTCTCTCTCTCTCTCTTCAGCCAATAGGATAGATGTTTGAAAAAATATTGAAACGGTAAGCTGGACAAAAGTTAGAACCCGAGATAAGCAGTAGACAGTTTGAGTCTAAGAGCTGGAGAGCTGAGCGAATGCAATATGTTACATTGAAACCGGTGGAGAACTACAGCGGGCTTTGTGTGTTGATGTCTTTACCATGACACACCTACGACTCTCGCAGGTTGTGAGGATTAAAGTGTCTTAAAGTGTCTCTGAAATGCTTCTACTCGTATATAGACACCACATGATGGAACTGCCTTGCGCAAGATCGCCAAATGTAGCACTGTTTCAACACAAGAGGAACTCGCGGAGCTGAGAATCGTCGTGACGTTGAGGCGCAGAGAACGCGAGCTGCGAGAAAAAACAGAACACACAACACTAACATGTCTAATCTTGATCATGTATGTCTCACCTGGGATATGGAACTGTGTTCGAAGATTGGAATCTACTCTACATTCACCTCCGCACACACGAGAGGTGCGCAGCATACGTCTGGGGCTGTTTTCATCAAAGCTCCAAATGATTATTATTATCCTCAGAGCTATGCTATGATCGTCAAGACAAATGAAGGTAATGGCTCAATTATTGTGTTTGTGAACCCTCAGGTGCCACATAATTATGTACACTTTTGTTGAAATCCATCAAAACTTCATTAATAACAGTCTCTTCAAGCTGTTTGATGTGATGATATTGGACACCACCAGCCCTGGAGCGGAACTGTGCTTGCTTTGAATGCATTAACAACATCTTCATTTGTTACCTTCTGGTTTCTTCTGGCGACAAGTCAGGCTGGGGTTTCTTAGCTAATGCGCGTGGTAGAGTTGTTGCAGATGGAAGAGGAGCATATAGGACAATTACTTCCAGTATTACGTCCATGTGTTGTCGGGGCCCTAAGTGGAGCAAAGAATAGTAACACTGTGACCTACAAGGCATGTCAAGAGGTGACTGAGGCAGGGACATAGGAAGCTACCCTAGTAAATAAAAGGATCGCAGAAATCAGATGTGCTGGTCTGTTGAGGCGCATAACTGGCACAATGTACAATCGCTCTTAGACTCGGATCACATACAAATAACAAAGAGTGGTTAACAAATGGTCGATATGGAGCGTTTGAAGAAGAAAGAGACTTCAGTATGAGGATGGATGTTGAGACTGTTACTGTTGCTCTCCATTCCCTCTCTGGGACTCCATTTACTGGGGTCGTTGTTGTATTGGATTCTCAGTTGATGCTTCACAAGATCCAAAAGGGCAAGTTTCGGTATGAGTGGATGTCGTCTATAAAAGTTTATAACGTCTGAAGACTTAAGTGGATCTACTGTCCTGGACAAGCGGGTGTTTGCAGTAATGAGAGAGAAGACATGCTTGCATCAACAGCATCGATTGTTGAGGAGTTGAAGATGGATAAGAGGGGTGTTCTTCTGTCTTGTCGCAACTGTCTGTTGGATCTTCTTATCTTATCTCTTATCTTATCTTAACCACATTTGCCGTGAAGCGGCGTAGGGAGAGTTAGTTTCTATCTTGTGCCAGGTGTGTTGCGCTTGACGTTGTCAGTCCATGCTTTCGCAGGGACTCTGAGATGTTATCAACCCATCTTGTTCTTGGCCTGCCTCGTGCTCTGCGCCCTGAGTGTCGATTATTATAGGCACGTGATGGTAGTAAATGTGGTTCCATTCTCATTAAATGGCCGAACCACTTGAATCTTTGCTTCTCGATGTACTGTATGCATGGTATAGTACCAACGATGCTTCTGATATTCTCGTTTCTCACTCTATCTCGCCTTGTAACGTTGACAGCTTTTGTAGACATCTCATTTCACATGTTGTAATCTTTCTTTTTTGTGTCTTAGTCAGGGCCATGTTGGCACTGATAGCAGAGAGTTGGAATAAATATGCAGTTTATCAGTTGTCGTTTGAGTTATCTGTTGGATGAAGACACAAAAATAGATGTTGAATCGATCCAGCGATTTCAGCAGTTTGAAGTTACCTGTTCTATGGGTAGAACTGGATGCATGAGGGACAGAATGTTTAACCAGCGAGCCATTGGAACCATCAGTATACATAGTCTTCGATACCGATTAGCGGAGACTGAGCACCTATGGGTCTGCCCGGAGTGCAATGACGTCAGTTTAGTAACCAATAATCAATATTTACGGGATCCTGAAATAATTGTGTAATGTCGAATTATTTACTGTAAACAATATAATATATGGAACAAATAATATTGACAGTTAAATTATATTTGACAGGTCTTGGTCCATTTAAAGAGATTAAGGTCGCCTCCAATACATCCGCATTCACACCGCATGCTTCTTTCACTGTACAACCTGGAAAACGATATCGATTTCGAGTTATCAATGCTGCCAGCAATAATTGTTATAATCAGGTTAGTATAATTGTCCACTGTCGGTCAGTATAAATGTCCACTGTAGGTCAGTATAATTGTCCACTGTAGGTCAGTATAAATGTCCACTGTAGGTCAGTATAATTGTCCATTGTAGGTTAGTATAATTGCCCAATATAAGTCAGTATAAATGTCCACTGTAGGTCAGTATAATTGTCCACTGTAGGTCAGTATAATTGTCCAATATAGGTCAGTATAAATGTCCACTGTAGGTCAGTATAATTGTCCACTGTAGGTCAGTATAATTGTCCAATATAGGTCAGTATAAATGTCCACTGTAGGTCAGTATAATTGTCCACTGTAGGTCAGTATGATTGTCCAATATAGGTCAGTATAATTGTCCACTGTAGGTCAGTATAATTGTCCACTATAGCTATTTGTGTACTAATATACGGATGCGAGTAATGGACATTAAACATAAAGACAAGTCTCTAAGGGCTGCAGAGATGTGGTTTTTGAAAAGAATGATGAGAATTCCATGGACTGCTTAAATGACTAATGTGGAGATGTTGAATGAGGTCAAGCACACATAATTTTATCATCAATATAAGACAAAAGGCAGTCATCTTTTTCGGACATGTGATGAGGAATGGAAGTTTATAACACATTATAATAACTGGTAAAATCGAGAGTAGACTAGACAGAAAAAGACGGATAGAGAACATTGTGGATAACTTCATAGTACGGAAGAGCGTCAACATCTGAGATGATAGCAAACAGCAGAGACAGATATTTGTAGAGATCCTTGATCGCCATCGTCATCCGGCACGGCACCTGATGATGATGAGCTATTTGTGACTGATGTTTGTGTTATTTGAGAAGACATGAAAAGAATATTTCAGAAAGGAAAGGAATAACTGAGATTTTGTTGGTGGTAACTGAATCTTTGGCAATATGACGTTCTCTGTGTTTTGATTGATTGATTGATTGATTGATGGATTGATTGATTGATTGATTTGATGGATGATAGGACCATCATCATTGCATTTCGGTGAGTAAAGTAACCATGTGTGCTCCGATCTCTTTCTTACACAGGGAAAAACTCAGCTGACGAGCTGAAGATGTTGAAGATATTTTTATAGGACTTTCAATTTCAATCTTTTCTTATAAATTTTGCCCGGACAGCGACTTTTCAGCCTGCTATTCTCGATTTTGAACTGCCAAAGGTTCTTTCACGTACTCATGCTGAACACGGGACCTACATTTTATCATCTGTTTCCGATATGACTAGAAACTCGATCTCACCTACCCTGAGATCTGGGATATCTGGACAAATATCCTGAGGGCTCCACGAGGGAACGAACCTGATACCTCTTGTACGAGAGATGACATCTGTTAGTTTGTACGAGAGATGACATCTGTTAGTTTGTACGAGAGATGACATCTGTTAGTTTGTACGAGAGATGACATCTGTTAGTTTGTACGAGAGATGACATCTGTTAGTTTGTACGAGAGATGACATCTGTTAGTTCGTACGAGAGATGACATCTGTTAGTTTGTACGAGAGATGACATCTGTTAGTTTGTACGAGAGATGCCATCTGTTAGTTTGTACGAGAGATGACATCTGTTAGTTTGTACGAGAGATGACATCTGTTAGTTTGTACGAGAGATGACATCTGTTAGTTTGTACGAGAGATGACATCTGTTAGTTTGTACGGGGATGAGTAACTAACCTCTACAGAACAAAGATGACATATGTTAGTTTGTACGAGAGATGAGTAACTAACCTCTACAGAACAAAGATGACATCTATTAGTTTGCATGAGAGATGAGTAACTAACCTCTACAGAACAAAGATGACATCTGTTAGTTTGTACGAGAGATGAGTAACTAACCTCTACAGAACAAAGATGACATCTGTTAGTTTGTACGAGAGATGAGTAACTAACCTCTACGGAACAAAGATGATATCTGTTAGTTTGTACGAGAGATGAGTACAACTCTCTACAAAACAAAGATGACATCTGTTAGTTTGTACGAGAGATGAGTAACTAACCTCTACAGAACAAAGATGACATCTGTTAGTTTGTACGAGAGATGAGTAACTAACCTCCACAGAACAAAGATGACATCTGTTAGTTTGTACGAGAGATGAGTAACTAACCTCTACAGAACAAAGATGACATCTGTTAGTTTGTACGAGAGATGAGTAACTAACCTCTACAGAACAAAGATGACATCTGTTAGTTTGTACGAGAGATAAGTAACTAACCTCCACAGAACAAAGATGACATCTGTTAGTTTGTACGAGAGATGAGTAACTAACCTCTACAGAACAAAGATGACATCTGTTAGTTTGTACGAGAGATGACATCTGTTAGTTTGTACGAGAGATGACATCTGTTAGTTTGTACGAGAGATGACATCTGTTAGTTTGTACGAGAGATGACATCTGTTAGTTTGTACGAGAGATGACATCTGTTAGTTCGTACGAGAGATGACATCTGTTAGTTTGTACGAGAGATGACATCTGTTAGTTTGTACGAGAGATGCCATCTGTTAGTTTGTACGAGAGATGACATCTGTTAGTTTGTACGAGAGATGACATCTGTTAGTTTGTACGAGAGATGACATCTGTTAGTTTGTACGAGAGATGAGTAACTAACCTCTACAGAACAAAGATGACATATGTTAGTTTGTACGAGAGATGAGTAACTAACCTCTACAGAACAAAGATGACATCTATTAGTTTGTACGAGAGATGAGTAACTAACCTCTACAGAACAAAGATGACATCTGTTAGTTTGTACGAGAGATGAGTAACTAACCTCTACAGAACAAAGATGACATCTGTTAGTTTGTACGAGAGATAAGTAACTAACCTCCACAGAACAAAGATGACATCTGTTAGTTTGTACGAGAGATGAGTAACTAACCTCTACAGAACAAAGATGACATCTGTTAGTTTGTACGAGAGATGACATCTGTTAGTTTGTACGAGAGATGACATCTGTTAGTTTGTACGAGAGATGACATCTGTTAGTTTGTACGAGAGATGACATCTGTTAGTTTGTACGAGAGATGACATCTGTTAGTTCGTACGAGAGATGACATCTGTTAGTTTGTACGAGAGATGACATCTGTTAGTTTGTACGAGAGATGCCATCTGTTAGTTTGTACGAGAGATGACATCTGTTAGTTTGTACGAGAGATGACATCTGTTAGTTTGTACGAGAGATGACATCTGTTAGTTTGTACGAGAGATGAGTAACTAACCTCTACAGAACAAAGATGACATATGTTAGTTTGTACGAGAGATGAGTAACTAACCTCTACAGAACAAAGATGACATCTATTAGTTTGTACGAGAGATGAGTAACTAACCTCTACAGAACAAAGATGACATCTGTTAGTTTGTACGAGAGATGAGTAACTAACCTCTACAGAACAAAGATGACATCTGTTAGTTTGTACGAGAGATGAGTAACTAACCTCTACGGAACAAAGATGATATCTGTTAGTTTGTACGAGAGATGAGTAACTAACCTCTACAAAACAAAGATGACATCTGTTAGTTTGTACGAGAGATGAGTAACTAACCTCTACAGAACAAAGATGACATCTGTTAGTTTGTACGAGAGATGAGTAACTAACCTCCACAGAACAAAGATGACATCTGTTAGTTTGTACGAGAGATGAGTAACTAACCTCTACAGAACAAAGATGACATCTGTTAGTTTGTACGAGAGATGAGTAACTAACCTCTACAGAACAAAGATGACATCTGTTAGTTTGTACGAGAGATGAGTAACTAACCTCCACGGAACAAAGATGATATCTGTTAGTTTGTACGAGAGATGAGTAACTAACCTCCACGGAACAAAGATGATATCTGTTAGTTTGTACGAGAGATGAGTAACTAACCTCTACAGAACAAAGATGACATCTGTTAGTTTGTACGAGAGATGAGTAACTAACCTCCACGGAACAAAGATGATATATGTTAGTTTGTACGAGAGATGAGTAACTAACCTCTACAGAACAAAGATGACATCTGTTAGTTTGTACGAGAGATGAGTAACTAACCTCTACAGAACAAAGATGACATCTGTTAGTTTGTACGAGAGATGAGTAACTAACCTCCACGGAACAAAGATGATATCTGTTAGTTTGTACGAGAGATGAGTAACTAACCTCCACGGAACAAAGATGATATCTGTTAGTTTGTACGAGAGATGAGTAACTAACCTCCACGGAACAAAGATGATATCTGTTAGTTTGTACGAGAGATGAGTAACTAACCTCCACGGAACAAAGATGACATCTGTTAGTTTGTACGAGAGATGAGTAACTAACCTCCACGGAACAAAGATGATATCTGTTAGTTTGTACGAGAGATGAGTAACTAACCTCTACAGAACAAAGATGATATCTGTTAGTTTGTACGAGAGATGAGTAACTAACCTCTACAGAACAAAGATGATATCTGTTAGTTTGTACGAGAGATGAGTAACTAACCTCCACGGAACAAAGATGATATCTGTTAGTTTGTACGAGAGATGAGTAACTAACCTCTACAGAACAAAGCTGACATCTGTTAGTTTGTACGAGAGATGAGTAACTAACCTCCACGGAACAAAGATGATATCTGTTAGTTTGTACGAGAGATGAGTAACTAACCTCCACGGAACAAAGATGATATATGTTAGTTTGTACGAGAGATGAGTAACTAACCTCCACGGAACAAAGATGATATCTGTTAGTTTGTACGAGAGATGAGTAACTAACCTACACGGAACAAAGATGATATCTGTTAGTTTATTCATCATTAAATAGTTTGTCCTGAGCAGAACTTTGCCATCCCAACAGTTCTTTGGCATATAACAAACATGCACACATCATTCATAATAGCCTAAAGTTTATTGTAAGACGAGTTTTTGGTAAGAATCATGGAAGCAACGGAAGCAATAGCTATGATCAATAAATAGGAAACAAGGAAGATAATAAAAGAAACCACCAGAAAACTACAGACCTTCATAAATGGATGTTTGCGTAGAGTAGAGGGACTGAGATGGTATGATAAGATTACGAACGAGGAGCTCAGAGAAAGAACTAAGCAGATACCAATGGAGAAAGAGCTAAGGAAGAGACGCTGGCGATGGATATGACATACATTGAAAAGACCGACGCATCGTAAGACAGGCTCTGTTTTGGAACCCGCAGGGAAAGAGGAGTAGAGGAAGGCCTAAACAGACCCGGAGAAGATTGCTAGAGAATGATATTAAAAGGATAAGTAAAACATGGAAAGAATTGGAAGGGATGGCAGGAGAGAGAAAGAGCTGGAAGACGTTTGTTGAAGACCTGTGCTCCGTTGGAAGTTGAAATGTGAAGAAGAAGAAGGGTAAGTGGTTCGAATCCTGTGTTTGCTAATTTGTTTTTCCGAAGGCCCATAATATTTGTACACTGTCTATTAATCATATTAATTGTTTCCGTTGCTTCCCATTGTTTCCGTTGCTTCCCATTGGGATCGTACAAAAACCCATAATTCTCATCATATTTATGAGGCAAAGTTTAGCAAAGAAAACAACAAGAAAATATGTTTACTGAATTGTTTAAACATTTTCATTGTTCAGATTTCTGTTGACTCACACAATCTGACAATGATAGCTTCTGATGGACAACCGTTTGAGCCGTTCCTCGTAGAATCTTTTTACATCTTTCCTGGAGAGAGATTTGATTTTATTCTTCATGCAACAGAGACTATACGGTATTGTTTGTCTTTGTTTGTGTTCAATATCATGTGATTAGAAGTAATAATAAACATAGCCTTGTAGAAGTGAACCAGACAACAGACATAGACTTGTAGAAGTGAACCAGACAACAGACATAGCCTTGTAGAAGTGAACCAGACAACAAACATAGACTTGTAGAAGTGAACCAGACAACAGACATAGACTTGTAGAAGTGAACCAGACAACAAACATAGACTTGTAGAAGTGAACTAGACAACAAACATAGACTTGTAGAAGTGAACCAGACAACAAACATAGACTTTAAGAAGTAAAACCAGACAAAAACATAGACTTGTAGAAGTGAACAAGACAACAGACACAGACTTGTTGAAGTGAACAAGACAACAAACACAGACTTGTAGAAGTGAACAATACAACAAACACAGACTTGTAGAAGTGAACAAGACAACAAACACAGACTTGTAGAAGTGAACCAGACAACAAACACAGACTTGTTGAAGTGAACAAGACAACAAACACAGACTTGTAGAAGTGAACAAGACAACAAACACAGACTTGTAGAAGTGAACAATACAACAAACACAGACTTGTAGAAGTGAACAAGACAACAAACACAGACTTGTAGAAATGAACAAGACAACAAACACAGACTTGAAAGGAACAAGACAACAAACACAGACTTGTAGAAATGAACAAGACAACAGACATAGACTTGTTGACGTGAACAAGACATCAAACACAGTCTTTTAGAGGCTAACAAGACAACAAACACAGACTTGTAGAAGTGAACAAGACAACAAACACAGACTTGTAGAAGTGAACAATACAACAAACACAGACTTTTAGAAGTGAACAAGACAACAAACACAGACTTGTAGAAATGAACAAGACAACAAACACAGACTTGTAGAAGTGAACAAGACAACAAACACAGATTTTAGAAATGAACAAGACAACAGACATAGACTTGTTGAAGTGAACAAGACATCAAACACAGTCTTTTAGAGGCTAACAAGACAACAAACACAGACTTGTAGAAGTGAACCAGACAACAGACATAGACTTGTAGAAGTGAACCAAACAACAAACATAGACTTGTAGAAGTAAACCCAGACAACAGACATAGACTTGTAGAAGTGAACCAGACAACAGACATAGACTTGTGGGAAGGCAAGACAACAAATCATACAGATCGCGAGATTGGTTAACTTTGTTGATAACTCGAGCAGAAAGAAGAAAGAAAGAACATTACTACAGCCCTTTTGGAAACTATTTTCTCGTTACATGGGAAGTGGAGCAGGGTCTTGGTCGTTCTAGTTCATTGACTCAACGCAGCCTTCTCACTTTGTTTTATTAGGCCTGTGGTCCTTATAATTTGTTAAACTCACCAGTAAGTATCACCATCATGAAGGTTAATAGTAGACTATGTTTAAAAGTATATTGAAAGAATGACAGAGAACAGATAGCATAACATTGCATATAGACAATCCATGATGAGGAAGAGACAAGAGGCCGCCCAAAAGAAAACGATGAAGAGAAAGAGACGAGGTCGACCAAGAAAACGATAGAAAAAGAGAAGATACCGACCAAGAAAACGATGAAGAAAGAGACAAGATACCGACCAAAGAAAACCATGAAGAGAAAGGAGACAACGATACCGACCAAGAAAACCATGAAGAGAAAGAGACAACGATACCGACCAAGAAAACGATAAAAAAGATAACATTGAAGTAAATCTTGAAATACTAAGTTAAAAAAAAAAAGTAAAGGAAACTTTTTATACCATTTGGTATTTTGGGATAAACTATGTTTTACCTTTTTGGTATTTTGGGATAAACTATTTTTTTACCATTTGGTATTTTGGGATAAACAATGTTATACCATTTGGTATATTGGATAAACAATGTTATACCATTTGGTATATTGGATAAACAATGTTATACCATTTGGATTTTGGGATAAAACCATGTTATACCATTTGGTATTTTGGGATAAAACCATGTTATACCATTTGGTATTTTGGGAAAAACAATGTTATACCATTTGGTATTTTGGGATAAAACCATGTTTTACCATTTGTATATTGGATAAAACGATGTTCATCATCATCATCAAATACTTGCCCTGAGCAAATTTGCCACCCCAACGTCCTCCGGAATTTCTCCTCTAGGCCAGATGTCCTGCCTCTGCAGCCGTCATGTTCAAACAATCAGTTACATCTTGAATCCATCTTCTCCGTGGTCTTCCTTTTCTTCTCTTCACCGATATGCCTCTTTCCATGATGGTCTTCTCCCGCCCTTTATGTCGTTTTCTATGTTGAACTATACAAACTAATAATCACAATACCTTGATGTACGAGTAGTTACCGGGTCCCAAATTGAGGTGTAAGAAATAGAACCATTTTATTGCCACGCATGTCGTAAGAGGCGACTAAGGAGGTTGGGAGTGGGTTATCTCCCCCACACCGAAAAAAACACTAGATGGCTACAGAACGGAGAGCGAACCGAGTAAACGCTTTCTGAAACCGGACACATCGCCGAAGGATAAGCACCAGAGCTCCAAGGGTGCAAGATGTGACGAAAAAGATACCAATGCTAAGGTTGATGAATCAGATTTCCCACAGAATAGAATTTATGGGGAAATCTGGTACATCGATCTGTGCGGTGATCGCGAGAGAAAAAATCCCTTTGGGGTCATTGCTCACAAACGGCGGAATGCATAAAAGAAATTAAAAGAACGCTGAGCATTGCTTCGAAAAAAGTAAAAGAACTAACAAATTTCATGGAAGGAACTGGTATAAGAATAAAGAGCCTGCGTTTTCTCTTGGCAACCTATGGTTGTGAGACATGGACTATTGACAAGGCGACGGAGAAGATCATTAATGTCTTTGAATGCAAATGCTACAGAAAAGTACTTAGAATATCATGGACAGAGAAAGAACAAATGCTTCTGTTCTACAACAGCTTGATATTAAAGAGAGTTGGCTATTAAAGAACATAAGATCAAGGGAAAATAAATATTTGAGACACATCAAACGACATGAGTACCTACAGAAGATAATTCTGGAGGGAACAGTGATGGAAAAATTTGAGGGAAGACCTAGAGGACGTTGGGTGCATGTCTTGACGATCTGAGAATGACTGCTGCTGACGCCTGTCAACTTGCACAGCACAGAGATATTTTCAGGATTCGTCATGTAACCAAGTTCCGGAGGAAAAGCTACTTGATGTGATGATGAATAACCCAAATACTTATTTTTGCAACGTCTGTTATTTTTGTCGTTTTTTTTGTCACCATAGAAACTATTGGATTCGAGTTCGAGGCTTATTGAATGCGCAGAGACTCTCTACACAAACTGCCATCTTGAAATATGCAGGCTCAAATGACGAACTCCCGCCGGAAAGTACGACCTGGAAATGATGGAGAACGAAGGGGTTTGGAAAGTTATTTCTCCAGTATGTCTTTAGTTTTTCTAAATGAAACATTTTCTGATAAAAAAGTCAACTTCAGCAACCACATAAAACTTCATCTTCCTTTCCGTTAAAAATGTATCATAAATTTGCAATTTCTCTGCCTCTATTATTGCTACACTGCTACCAGGTTGTAGATCAGTATCGGGGTTATTCTGTAGTTGGACTTGAGTGTCGTTATTCTGTAGTTGGCGTTCAACCCCTTGGCAGTTCAAAATACTAAAGAGCAGACTGGAAAGCCGCTGTCTGGGCAAAATTCATTAGAAAAAGATTTAAAATAAAAATTCAAAATCATATCTTCACCATATTTAAAATTACATCTGGGACCTCGCCGGTGCTAGGAGTTCGTGCACTACAGCTGAAAACTTCCTGTATAGACAGAGATCGGAGCACACATGGCTATTCATGAAGTGCAATGATGATGATTCATCCAATCAATCAATCGATCAAGCAATCAAGCAAGGGCCCGCTTGCCCTCCTGTATCAGGCGCTGGTTCTTTCCAACCACCAAATTTTCAATGGCCATCCTCGCTGTTAGCAAGACGCAAATTGAAAGACTGGAGAGAATACAGAATGAAGCTATGCGTTTCATCCTGGTTGCACAAGGACATCACCCTGCATGGCGATAAGGTTTCTCATGGATTTTCCAACCTTGGAGTATAGACTAAAGATAGCTAGAGCAAGTCGTGTTCATAATAAATGCTAAAAGGATCACCCATTGACGGGGCTGCCCCAGCACCGTGGTGAAAAAGGTTAAAATGGGGTGTTGTGGGTTGACCGTGCAGACACTGTTCAAGATGCGGACTCACAAATATTGACCATGGGGAAATGGATACTAGTCCTTTCAATGTACGGGAAGCTTGAGTGGTTACCGGGGCCCAAATTTGGGGTGTAAGAATAGAACCATTGTTACCTGCCACGCATGTCGTAAGAGGCGACAAAGAAGGTTTGGCTGAAATCGGATGCACGTGTCCTAAACGTGAGAAGTCTATGCGTTTAGGGGCCTCAAACCAATAACAGTATACGTTCTTGTCAAGATCAAACATATACAAAGAGTGATTAAATTGGTCGTAAAGAAGAACGCAAAGAAGAAGAAGAAGAATATACGGGAACACATTTTCAACTATCCTTAAATTCAACAAATGATACAGATAGAAAAATCCGTGACTTTGGGATGCAGAGGTTAGAAAACTGAAATGAAGGGCCATGATTTCTACTGAAGAATCGGTAGTTCTCCACGGATAGTCCGCATGGGACTTCTCTGCAAGGTCATACGGCAGGATGGTCAAGGAAGCCAGTGATACATTTAGTATGACAACAAGAAGCAGGACAATGGAAGTACTGACGTTGACTAATGCACTTCTATTGCTAGTTATGGAACTATACTCATACGTGCAGTCTGATGATTCATTGAGTATGCCCCAAAAAGGTGGAGGCTGATTCGGTGCGTCGGCAATGTACTGAATCACTACAAGCGTCAACATTTTACTGAATAACTACAAGCGTCAACATGTGTCTGAATCACACAAGCGTCAACATTGTACTGAATCACTACAAGAGTCAACATGTGTACTGAATAACTACAAGCGTCAACATGTGTACTGAATCACTAAAGCGTCAACATTGTACTGAATCACTACAAGGCCAACATGTGTACTGAATAACTAACAGAGTCAACATAAGTGCAGAATTACACTTATCTTCGTTCCGGGGACATGGATGTCGCAATAAGAGAAAAACAGGCTGACTTGTTCTTCCGCCATATGAAGAAGTCAGCCAGTGGATAGAACTGACATTTTGAGCACCCTCATAGAGTGTGGTCGCAAAGCGAATATTCCTAAAATAAATCCCGTCAAATGGGGGGTTGCAAGGTTTGGGAAAATGAAGTTTGGGAGTGGCCAGAAAAGAACAGCACAACCGGTATGAGTAGACCCATCAATCAAAATCGAACTGGCACGGTCAGTTGCTAGACGCTTTGGAGATATTAAAGGGAGATCGGATCCCCCATGGACATGTTGGGAGTGCAAGGAAGATATTTCTAACAGAAACTGAAGATTGGTTTTTCGTCCATCTTCAATTTTTCTTAGTTAGTGAGTAGCATTGTACAACTCTGAGTTTCTATATTTGTAGTTGGGGCGTGAAGTCATGAATTTTGAGTGATTTTTACACAACAGAGACTATTTTATTATTCTCATCAAATATCTAGTCTTGATCAGACCTTTGCAGCCACCCTAATAGTCCTTCGAAATTTATCTCTCTCATAGGCCTCTCATCGCCAAGTTCAAATCATTAGTTACATCCGGAACCCATCTTCCCGTGGTCTTTTCTTATTTTCTTTATCGGTATGCCACCTTTAATAATGGTTTCTTCTTCCCAACCCTTTTCTTTCTATCTATTTCTTATCTATCTATCTATCTATCTATCTATCTATCTATCTATCTATCTATCTATCTACTATCTATCTATCTATCTATCTATCTATCTATCTATCTATCTATCTATCTTTTCTTATCTATCTATCTATCTATCTATCTATCTATCTATCTATCTATCTATCTATCTATCTATCTATCTATCTATCTATCTTTTCTATCTATCTATCTATCTATCTATCTATCTATCTATCTATCTATCTATCTATCTATCTATCTATCTATCTATCTATCTATTCATCATCATTATTTTTATCTATCATCTATCTATCTATCTTTTCTTATCTATCTATCTATCTATCTATCTATATCTATCTATCTATCTATCTATCTTATCTATCTATCTATCTATCTATCTATCTATCTATCTTCTATCTATCTTCTATCTATCTATTTTATCATCTGTAAGTTCCCAGATGGCAGCGGAGGAATGGACAGTTAGCCATATAGTTAGTGTAGTATGTAATTAGATAATTAATAGTTGAGACTATGTGTTGCACTCTCTAAGCAGGGGCGCAACACATAACAACGAGACAATGACGTTTTTACGTAGCTGTGTAGTGACGAATTAGCAACATTCTTGATAAACAAGGTGACAAAGATTGAACCCTTGAGATGAGACAGGCTGTTTTGTCGCCTGAAAACATCGTCAAAAATATATATATGAATACTGAACGACAGCATTGGCTTTTATTATCAGTGCAGGGACCTCCCCTATAACAATTTGGTGTCAGAAGTGGGATAGATCTGCCCACCGTCCCACACCAACTGTGGACCAGAATCACTCTATCAAAGTGAGTTGTTTTTGTCGATAACTATTTTCAACATTTGACTATTTTCTAGCCTACATCCTTGGTTTCCACCTTCCTGCATGGGAAAGGCTCATCGATCATTATTTTCCATGATTGCATACATTTGGGAAAAAGCTTACAACGGCAGTGCAATAACCTCCACTGCCCCTTTCCACAAGAAATGCTCTATCGATTTCTAACGATAATGTCGTCGGCGTTTGAACCTTGATAACTTCTTACAACGAAAGGTTTCCCCACTGACCCTCGACCTTCCTAGGGGATTCAATCGAGCGTCTCGTCCACAATTGGAAATTTGCATCATCCTTCACCTGGTATATAACGACCTTATTTCAACCTTCTAGTTGGGATTCGACCTACGAATATACCAGGTACTTTCGGAACAGAATTTCCTTGCAGTTTTTGTTCTTCCAGTTGCGTTGACATATGCGACACAAGAACTGATTATGTCATCAGGCACTTAGAACATACTATGAGTTCAACTGTTCTAACGGTTGTTCTGAAAAATGCAACAGCACAATTGGTCATCGCACTTTTAAGACCGTTCATTTGGATTACATTGTTCAGAAAAGGATTGTCCGGAAAATATTTACGGACTGTTATGTGACAAATTAGGTTCCTGCAATGGAAGTGAGCTACGCCAGTCTCTCACTGGTGCATGTACTCTGGGATGTGAACCTGGATTATATAGTCTCCATTGTTCGTTTCGTTGTATCTAAGAACTGTCTTTATGAAGTCTACAATTATAGTTCTGGATACCCGTGTACAGTGATGTCCTTACCCAGGATGAAGACTGATTTGTGACTTCATAGCGTTGAACATTTATGAACATTATGTTACCAGTTTTTACTTTCATCATATATAGGGGGACTAATTGCATCGTGAGATATCTTTCTTATTCAATTTACGCACATTGCTTGTAGATATGAACATGCATTTTTTTTCGTATATGATCTTACTACTTAATTATATAACATCTGGTTGACTATTGGTGTTTCAGGTTATATATTTCTGACAATTGTACTCGTTTGGTCACTTAATTTGTATTGCTATATTTCTATCGCATTGCGTAATATTTATGATGGCTCATAGGTATGACAGAGGAGGTCATGGGTTAGATGTAGAGGCGCGGGGGCTGGCCCAGGATTATCCTGGGATCACCTTGAGTACATTCAGTGATGGTGACGGGCCCTCCATAGAGGAGTTTGCCAGGAGCGTACGCTCTTATTGGAGACTTTACGGACTAACGGGTGAAGATAAACTGTATACCATCCTGGACAATGTGTGGCCTCCGTCCGAAGTGAGCTACAAATCCCGATGCTCACCATCAAGACCTGAGCAATTATTGATGACAATGGTCAGGTTGTATGACAACAGGTCGCTCACCGAGCTCTTTTCTGTATTTTATAGGGGGTCCAAATGGCCGGGAATCATGCCCGGGTTATTCTCTTCCTGGCTGATATATATATGAGATCACTGCAGCACAGAAAGAGGAAGGACAGGCGGTGATGGACCTCCAGTTATTACGCGACCGTTTTGTCGATTCATTGGAGATCGCCTTGTAAGACCGTCTTATTGGAAAAATAGAGCAGTTTCCGCCTACGACTTTCCCCAGGTTCGTGATGCGGCCATACGATGGGAGCGCGGTCCATCCCGCGTCGAACGCCCATACAATTTCTAAATGCATCGTCGTATGGACGTCCTGGAATCGAAGGTGGCGAACGCCACTCTGAGATACGCTGCCCAAACCCTGTTAGATCCCCGCCCCACCACTACTCATCCGGAGAGAAAATTTTCGTCAAAATCGACAACGGGTTATGGGAGGCCCAATGGCAGAGACAATTTGGGGAAACTATAATTGTTCTTCTTCCAAATCAGGACATAAGAAGGAGCCACAACCCTGGGTGTCCAGGGTATGACCAGGAAAACCAGACCATTGACACATATGATGTGTTTAGGGATGAAGGAAAGGAGCAGCATTTCTCTCCCATTAGTCCCTCTGTATCAATAGGCAGCTGCCTGATCCCAAAATTTAATTGTTATGATTTACTCGGTGGTGAGTCGAATGAGCTTCAGAAATTTTTACCAGTTTCAGATGGCAAGCGCCAGACGAAACAATATAATAATTTGATTGTTTCAGATGTTGATGGGTTAAGTACCATGCCTAATTTTTTATTCGATTTGCCCTGCGTAGAGGAAAATCACGATTTGATTTCAGTTATTAAAGATTCAGATGCAGAGCCGAATTTATTTCTGCATTTTTCCCGTGTAGAAATTGATTCTAAGATTGCGATACAATGGAATCTTTGGTGGGTGGTCCAATATTGATCCCATTGCCTTGGATCATCCGTGGATGTATCATGTGTAGAGCTGAATGTTTCACTTTCCTTCTTCCTGTGTGGTAGTGGGTTTTCCTCAAGTCTGCCAAAATTGGAACCTGTTGGCGATTGGTCCGATGATGAACCATACGTCTTACCAGTCTCTCCTTTAATAGCAGAAAATTTTAATTTCAGGGAAATCATCTGACGAATGCAGTGCAGGATATAGAACAGGATAATCAGGGTTTTAACTACGGATAGGATCACGAAAAGGAAGACATGAGAAAATCTGTCTTAGTATTTCGACGAGGACTGGGGATGGAACAAAGTTGTCAATTATCACCCTCCGCAACAGCCCTACAAGACAACGATCAACAAATGGAACATTTAGCTATTGTTCAAACCCTCAGTCAAAAGGTGCAAATGAGGGGGTATCATCACGTCGTCCTCATGGCCACGAATAGTTGGGTCCAGGAAGATGTTGCCGACTCGTGTGAGTTCTCTATTTACTGAATCAGTGGTTCAGAAATCAAACAATGCTAAAGTAAATAGGAAACGACGTGGAAGAAATAAAAAAGGGCCCGGTTAATTCAAAGAAATTTAATCGAGCGTTAGTGGGTCAAATAGTAAGGGTGTTTGTGAAACGTAAGAGTGTTGACCGTGGAAGTCAATCTGTACAGACAAGGAGAAAAGAAAGGTGGTCCAGGGCCATCATTAGAGGGGACACAGAAGAGGAGTTAAATCGGGAGCAAATTTCGCCTGTACTAATGCCGAAGGATTTATTTGTGTGTCGATCCAGTGACACGTTGGTAACAACTCATGAACTTGAGGTCACTCAGAGTCCCGCACAACCAAGAGAAGTAAATGATCCGGAATCCAGGTTGTGAGCATGCAAATAATGGTTGTCTTCCAGTAGACAATAGCAGGGAACGTAGTGAAAATAAACACAAATCACTACGATTGGTTTGAGAATGCAGGGTCTGATAATAAATCTTTTTGCTCGGATTATGAGCGAAATACTAATTCGACGCACTATGTAATTTTCAATATGGACGCGTACCGAGCCAGTGATAATTTATTTCGATGCGCAAAAAGAGCTTGCAATTTGACCAACATTTTTTGGTTTTGGGGAAAAATGCGTCGTTTCATGGAAAGGATTGTGGATCGTGTGGATTCAGGATCAGGTCTGTGAATGGAATACCATAGTGGTGATGGCGTTATTTATGCTATTTTTAGTGCTAGGGCCCCGTGTTCGCATCAGCATGGTTTGCAAGAGTTGCGTCTTTCAATTTGCGAGCAGGGCATAGTCCTTTCCCTTCTCTATTTCATGCTGGGGGTCTATGTTGGTCTTGACAATATCTTTCAGGGTTTCATCGTGGGATGGCACACGTGATATCGTTAGCAGTGCTCCCAGGGATGGTCTCGTGGGAACTGGGTTAGCTCATGACGGGGGCAACCATGATTGGACAAAACTACATGGAACCGAGTTTTATACACAATATGCCTGGATTTTTGTTTGGATCGAGAATAATGTTAAACCAAATAAAGAGAATAATTGGGTTTTGGTTGAGTCCCTTTCAGATTACTGGACGGGAAAGTGCTACCTCATTTAACGAGATTATCTGATATTGAGCCCGATAGGTAAATCCTTTGGGAATTGGCTTGATTCCTTATGAGTTTTGAATGGGGTTTTAATGTTAATATCAGTGGTCATATATTGGGGATGTCAATTTATTCCTGGAGGGGTTGTGAGATGATTTTATTGCCTCCTGAAGGTTATATGATGTCGATCCGAGTGTTTCGGATCGTTGGAGTTATGATTTGTTTAATTGGCGGATTTAGTGTGGACTTGCGTCACGTGTACGTAATCCTACACTTTGATGTGTTAATTATGTTAATAAGAAGATGGTAAATTTTAACAGGAGAAGTTTAGGAGATAATGGAGCAGCGTTGAATATTGGACGTTTATAATGGAGTTTCATATTTGCAGCTCATTCATTCCCTGGTTTGGGGATGGTTAATAATACCTCGTGGAGGTCTTATAATGTTGTTGGATGAACATTATGTATGTTTTTTTATGCAATATGTTAAATCTTGGGAGTTTATTATTTCCCTGGCATTGGGGTTGGGTTTATATTACCTCGTTGAGGCCATATAACGGGAAAAATTAACGTTATATATGTTTTTTCCTTTTTTTAATTTGTAACTTGTGTTTTTGTTTGAATTTCAGATAGTGTGACAAGACTCTGACATCAAGAAAGACATAGTGTTAGTGACATACTGATGCAAGCTGTCATCAAACCCATACTACCTCATGTGAGGAATGGATGTCCAGTACAGCCACCTCACTTGGCCAATGTTATGCTGTTGGTCGCCGTCGGAATCATAGACGCAATTTTCCATATTTTCCAATTAATTATGTAATGCTGATTGATTTCTAGTACCATGGTTTCAGCACAAGAGCACAGAGGGTTTACTGTTGAAGTTAGCCATGGTCACCTATGGCCAGTTGATGAGTCACGTCCAAAGACGTGTGGTGACTCCTTACCAAGTAGCTCATTCAACTTGGGTCTTCCTGAGATCCCGTCAGGATTTTCTTTTTTTTTCGACCATGGTTGGCTGTTATAGTTAGTTGTTTTGGGGGCCACGTTTATCACGTGAGGCGACTTGTTCCTTCAGCTCACCACTCAATAACCTATTGGACGCCACCGTGCGATTTTCTTGGGATTTCGCCGTCAGGGCGACGGCGAGGTCTCCAGGCATAGTTCCCCCGATGGCAGCGGAGGAATGGACAGTTAGCCATATAGTTAGTGTAGTATGTAATTAGATAATTAATAGTTGAGACTATTGTTGCACTCTAAGCAGAGGCGCAACACACAACAACGAGACAATGACGTTTTTACGTAGCTGTGTAGTGACGAATTGAATTCCTTTTAGTAAACAAGGTGACTAAGATTGAACCCCTTTAGATGAGACAGGCGTGTTTTTGTCGCCATGATTAACATCGTCAAATAAATATATATATGAATACTGAACGACAGCATTGGCTTTTATTATCGAGTGGCATGGACTACCCCTATAACATATCTATCTATCTATCTATCTATCTATCTATCTATCTATCTATTTTCTATCTATCTATCTATCATCTATCTATCTATCTATCTATCTATCTATCTATCTATATCATCTGGTGTCCGATTGCACATAAGGCTTCCACAAGAGACTTCCACTGTTGCAGCTGCTGCCTTCTACCAACCGTCTCCACGTCACAAATTCAACTCTCTTCCACAGTTCTTCTCCCTGTTTCTTTGGCGCCAGGTCTTCCTTCCCATCCGCTGTCCATCTGAGAGCTGCCCAGCCAATGCCCCCACTAGTATACGACATACATGTCCAAACCACCTCCATCTTCGTCTCTTAATGATGGTCTCCAAGGATGCACAGTCTGTTCGTTTCAAAAACTCTCATTTCTTATGGTATTTGGTCAGAAAATGTGTAGTATTCTTCTTAAACATTTATTCTGAAATCTTTCTAACATGTCTATTATGTGTTGGTCAAAATTCCACATTCACTACTGTACAATGCACTCCCAGTACTTTACTTCTATCATTGTAAAGTTTTGCTCAAGATTTAGTCCTTTTTTTTTCCAAATTTTGTTGAGCATCGAAAAGTTTGTCTTGCATTCTTGATATTTTGATCATATCCTTTTCTGAATTTCCATCTTTGGGGATACTGTACTTCCAGGTATACAAAATCTCATTTTGATACTGTACTTTCCAGGTATACAAAATTTCCATCTGGATACTGTACTTTCAGGTATACAAAATCCTGGACTTTCACTATGACTACATTTCGTGTCTTTTTATATGTCCAAAATACTTTAATTTTCTCATTCAAATTTTTTATCATCAAGGTGCGTATCCTTTATATGACTTGCTTCTTTGCCACATCTGAAATTGACTCTCTATTGCCAGTTCCCACTTCGTCGATGGTCATGTTCATGGTTTCTGTAATATCTGTAGTTTTCTTCTTCTTGGTCTGCCCCTGCGTCCTGGGACCCTGCCCTCTAGTATTGTTCTTTCCAGGCCATCGTGACACTTGTGTACCAAAGTATGTAATTTTCCGTATGTATGTTGTTTATCAGCCAATTCTCTTTTAAAATTTAGTTCTTTCAGAACATTTTGTTCTTTTCTTTTCTGTCCATGGTATTCGTAGGGATCTTTCTGAGCATTTAGTTTCGAAGGACTGGATTTTCGTTCTTTAAATTTTTGTGTAATAGTCTATGATTCCAACCATAAGTAGCCACTGGAAAATGTTTATTTGTAGTATCAATCAATTGCCTTTGATTTTGAGTTCTTTCTGCATGATATATTTATTTCTTCTCTGTCCACGATATACGAAGGACTCTTCTATAACACTTATATTCAAAAGCACATATACGTTTTTGTACTGCCTTATTAAATGCCCATGCTTCACATCCATACTTTCCCACAGAGATTATGCATGCTCTTAGTATTTGAATTTATTTTCCTATTAGTTCCGTTCCATACTGTTTATTTTGTTGTATTTGTTATCAATGATATTTAATTCCACATTTGTTTTAATTGATCGTTCTTAATCAAACATCACGCTGGAATTCGTTCCAACACATTTTCAGTATTGTATTAAAGTTCTCCAGAAACTGCAGACCTTCATAAATGGATGTTTACGTAGAATAGAGGGAATGAGATGTATGATAAGATTGCGAACGAGGAACTGAGATGTATGATAAGATTGCGAACGAGGGACTGAGATGTATGATAAGATTGCGAACGAGGAACTGAGATGTATGATAAGATTGCGAACGAGGAACTGAGATGTATGATAAGATTGCGAACGAGGAACTGAGATGTATGATAAGATTGCGAACGAGGAACTGAGATGTATGATAAGATTGCGAACGAGGAACTGAGATGTATGATAAGATTGCGAACGAGGAACTGAGATGTATGATAAGATTGCGAACGAGGAACTGAGATGTATGATAAGATAGGTAAAACATGACAAGAATTGGAAGTGATGGTAGGAGAAATGAAAATCTGCAAGAAGTTTGTTGAATACCTGTGCTCCGTTGGGAGTTGAAAGGTAAAGAAGAACTAAAGTTCTGTAATGGATTTCTTTAAACAATCCCATTTTGTTATATATTTGTATTGCCAACCTTAAGTTAATCTTGTCCAGTATTTTTCAACATCATTTCAGGCACTTAACAAAATGAAAGATTCAGAAGATGATTTACAAATAGACATCTCACGCATGCGATCTGAAGATCCAGACGATGACCTGCTGACTTCAGAACCAGATAAGAAAATCTACATGACCATGAGTTTAAACTTGCCATTTCTAGACAAGAATATAGACAAAAATGCGACCGCTTATCAGCCCACTACCGTCCCTGCAGTAGTTCAACTCAACAATGCGCAGTTTGATCATTTTTCGTTCAAGATGCCTCCATCTCCCCTGCTCTATCAGATGGATGACATAGAGAAAGTAAGAAACTACATTTTATTATTATTGTTATTATTTACCCAGAATTATAAACATGAATATCATCTGTGCTCTGTTGAAATATATATATATAGCCTTGACATACTTGGCGCATAGAGCAGAAATAAATGTAGGCCATTATTCTCTATTCTTGATCGTCATCTGTAATGTGTTCCAGCTGTGACTCATTTCTTTCAGTTCTTCTTCTACTGTTCTCCTCTGTAATGTGTTTCAGCTGTGACTCATTTCTTTCAGTTCTTCTTCTACTGTTCTCCTCCATGTCATTTTGGGTTTCCACGTTTTCATTGGTTGTATTTCATTTTGGACATTTAATTAGAATGAATACAACCAACCAACAATAACATCATTTAATAAAAAGAGATCGGGTACTAGAGCCAAGGAAGACCAAGAAAAAGATGGATATACAATATCAAAACCACATTTTAAATAAACGAATATAACACAACAAGGGTGACTCATCTGGTCCTGGAATGCAAATTAAAGCTCCCACCCCTACACTTAACGGCAAGAGTTGAAAAAGAAATTCCATCATCCATCTGAGAAAAGACAACAGACAATAAACGTTTTCGATTACCCTCTTGTGTCCATGTCAGTGCAGTTTTTGTGACAGAGTTAGTCTCAATGCGTGTTACTTGTCCGATCCATCTGCAGGGTTTTCTTAGGATAATGGTGTTCATATTCTCTTGCTGACACTGTGTAATATCCTGACCTAAGAGACATGAAGACTAACATGTTGACATAATTCGTTCCATTTTATGTTCATTATTTTTCGAAGACATTTATTTTCAGATACATTCAACTCAATTTTTATATCTTTAGTCATTTTCCAACTCTCGCTGGCGTATGTTAGGATTGATACAACTCTCGCTGGCAAATGTAAGGATTGATACAACTCTCGCTGGCATATGTTAGGATTGATACAACAATGGGATTGTAAAATTGTATATTTTAAAAAGAGTGTTAAGTTGTGATACTTTACTAAGAGTGTTCTCTTCTTCTTTTCGTTCGTTCTTTACGATCAATTTTAATAATTCTTTGTGATATATTTGATCTTTGCCAAGAACGTGTATACGTTGCACATTGGTTTGGTAGGCCCCTTAACGCATAGACTTATACACGTTTAGGACATGTGCATTCGATTTGAGCCAAACCTCCTTAGTCGTCTCTTACGACATGCGTGGCAGGTAACAGTGGTTCTATTCTTTACACCCCAAATTAGTCCCCGGTAACCACTCAGGCGTCTAAGAGTGTTAAATTGTGATGCCTTACTAAGAGTGTTAAGTTGTGATACATTTTTAAGAGTGGTGAGCTGTCCATGCTTGTCAAGTATGTGATTGTCGTCGCTGGATAGTTAGCACTAACGCTGCCCAAAGCGGTGACCCAGGTATTGGTTTGGTTATTGGTTATTGGTTACTAAACTGACGTCATTGCACTCCGGGCAGACCCATAGGTGCTCAGTCTCCCCAACAGATATCGAAGAGTATGCATACTGATGGTTCCTGTGGCTCGCTAATTAAACACACCTCTCACTCTGCCTCTCAGGCATCCAGTTCGACTTGAACAACGGGTAACTCCAAACTGCTTAAATCGCTTGATCGATTGAACATCGATTTTAGTGTCCTCATCCAATAGAGAGTCGCGAAGAGACCGAAGAATATCCCCCTTATCCATCTTCAACTCCCCAACAATCGATGCTGTTGATGCAAGCCTGGCCGCTCTCTCATTACCGTAAACGCCCACATGCCCAGGACAGTATATCCACGTAAGCCGCTGGAGGTTAAAACTTCTATAGACGACATCCACTCATACCGAAACCTGCCCTTCTGGATCTTGTGAAGCATCGACTGAGAGTCAGAGACAAGCCCCGGTAATATATACATTAACACTTTGTTTGTAACGTGTTTCGCAATTCTTATTTATTACAAAGTGAAAGCTAAGCTAGTTACATAGTATTCACTCTTAAATAACTATATTAATCAAAGTGAAAGCTAAGCTAGTTACATAGTATTCACTCTTAAATAACTATATTAATCAAAGTGAAAGCTAAGCTAGTTACATAGTATTCACGCTTAAATGACTATATTAATCAAAGTGAAAGCTAAGCTAGTTACATAGTATTCACTCTTAAATAACTATATTAATCAAAGTGAAAGCTAAGCTAGTTACATAGTATTCACTCTTAAATAACTATATTAATCAAAGTGAAAGCTAAGCTAGCTACATAGTATTCACTCTTAAATAACTATATTAATCAAAGTGAAAGCTAAGCTAGTTACATAGTATTCACTCTTAAATGACTATATTAATCAAAGTGAAAGCTAAGCTAGTTACATAGTATTCACTCTTAAATAACTATATTAATCAAAGTGAAAGCTAAGCTAGTTACATAGTATTCACGCTTAAATAACTATATTAATCAAAGTGAAAGCTAAGCTAGTTACATAGTATTCACGCTTAAATAACTATATTAATCAAAGTGAAAGCTAAGATAACTACATAGATCAAAGTGAAAGCTAAGATAACTACATAGATCAAAGTGAAAGCTAAGCTAGTTACATAGTATTCACTCTTAAATAACTATTTAATACTTTATAATTGCAGGATGAATTTTGCAAGATTGACACTAACGACACAAAGTGTCTATATGAACAATGTTCGTGTATCCATCTAATTAAACTTGATCTTGGAATAATTGTGGAGATAGTACTTATAAGCGAACAAATGGAGTACAATTCCGACCATCCAGTGCACTTACATGGTTACAAGTTTAGAGTGATTGGTATCGATACAGTAAGAACTTTGATTGATTAATAAAAACCATCATTATTGCACTTCGATCAGTTCATGCATACCACCAACTAATAGAGAAGAACAGGTTTCCTTTTTCGTCGACGAACATGGCACAAATATGCTGAGGTACCATCCGTTATCAGTTATCAGAGGACTATCATAATAGCAATCCTGACATCTCCATAGGTGCTCCGATCCCCACCTCAACAAATCCAGTAGCTTCCAGCGGCCCAACACGCCAGTTCAATGTTGATTAATCAACCTCTTTGCATATTTGGTATGTCGTCGTTCTTTTCAGGTCGTACCAATATTGACACCCATCTCTCTGAGGCACCGTCTGTTTAACAAGTACAAAATAGACCCTTCTGACATATGCACATGTGGCACCAGCAAAATGACAGAGTGACACGCATACTGCAAGAATGTCCAACATACAGTGAACAGAGAGGAAAACACATGGCTAATTCCCATATCAGTCCAAGACGAGCTATACGGAGATGTACATGGACTGAGGTTAAGCACTAACTACTTTAAAAGTATACAAATCGATGTCTGAAAACGTTATAAGAAGTAGAAGAAGAAGAACTTCGATAAATAAAAGGTTAGCCCATCTCTTTTGCATACAGGAACATCTCAACGGAAGTACACAAACTCCGTAGCAGCGACGAAGGTCTCTAGTTCAATTTAAAAAATGATAATGGGGGAAACTTGTGTAGAAGTTTTTTTATTTAAAACCTTTTTTTTTTTTACCTTTTCCATATGTCCTTTTTTAAAACCGTTAATAAATAGTTTTAATAGTTGCTTTGTTAATTTTAATAGTTGCTCTGTTAATTTTAATAGTTGCTTTGTTAATTTTAATAGTTGCTTTCTTAATTTTAATAGTTGCTTTGTTAATTTTAATAGTTGCTTTGTTAATTTTAATATTTGCTTTGTTAATTTTAATAGTTGCTTTGTTAATTGTAATAGTTGCTTTGTTAATTTTAATAGTTGCTTTGTTAATTTTAATAGTTGCTTTGTTAATTTTAATAGTTGCTTTCTTAATTTTAATAGTTGCTTTCTTAATTTTAATAGTTGCTTTGTTAATTTTAATAGTTGCTTTCTTAATTTTAATAGTTGCTTTGTTAATTTTAATAGTTGCTTTGTTAATTTTAATATTTGCTTTGTTAATTTTAATAGTTGCTTTGTTAATTGTAATAGTTGCTTTGTTAATTTTAATAGTTGCTTTGTTAATTTTAATAGTTGCTTTGTTAATTTTAATATTTGCTTTCTTAATTTTAATAGTTGCTTTCTTAATTTTAATATTTGCTTTGTTAATTTTAATAGTTGCTTTCTTAATTTTAATAGTTGCTTTGTTAATTTTAATAGTTGCTTTGTTAATTTTAATAGTTGCTTTGTTAATTTTAATATTTGCTTTGTTAATTTTAATAGTTGCTTTGTTAATTGTAATAGTTGCTTTGTTAATTTTAATAGTTGCTTTGTTAATTTTAATAGTTGCTTTGTTAATTTTAATAGTTGCTTTGTTAATTTTAATAGTTGCTTTGTTAATTTTAATAGTTGCTTTGTTAATTTTAATAGTTGCTTTGTTAATTGCAATAGTTGCTTTGCTCATTTTAATAGTTGCTTTGGTGGTTTTAATCGTTGCTTTGTTTATTTTAATAGTTGTTTTGTTAATTTTAATAGTTGCTTTGGTGGTTTTAATACTTGCTTTGATGGTTTTAATAGTTGGGTTGGTGGTTTTAATACTTGCTTTGATGGTTTTAATAGCTAGTTTTGGTGGTTTTAATAGTTGGGTTGGTAGTTTTAATAGTTTCTTTGTAAACTGTAATCTACTTGTGGTTTTTATCGCTCTTTTTATGGACATCTGCAAACCTCGCTCGAGTAAAGCGGGCGATCGACCCCCAGCCTGTCGATACCACAGGTGACGGATATTAGAACAACATTCAAAAATGGAGTGTCAGCTGCGATAGAAGGCAGTTTTATAGTGGACGAATAAGCAGTTTCTGACAAAACGATTGCGTCTTTTCATTCATAATTTGGTGGTGCAGCAGGTGGCACTGATACCCTCGGCAAAATAACACATATATCCTATGACAGGAGACATCAATAGAAATAAAGTCTCTATAAACTCTTGACGTAGTGAAAGAGCCTTTAAGGTAAGACAAATCTTCAACGTCCACTGGGGAATTGATCCTAGACCTCGATCATAAGAAGCGAGTTCACTAACAACTACGCTACTGCGGCTCACTATTTGCTCAAAGTGTCGCCCGTGTGTTGCCTAGGCGTTCAAGATGAGCAAAGAATAGTAACACTGCATCCTACAAGGCATGTCGTAAGAGGCGACTGAGGTAGAGACCAAAGGAAGCTACTCTGTTAAATAAAAAGCATTCCGGACATTGGATGTTCTGGCAAAATTTTAGGCGCATAACTGGCACAACGTACAATCGCTCTTATGCTTGAATCACATACAAATTACACAGGGTGGTTAACATGTGATCGATATGGAGAGTTTCAAGAAGAAGAAGATCCTAGAGTTGTTTTACAAGTTTCTTTGTCTACTTTAAATGTTAATTTATTCATAACTTCTCCCAGGTCAATACATCCATCTCTCTGGAAGTGATTAAAGAGATGGATGCTAGAGGAGAGTTGATCAGAAGAGCTACCAAAGCTCCAATCAAAGACACAGTTATTGTACCTGGTGGTGGTTATACTATCATCAGATTCAAGACAGATAATCCTGGTTAGTATTTCTCATTACAGTTATGTTTTCTTTTAGAGTTTGTTATGTGTGTCTGTGGCTAAGTAGGTACGGTGTGTCTGTGGCGAAGTAGGTACGGTGTGTCTGTGGCAAAGTAGGTACGGTGTGTCTGTGGCGAAGTAGGTACGGTGTGTCTGTGGCGAAATAGGTACGGTGTGTCTGTGGCGAAGTAGGTACGGTGTGTCTGTGGCGAAGTAGGTACGGTGTGTCTGTGGCGAAGTAGGTACAGTGTTTCTGTGGCGAAGTAGGTAATGTCTGCAGCGAAGTAGGTAAGGTGTTTGAATGACGTTCAGAAGGTCAAATTAATTGAATTCGGACTGTACCGCTTTGTTGACGAGTGCATTAGTTGCAGGGTCTCCTAGTTTAGTTGTCGGATCATCATCACTGCACATCAAACTATTTAGTACATAAGTGTTTCCATCTTCTTAGTATGTCTCTCGAGTTTATTTTAGTCGACAGATCATCATCACTGAACGTCGAATCATTTAGTCCACAAATGTTCCGATCTCCTCCTCAGTATGTCTCACAGCGTGTGGCAACCATCAGCATCATTTCTATATTTGTTTACTATTCTTCTTTAGCTACCAGTATAGTGCTCGAGTCTAGATACATCACATTTGACCTCGTATTCTTGCAGTCTAGTTAGGGTTGTAGATTCACCACTATTACTTGAATCATTTACACATCCTCTCTCTCTTAGGGAATTCAGAATAGTATGCTGGTTCATTGCTTGGTTAAAGCCTTTTGGTCGAAACGTTGATGTGTATTGTTATTGTTTTTGTATTTTGCAAAACTACAGTACTTTGTTATTACGTGTTTCGCTAAAGTTATGGGAGAAAGTGATCTGTCTGGTGACCTACCGATTAAGATTAGTTAATCACAGATTGTCGAAGGTGTGTTTGAGAACAGTGCTCTACTACTTGCTTATTCCTCTTGTGGGACGGATTAGCGTAATGCATAAGTGTTTGTCTATCGACTCGACGACAAGAGGATTGTGGGCTCAATACTACACTCGACGTCCCACATGTGAGGACAGAAATTGGCCCTCATATCACCTGCACACTAGGATCTAGAAACACTGCATCCTGATATAGCCAGCAGGAGTATAAGAACGAACGAGAAAGATGAACAAGGAAAAGGAAGCGTCCATTAATGTTGCAGTGTTATGGGATCAACTGAATAACTGCTCGCTGAAAGTTATGAATCATCCTCCTTAGAGTTTTCTATCGATCATTCAGTGCGGTGCTCTTCATAGATCTCACTGACAGCATTTCGTTCGAGTGGTTACGGGGCCCAAATTTGGGGTGTAAAGAATAGAACCACTGCTACCTGCCACACATGTCGTAAGAGTCGACTAAGGAAGTTTGGCTGAAATCGGATGCACTTGTCCTAAACATGTAGAAGTCTATGCGTTTAGGGGCCTACAAACCAATGTGCAACGTATACACGTTCTTGGTAAAGATCAAACATATCACAAAGAGTGATTAAAATTGGTCGTAAAGAACGAACGCAAAGAAGAAGACTAAAATCATTTCAATTTTTGTTTCTTTGCCAACTTTGATCAACTATTGGAATCTTATTACAGACGTCTCAAGTACGTGTATATGTTTGTGTGTGCGTGCGTGTGTGTATGTACGTGATAGTCTAGTTGTTTGAAAGTTTAATCTGTCAGTTGTCTAGTTAACTTCTTCTTGTGATCGCTATTTAAATGATTATACCATCAGATGTGTTCTTATGTTGAAGTTAACTGTTGTCTGGAGCTTATCTCTGATTATACCATCAGATGTGTTCTTATGTTGAAGTTAACTGTTGTCTGGAGCTTATCTCTGATTATACCGTCAGATGTGTTCTTATGTTGAAGTTAACTGTTGTCTGGAGCTCATCTCTGATTATACCATCAGATGTGTTCTTATGTTGAAGTTAACTGTTGTCTGGAGCTCATCTCTGATTATACCATCAGATGTGTTCTTATGTTGAAGTTAACTGTTGTCTGGAGCTCATCTCTGATTATACCGTCAGATGTGTTCTTATGTTGAAGTTAACTGTTGTCTGGAGCTCATCTCTGATGTTGTGCGGTTTATGAATGTTGCAACTTAACTATGCGAGGCTCGGTAGGTTGATCAACAGCATCATATTGATCGGACTGTATCTTCTTCTCCAGCAATCTCTGGTCATTCGCTTAGTTTATTGTGGACTACAAACTGGACAGGCAGCTTCAGGTCTGTCAGGTCTCCTTCTTCAGCAATCTCTGGTCATTCGCTTAGTTTATTGTGGACTACAAACTGGACAGGCAGCTTCAGGTCTGTCAGGTTTCCTTCTTCGGCAATCTCTGGTCATTCGCTTAGTTTACTGTGGACTACAAACTGGACAGGCAGCTTCAGGTCTGTCAGGTTTCCTTCTTCAGCAATCTCTGGTCATTCGCTTAGTTTACCGTGGACCACAAACTGGGCAGTTAGCTTGAGGTCTGTCAGGTTTGCCCAAAGCTTAGTTTTTAGGTCGACTGGGTGTGTCCACATGTTTCTTCTCAGCACGGGAGGGGACAATCTTGCAGGACATGCTCTGGTGTCTGTTCTTATTTAGTTGAAGGATAATATTGCTTCTGGCGCGCCTTCTGGTCTAGTATCGCCGACTTCAGCACCATTTCACGCCTGCGTGTTTCCGGGCCCACAGAGGGATCAAAGCATAGTAACACTGCGACCTACAAAGCATAGTAACACTGCGACCTACAAAGCATAGTAACACTGCGACCTACAAAGCATAGTAACACTGCGACCTACAAAGCATAGTAACACTGCGACCTACAAAGCATAGTAACACTGCGACCTACAAAGCATAGTAACACTGCGACCTACAAAGCATAGTAACACTGCGACCTACAAAGCATAGTAACACTGCGACCTACAAAGCATAGTAACACTGCGACCTACAAAGCATAGTAACACTGCGACCTACAAAGCATAGTAACACTGCGACCTACAAAGCATAGTAACACTCCGACCTACAAAGCATAGTAACACTGCGACCTACAAAGCATAGTAACACTGCGACCTACAAAGCATAGTAACACTGCGACCTACAAAGCATAGTAACACTGCGACCTACAAAGCATAGTAACACTGCGACCTACAAAGCATAGTAACACTGCGACCTACAAAGCATAGTAACACTGCGACCTACAAAGCATAGTAACACTGCGACCTACAAAGCATAGTAACACTGCGACCTACAAAGCATAGTAACACTGCGACCTACAAAGCATAGTAACACTGCGACCTACAAAGCATAGTAACACTGCGACCTACAAAGCATAGTAACACTGCGACCTACAAAGCATAGTAACACTGCGACCTACAAAGCATAGTAACACTGCGACCTACAAAGCATAGTAACACTGCGACCTACAAAGCATAGTAACACTGCGACCTACAAAGCATAGTAACACTGCGACCTACAAAGCATAGTAACACTGCGACCTACAAAGCATAGTAACACTGCGACCTACAAAGCATAGTAACACTGCGACCTACAAAGCATAGTAACACTGCGACCTACAAAGCATGTTGTAAGATCCGAATTAGGTAGGGACCTGGGAAAGTTACCCTAGTAAATAAAAAGTGTAGCAAAATCAGATGTGCTAGCCAACTTGTAGGCGCATAACTGTCACAACGTACAATCGATCTTAGACTCAGATTACATACAAATCACAAAGTGTGCTTAACAAGTGATGGATGTGAAGAGTTCGAAGAAGAAGAAGCATATATTTAGAAGAAGAAGAAGAGAGATCTCATCTATGAGCATCCATTATTTAAGTTAAAGATATACACGGCATGACGATAACTGTGAAACTTCAGACACCATCCCACCCTTGCATGAACATCCTTCCAAAACAATATTGCCACGGGGAACATACAAATCGCGCTTACAAACAATATTGCCACGGTGAACATACAAATCGTGCTTGCAAACAATATTGCCGCGGTGAACATACAAATCGTGCTTGCAAACAATATTGCCGCGGTGAACATACAAATCGTGCTTACAAACAATATTGCCACGGTGAACATACAAATCGTGCTTGCAAACAATATTGCCACGGTGAACATACAAATCGTGCTTGCAAACAATATTGCCGCAGTGAACATACAAATCGTGCTTACAAACAATATTACCACGGTGAACATACAAATCGTGCTTGCAAACAATATTGCCACGGTGAACATACAAATCGTGCTTGCAAACAATATTGCCATGGTGAACATACAAATCGTGCTTGCAAACAATATTACCACGGTGAACATACAAATCGTGCTTGCAAACAATATTACCACGGTGAACATACAAATCGTGCTTGCAAACAATATTACCACGGTGAACATACAAATCGTGCTTACAAACAATATTACCACGGTGAACATACAAATCCTGCTTGCAAACAATATTACCACGGTGAACATACAAATCGTGCTTACAAACAATATTACCGCGGTGAACATACAAATCGTGCTTACAAACAATATTGCCACGGTAAACATACAAATCCTGCTTGCAAACAATATTACCACGGTGAACATACAAATCGTGCTTACAAACAATATTACCGCGGTGAACATACAAATCGTGCTTACAAACAATATTACCGCGGTGAACATACAAATCGTGCTTACAAACAATATTGCCACGGTAAACATACAAATCCTGCTTGCAAACAATATTACCACGGTGAACATACAAATCGTGCTTACAAACAATATTACCGCGGTGAACATACAAATCCTGCTTGCAAACAATATTGCCGCGGTGAACATACAAATCCTGCTTGCAAACAATATTGCCGCGGTGAACATACAAATCCTGCTTGCAAACAATATTGCCATGGTGAACATACAAATCGTGCTTGCAAACAATATTGCCACGGTGAACATACAAATCGTGCTTACAAACAATATTGCCGCGGTGAACATACAAATCGTGCTTACAAACAATATTGCCGCGGTGAACATACAAATCGTGCTTACAAACAATATTACCACGGTAAACATACAAATCGTGCTTGCAAACAATATTGCCACGGTGAACATACAAATCGTGCTTGCAAACAATATTACCACGGTGAACATACAAATCGTGCTTACAAACAATATTGCCGTGGTGAACATACAAATCGTGCTTGCAAACAATATTGCCACAGTGAACATACAAATCGTGCTTACAAACAATATTGCCATGGTGAACATACAAATCGTGCTTGTAAACAATATTGCCATGGTGAACATACAAATCGTGCTTGCAAACAATATTGCCACAGTGAACATACAAATCGTGCTTGCAAACAATATTGCCGCAGTGAACATACAAATCGTGCTTGCAAACAATATTACCACGGTGAACATACAAATCGTGCTTGCAAACAATATTACCACGGTGAACATACAAATCAGCTAAACAATATTCCAGGTGAACATACAAATCTGCTAAACAATATTCCGGTGAACATACAAATCGTGCTTGAAACAATTTCACGTAACATACAAATCACTTGCAAACAATATTACCGGTGAACTACAAATCGTGCTTGAAACAATATTACCTAGGTGAACATACAAATCAGTTACAAACAATATTACACGTGTAACATACAAATCCTGTTGTAAACAATATTCCACGTGTGAACTATACAAATCTGTTAAACAATATTTACGCTGGTGAAATCAAATCGTCTGTACAAACAATATTGCCAGTAATACAATCATGCTTAAGACATATTACTGGTGAATATACAAATCTTAGTTATAAACAATATTCTAGTGTAACTTACAATCTGTTACTAATTCACGTAAACAATATTGATGGGTGAACATACAAATCCCATGCTGAAACAATATTGCCAGTGAACATACAAATCGTGCTTACAAACAATATTGCCGCGGTGAACATACAAATCGTGCATGCAAACAATATTGCCACGGTGAACATACAAATCGTGCTTGCAAAATTTCGAAAGATGAACCGTCACACAACACCTATATAGGTCAGAATAGTCAGAATCCCAACTTCTGCGGTCTGCACACATTCTCTCGTGGCCATGTTGAAACCGTAAGTTCGTTTAATTAACTAACAACTTAACATATCAACAATTTATTTAACTTACAACTATGTCTCTTAGTTGTATCTTTATCTGTCTCTTAGTTGTATCTTTACCTGTCTCTTAGTTGTATCTTTATCTGTCTCTTAGTTGTATCTTTACCTGTCTCTTAGTTGTATCTTTATCAGTCTCTTAGTTGTATCTTTATCTGTCTCTTAGTTGTATCTTTATCTGTCTCTTAGTTATATTTTTATCAGTCTCTTAGTTATATTTTTATCAGTCTCTAAGTTGTATCTTTATCTGTCTCTTAGTTGTATCTTTATCTGTCTCTTAGTTATATTTTTATCAGTCTCTTAGTTGTATCTTTATCAGTCTCTTAGTTGTATCTTTATATTTATTCAATCTGTATTTAACATCTTTAAACAGGAATGTGGCTGATGCATTGTCACTTTGAATTCCACATGGAGATTGGTATGGCTGCAGTATTTCAAGTTGGTACGAGAGAACAAATGCCTAAAAAGCCTCACAATTTCCCAACTTGTGGAAACTGGTAGCCGAACGACTAGTTACCATTAGTGGTACAGATAACTTTCATGAACGTTACACCCTGGAGACAATACAAACGAACTTTATCAATGTTACACATTACAATCAAAGGAGTGAAAGAATTAAAATACTTAGGAAGCATATTTACAGAAGATGGAAGACTAGACAGTGAGATAGAAGCTAGAGTGCAAAACACAAATGCAGTAACCTACCTACTAGACCCATTGTTAAGTCACAGAGGATTCTCACTGACAGCTAAACAACAGATTATCAACAGCATTGTCATACCTACTTTGTGATACCAGAGCCAAACATGGACAATGAGCAAAGCGCAGTCAAAAAAAAATAACTACTGGTGAAAAGTTATCAACAACACCAGAAAAGACAATTACCAACAACACCAGAAAAGACGGAATCACCAACATCAGAATAAGAAAGAAAGTTGACACAGAACATTACTTGAATTACATTGAAAAACAAAGAATGAAGTGATATTGATCACTTAATAAGAATGCAACCAAACTCCACTATATACAGTCTTCTACAACAGAACATCAGGAAAAAAGACGAAAGGAAGGTCACGACAAATATGGTTAGATGGTGTAGCAGAATCCTGTCAAAGAGCAAATATAACAATCACCCAAGCCACCAGAACAGCTCAAGACAAAAACAGAAACCAGTCCACTGGGCAACAACCTCATAACAGTGTGACGACAAAAGAAGAAGATAAACATGTGACAGTACAAACAATCTATTACTAAAGTGATAATAGAAAGGAAAGTAGATAAATATCTGACAGTACAAACAATCTATTACTAAAGTGATAATAGAAAGGAAAGTAGATAAATATCTGACAGTACAAACAATCTATTACTAAAGTGATAATAGAAAGGAAAGTAGATAAATATCTGACAGTACAAACAATCTATTACTAAAGTGATAATAGAAAGGAAAGTAGATAAATATCTGACAGTACAAACAATCTATTACTAAAGTGATAATAGAAAGGAAAAAGTGCGTGATACAAATCAGAACTAAAATTTTTTTTTAATTGGCAAATAGATTTTTAGATTGCTGTTCTGTAATAACTTGATTAGTTCAACTGATGAAATAAATGCATGTCAGCTTTTTATTTGGTTTCGTGTTTGTTCACCAGCTGTGAGTTCAGGCGTCTATTACAATATCTATGATTGATTTTTGTTTGAAGGTTTGCTTTCCTTGCTAATTCAGGAGAGCTTTACTCTGCATCTTCGAACGCTCCATATCAATCACTTGTTAACAACTCTGTGTGATTTGTATGTGATCTGAACCTAAGAGCGATTGTACGTTGTGTCCGTTATGCGCCTTCAAGTAGGCCAGCACATCCGATTTCTGCGACGTTTTTGTTTACTAGGTAGCTTCCTAGGTCCTACATCAGTCGCCTCTTACGACATGCCTTTTAGGTCGCAGTGGTACTATTCTTTGTTTGCCTTGGGGACCCCGGCACCAAACGGGCGCACGAGCCTTACTCTAACTTCAGATGTACTTGTAATTTAGATCTCTAAGTTAAAGATCAGGGTTTCCTGTAGTCTAACCGCAGACCGTGTGCACGCAATGGTTCTGTGTTTAACGCAGCTGTGACCAGATAGGCTGTGTAACTGCAGACTCAGCCAAGATCAGTTTCGTAACCGGACTGTGTGTCTCATAGGTTCTAGTCTAACCAATCTTGTCAGAGATCAGAGTTCCTGTGTCAGTGCAGACCGTCCAAGATCAGAGGTTCCTGTAGTCTAACCCAGACGTGTTACACCAGACAGGTTCTGTGTCAACCAGACTCTGTGGCCAAGAACATTTTGATCCAAGTTGGCCTCAGACCATGACATTTCCTCGGCATGTGATCACTAGCGTAGTTTTTTTTCAACTTTGCTGTCAGCCACTCATGCATGTTATGTTCACTGTCTTCTGCTAGCACATCTTTCTTTCTTTTGTTCTTCTCTTCTTGTTGTTGTTAGGCGTCGCAGGTTTAACTCATGATCGGTTTCCGAGACAGTGCACGCTCGGTCGCTTGATGTGCTGTGGTATTGTGGAGTTTTAAGATGTCTATATTTCCACCAATCCATCTTTTTCTTGATCTGCCCCTTCCTCTTGATGATTCCAATTTCAGGTTGTACGCTCTTGCAACTTGTGTAGTCGGGTTCATTCTGACCAAGTGGCCAAACCATTTGAGTCTCTGTTTTTCAATGAATCTAATAGCAGGTGTTGTTCACTTAACATCTATGTCCAAAATGAGGACAAAATAAAGTTGTCACATCTGATGTTCTGTCACATCTGATGTACTGTCACATCTTATGTACTGTCACATCTATGTGTACATCATGCTGTCACATCATGTCTGCCATCTGATGTCTGTCACATCTGATGTACTGTCACATCTGATGTTCTGTCACATCTGATGTACTGTCACATCTGATGTTCTGTCACATCTGATGTTCTGTCACATCTGATGTTCTGTCACATCTGATGTTCTGTCACATCTGATGTACTGTCACATCTGATGTTCTGTCACATCTGATGTTCTGTCACATCTGATGTTCTGTCACATCTGATGTTCTGTCACATCTGATGTTCTGAGTCTAAAGGCAAAGGCTTGACTTCATTTCACAGAGTTTTGCCCCCTTCAGAAATCAATGGCAAACTACTGAACGTATAAGTGTTGCCTAGAAAATCAACAACTCGTTTACTGTGGTTCATGGCCACTTCCTGTAAAGGAAATGCGCCGAGTTTAATGTCATTATCCCATATAGCTCTGTCACTGTTGGCAGAGTTGCACAAAATCTACAAATCCAACAAATGTGACTCAGTTCGATACAAATCCACAATCTTCATAACGACAGGTAAACATCTTAACCACTTTGCCATAGAGACTCGTAGAGAAAAGTTTAAGGTGATCACACGAAATGGTGAGGTAACATGTCAGATGAAATGATTGCTTAGTTTAGAAAACAAATAGCAACGATGTAGTCACTGGACGGATGGTTACTATGGAATCTGATCAGCGACGCGAAAAGTGCACAGCACATCTTTCAGGCTTAATGAAAACGGAACACTGTGATCTCAGAGCAACATTCTTCAGAAAGGGACACTGTCATCTCAGAGCAACAGTCTTCAGACTTAGAAAGGGACACTGTGATCTCAGAGCACGCCTCTATAGAATGGGTCTCAGGAACTAGGCTGCTTGCACCTGTGGAGCACTAAAGCAGTCCCCGAAGCACATCTTGTAAGACCCCTGCCAGCTTGAGCAGCGTGAGAATAGAGTTCTGGACAACAGGGACACCTCTTCAGAACATACTATGGGGGAACCAGTGAAAATGTTAAGCTTTGATCTCGGTAAACATTCTCTGCAAAACAAATTACATTTACTAAAGAATCACATTCTAGCTGTCCAAATATTAATTTTTCTTTTTTAAAAACCTTTCTTAATCTCAGTTTCTTGATTTATTTAGTATTGGAACATTTCTTTGAATCTGGAATTAATCACTATTATGTAGAACATTTCTTTAAATCGATTAATCTTTTGTTATAGAACATTTCCGATTAATCTCGCCCGAGTGGTTACCGGGGCCCAAATTTGGGGTGTAAAGAATAGAACCACTGTTACCTGCCACGCATGTCGTAAGAGGCAACTAAGGAGGTTTGGCTGAAATCGGATGCACGTGTCCGCTAGAAAATGCTAACCCGAAACAAATGCTTGCAGAAAACGGATGCACTAGACCGTAAGGCGCATAACATGGTGCAACGACCCTCACAATGAGGAATGGGATAACGGATTCTACGGTCGCTAATCTGTCTCGGAGATTTAGTCACGCAGTAAGAATGTCAGGACTTCCATCACGAGGCTGGCCAAAACGGGGAAGCAGAAATCAAAGAATTATATCCTACAGAACTGCCCCCAGTATGCGGACTTGAGAAGAAAGAGGTGGCCCACTTTCACTAGCTTACAAGACAAACTGTATGGCGTGGCTGATAATCTGAGGCAGACGGCTGCCTTTATTAGAGAATCCGAAATCCTAATCTAGTGAGAACGCAGAATAAGAAAAAGCCGATTAACCTTGTTATAGAACAGTTCTTCACCCATTAATCTTGTTATATAAATTTTCTTCACCGATTAATCTTGTAATAGAACATTTGTTAATTGATTAATCTTGTAATAGAACATTTGTTAATTGATTAATCTTGTAATAGAACATTTGTTAATTGATTAATCTTGTAATAGAACATTTGTTAATTGATTAATCTTGCAGTACTAACCATCATCTACTAGTCACGACAGAGATGAAGTACCTACGCAGAATACTGAAAGTGACAAGAAGAGATCAGTCACGACAGAGATGAAGTGCCTACGCAGAATGCTGGAAGTGACAAGAAGAGATCAGTCACGACAGAGATGAAGTGCCTACGCAGAATGCTGGAAGTGACAAGAAGAGATCAGTCACGACAGAGATGAAGTGCCTACGCAGAATGCTGGAAGTGACAAGAAGAGATCAGTCACGACAGAGATGAAGTGCCTACGCAGAATGCTGGAAGTGACAAGAAGAGATCAGTCACGACAGAGATGAAGTACCTACGCAGAATGTTGGAAGTGACAAGAAGAGATCAGTCACGACAGAGATGAAGTACCTACGCAGAATGTTGGAAGTGACAAGAAGAGATCAGTCACGACAGAGATGAAGTACCTACGCAGAATGTTGAAAGTGACAAGAAGAGAGCGAATTCGAAATAAAGACATCGGGAACAATATGGGTACAACAACATCAGTACTGAACTTCATTAAAAAAATTAAATTAAATGGTTTGGCCACATAAGCAGATTACCAACAGACAGTGTGCTTGAAAGAGAAATGTTACCCCGATACATTGAATACAAAGCAAGAGGCCGTCCACCTCAGAGATAACGAGGTGACGAAAGAAACTATTTATGAAGCGCACACAACAGCCTGTTCTAGAAATCTCTTCTTATCCTAACTCAGTGAGGTAAAACATGATTAGAGAGGTGAATACTAAAACTCGTTCTAGAAATCTCTTCTTATCCTAACGCTGTGTGGCAGAACATGATTAGAGAAGTGAATACTAAAACTCGTTCTAGAAATCTCTTCTTATCCTAACGCTGTGTGGCAGAACATGATTAGAGAAGTGAATACTAAAACTCGTTCTAGAAATCTCTTCTTATCCTAACGCTGTGTGGCAGAACATGATTAGAGAAGTGAATACTAAAACTCGTTCTAGAAATCTCTTCTTATCCTAACGCTGTGTGGCAGAACATGATTAGAGAAGTGAATACTAAAACTCGTTCTAGAAATCTCTTCTTATCCTAACGCTGTGTGGCAGAACATGATTAGAGAAGTGAATACTAAAACTCGTTCTAGAAATCTCTTCTTATCCTAACGCTGTGTGGCAGAACATGATTAGAGAAGTGAATACTAAAACTCGTTCTAGAAATCTCTTCTTATCCTAACGCTGTGTGGCAGAACATGATTAGAGAAGTGAATACTAAAACTCGTTCTAGAAATCTCTTCTTATCCTAACGCTGTGTGGCAGAACATGATTAGAGAAGTGAATACTAAAACTCGTTCTAGAAATCTCTTCTTATCCTAACGCTGTGTGGCAGAACATGATTAGAGAAATGAATACTAAAACTCGTTCTAGAAATCTCTTCTTATCCTGGTGCTGTGTGGTAGAACATGATTAGAGAAGAAGAAGAAGAATAAGATAGAACACATTCTTGCTCTCAACCAATTACTATTACTATACAATATTATATGGGATCTCTGTGACTAAGTGGTTACGCCCTTGCCTTGCGAGTCGAAGTTCGTGGGTTCCAATCCGGACAGCGACGTTCTGTTCGCAAGTGCATTTTTTGCCAGAGACGCCTAGGATTTCTGCCGGAGCTATGGAGTTCGTGCTTTGTGCAATGCTCTAGGCAGAAGGCGTACCATGTTTACGGAGAGGGACCGAGCCATACAGGGTAAAACCCGGTGCAATGGAGTCAATCCTTCGCCGATAAAACATTTTCATTTGAAAGTCCTGGGTTGACATTTTTTTAAAGTTTCTTCTTTCATTTCAATTCAATCTTGAGAAATGTTACATAAAACATCTGACCAATCAGCTGTGTTTGTCTGAAACTTCGAGATCGAATCCAACTTTCACAATATTCTCTTCAACCGGAAGCAGGGCCCTGCTCAGCGGAAACTGGAAAATGGAAAGCCATTAAGATTGTGTGTATGCTTCGATCTGTACAATGCGCCAAAGTTCCGTTGTGAGAAGGGATTTAATGTCTGACATTAGAACAAGATGATCAATAAAAATAAATTCGAAATTATTTTCGATCTTTAAATTTTTCTCACCTACCAGGCAAGATTATCAAATTCTTCACTAAGATCACCAAGGATTAACACAAAAAACCTACCTTGCCTAGAATACGGAATAGCTTATGTCTGCAGTACACGATTTTCAACACTCATCATCAAGGTGTGTATCCTTTATAGGACGTTGCTCTTTTTGCAGCACATCTGAAATTCACTCTGTCTCTTGCCAGTTCACCACTTCGTCGGTGGTCATGTTCATGGTTCTTGGTCTGCCTCTGCCTCTGCGTCCTGGGACCCTGCCCTCTAGTATTGTTCTTTCCAGGCCATCGTGACGCTTGATGTGACCAAAGTATGTAATTTTTCTGTATAGTATGTTGTTTATCAGCCAATTCTCTTAACATTTAGTTCTTTCAGGACATCACCTACTTCTCTCCATTAGAAGTTAGTTGCATTCGTTTTTCTCTTTTCAAGACCACTAGCTATTCTAAAAATAGATTGTGACCTTTAGGGTTGGTTTCAGATTACGTCATATATTTACGGTACATTGCGCAAACAAAGTTTCAAAATCTTTACTTCCCAGTGTTTTTCCTGGTGCCTAATTAAAGCTGGGTCGACATGAGAACCGTTACAGTAGAATAAATACTCCATGTCCACTCTGGAATTAAACTGACCACGCAGTTAAGAAGCGAGTTCACTAACAGTTACGCGCCTGTGGCTACTATTGACTACTATAGTGGCGTACAAACGAGTGTCGACAGAATGTCGCAGACGAGCAACTATTTTGGTTTTTAACATAGATTACTCTATTTCTCTGTGAGCTAAATCTTTCAAGTTTGCATCGTAGTTTTCTTCATCTTCTAACGCCTCATATCGACCACTTGTTAAACCACTCTTTGTCATCTATATGTGATCTGAGTCTAAGAGCGATTGTCTTCTTCTTCGAACGCGCCATATCGACCACTTGTTAAACCACTCTTTGTGATCTGTATGTGATCTAAGCTTAAGAGTGATTATACATCGTGCCAGTTATGCGCCTACAAGTAAGCCAGCACATCCGATTTCTACGATCCTTTTAATTACTAGGTAGCTTCCTAGTCCGATACCTAGATCGCCCTAATAGGTCGCAGTGTTAATTTGCTCCCTTGCGAGCGCCGGTAACACACGAACGGTCATTGTTAACAAAAGATGTCAATCGGATAAATGAAATTAAAAGAAGAACAACATAGCATTGCAAACAATTCAACAAATAAAAACAGTATGGAATGGAACTTAAAGGAAAACATAGATCAGGATATTAAGTTAGGAGCATGCACATTCCCAGTTGCAAGATATGGGTGGGACGCATGGACATTTAACTTCGGAAAAATATATATGTGATTTGAATATAAGTGTTACAAAGAGCCCTTCGTATATCATGGACAGAGAAGAGAATCGAAAAAGGGGAAGACTGCTACAGAGAAGAGAACAAATAGATCTATCCAGAACGAATACAAAATCAAAGAAACCTGGCTGATGCTACAAAACAGAACGAAAAAATTCAGGTATTTCGAACATTTAAAGTCGACGAAGACTATTATGGAAGGAAGCTTCCCGGCAAAGAGGAGAAGGAACAGATGGATTCAGGGTGTAACTGATAATTTGAGAATGATAGCTGCAGAGTCGGCACCTCATGGACTAAACTCACTGCATTCCTATGCTTCTCAGTACTTTCTCTTCTTGTGCTCCATAATCTATATGTGTGTATGCTAAATGTATATATGTTATATATTTATATTTGATTTTTATTGTTTATTTTCTTTTTCCACTTCTAGTTTTTTTGTATTTATTTCGTTATTAGTTTTTAGTCACAGATTTTAATTTTAGGGCCCTTAGGAATTTATTGTTGTATTACATATGTAGTGTGCTGTGAAATAAGTGAAATTCTTCACTTCTTGTGTATCCTTTGCTTGATAAAGACCTTTTAGTCGAAACATTGCTGTGTATTGTTATTGTTTTTGTATTTTGTAAAACTACAGTACTTTTGTTTTACGTGTTTTTCTCCATTGCTACAAAGTTTTACTGCAGTCTTCCCTTAAATCGATAATACTTTCTTAATGAATACTTTTACAGCAATTACAATATTCTATTTTGTTTTTCGTTTATATCACTTCCAGAATTGTATATTGTTGCATTCGATCTTGATGACTTAAATTTGTACCAGAAAGTCACAGAATTTCAGGATTTTCAGAGTTTTAAATATTCACATTTAGTCTATTTTTTCACTACCAATCTAAGAAAACACTTTTATATCACTTCCTCCATTAATACTATATTATTACTTTTTAAACTCATTTTTATTTATTTTGAATTAAACTCAATACGCTAGCAGTAAGTATAGATAGAGACAGAATTGTAATGTGATTTTGGAAGATTAGAGGAAAGAGGAAGAAGAAGAGAGATAAGGTGGTTGGTGAAGAGGGTGGTTGAACATGAATTTTGTCATTGACTCCAGCAATATAAAAGTTGAATGCTGCTCGATAGCTGCTTCCAGAAAAGTTCCTTACAGAAAACAGCAACAGTCAGTGGCGTGATTTTCTTGTACAGTGTCGGTATTCATGAAATGTATCTTTAACCAGCATGTGAGTAACTTTAGTTATACAATAATTGTTTTGTTATCATCGCTTGAGTTTTTAAAATAAATTATTTGTATATGTTTAAGCTTAGTCGTCGGATCATCAACACTGCACATTGAAACACTTAGTCCATAAATGCGTCGATCACCTCCTCAGTATGTCTCTTAGTTTAGTTTAGTCGCCTGATCATCAACACTGCACATTTAACCAATTAGTCCATAAATGATTCGATCACCTCCTCAGTGTGTCTCTTAGTTTAGTTTAGTCGCCTGATCATCAACACTGCACATTTAACCAATTAGTCCATAAATGCGTCGATCACCTCCTCAGTATGTCTCTTAGTTTAGTTTAGTCGCCTGATCATCAACACTGCACATTTAACCAATTAGTCCATAAATGCGTCGATCACCTCCTCAGTATGTCTCTTAGTTTAGTTTAGTCGCCTGATCATCAACACTGCACATTGAACCAGTTTGTTTATATGTGCTCCTATCTCATCCTCATTATGTCTCTCAGCGTGTGACAGCTAGCGACACCAGTTCTTTGTTGGTTTACTAATCGACTTTGCTACCAGTATAGTGCGTTTGTCTAGCAAATAATAATAGCGGTCCATTGCAAGTGTTGATGACAACAGCCTCAGACGTGTGCTGCTGAAATTCTCTGGTGTGTGCCGATGGGACTGGAGAGTTCAATCCTCGAACACAGATTGAAAGCAAGCACCAGAGACAGCGATTTCTAGAAATCCATAATCGTCTACACGAGACGGCACAACACATGATGATGATGATGATGATGATAATGGTGATGATAATGGTGATGATGATGAGTTAACGATGTTTCAGTAACATCAATAGATAACAACATGATGTATTATCCAGACAAGTATCGAAGTCAAGGATTCAAATCGAATATTTTGGTGATCGAAAGAGAGAGAGAGAAAGCGAGAGAGAGAGATGGATTTTGAAGTTGATGAAAATTTTGTTAGAACTATTTTTAAAAAAATTTATTATAAATTTTGCTTGAGCATCGGCGTTGCAAGGTACTATTAACGATTTTTCTATTGTCAGTAGCTCTTTTAAGCACTCAAATTTACCACAGGACCTCTGTTTAATTGGACGTCTCCGATAGGACTAGAAACTCAGTTCCACCTACATTAATATTAGAAATATCTGGAAGAATTTCCAGATCGTTCCACGCGGGTAGCGAAACGAGTTTCTTTGAAGCAAGATGCAAGTACTTTACCACTACGCCACTGTCTGCATTCAATGAAGCTTATTAGCCCTTTCCGTTTGTGTATTTCCGGGACGCGCAATGGAGCAAAGAATAGTATCACTGCGACCTACAAGGCATGTCATAAGAGGCGATTGATGTATGACCTAGGAAAGCTACCTTACAAAATAAAAATCATCACAGAAATCAGATATGCTGGCCTACTTGTTGGCGCATAACTGGTCCAACGTACTATCGCTCCTACGCTCAGAATCACATATAAATCACACAGAGTGATTAGTAAGTGGTTGACATGAAGCGTTTGAACAAGAAGAACGAGGAAGCCACTAACATTTTCTTCTATTACTTCTCCTGGCAGCGCTAGTTCCTGTAGATCTTCTATTAAAGCTACCACTCACAATGTATTACTTCTCCTGGCAGCGCTAGTTCCTGTAGATCTTCTATTAAAGCTACCACTCACAATGTATTAATTCTTCTGGCAGCGCTAGTTCCTGTAGATCTTCTATTAAAGCTACCACTCACAATGTATTACTTCTCCTGGCAGCGCTAGTTCCTGTAGATCTTCTATTAAAGCTACCACTCACAATGTATTACTTCTCCTGGCAGCGCTAGTTCCTGTAGATCTTCTATTAAAGCTACCACTCACAATGTATTACTTCTCCTGGCAGCGCTAGTTCCTGTAGATCTTCTATTAAAGCTACCACTCACAATGTATTACTTCTCCTGGCAGCGCTAGTTCCTGTAGATCTTCTATTAAAGCTACCACTCACAATGTATTACTTCTACTGGCAGCGCTAGTTCCTGTAGATCTTCTATTAAAGCTACCACTCACAATGTATTACTTCTCCTGGCAGCGCTAGTTCCTGTAGATCTTCTATTAAAGCTACCACTCACAATGTATTACTTCTCCTGGCAGCGCTAGTTCCTGTAGATCTTCTATTAAAGCTACCACTCACAATGTATTACTTCTCCTGGCAGCGCTAGTTCCTGTAGATCTTCTATTAAAGCTACCACTCACAATGTATTACTTCTCCTGGCAGCGCTAGTTCCTGTAGATCTTCTATTAAAGCTACCACTCACAATGTATTACTTCTCCTGGCAGCGCTAGTTCCTGTAGATCTTCTATTAAAGCTACCACTCACAATGTATTACTTCTCCTGGCAGCGCTAGTTCCTGTAGATCTTCTATTAAAGCTACCACTCACAATGTATTACTTCTCCTGGCAGCGCTAGTTCCTGTAGATCTTCTATTAAAGCTACCACTCACAATGATGAAGACACCGGACAGCCCTCCTCCCAAATTTAAACACATTTTACCTGGGCAGCACGTTTACGAAGATGTGCTGTTCTTTGGTTATTCGCCGCCAGAGATTCTTGATCAAGTCAAGCTTTTTGAAGTTCGCCACGATGACGTCATTATTGTGACATATCCAAAAGCAGGTAAGAATTATTATATTACTTCCTAGATATTCACTTTCTGAATTAACATTAGACTTCTCTCACTTTTCACTTCACTTTCTGAATCAGCTTCATATTTTCTTTCCGTATCACTTCACTTTTTGTCATCAACCTCACATTTCTCTCACTTTACTTTCTATCACCAACCTCACATTTCTCTCACTTTACTTTCTATCACCAACCTCACATTTTTCTCACTTTACTTTCTATCATCAACCTCACATCTCTCTCACTTTACTTTCTATCATCAACCTCACATTTCTCTCACTTTACTTTCTGTCATTAACCTCACATTTCTCTCATTTCACTTTCTGTCATCAATCTCACATTTCTCTCACTTTACTTTCTATCATCAACCTCACATTTCTCTCACTTTACTTTCTGTCATCAACCTCACATTTCTCTCACTTCACTTTCTGTCATCAACCTCACATTTCTCTCACTTTACTTTCTGTCATCAACCTCACATATCTCTCACTTCACTTTCTGTCATCAACCTCACATATCTCTCACTTCACTTTCTGTCATCAACCTCACATTTCTCTCACTTCACTTTCTGTCATCAACCTCACATTTCTCTCACTTCACTTTCTGTCATCAACCTCACATTTTTCTCACTTCACTTTCTGTCATCAACCTCACATTTCTCTCACTTTACTTTCTGTCATCAACCTCACATATCTCTCACTTCACTTTCTGCCAGTAACCTCACATCTCTCTCACTTCACTTTCTGTCATCAACCTCACATTTCTCTCACTTTACTTTCTATCATCAACCTCACATTTCTCTCACTTAACTTTCTGTCATCAACCTCACATTTTTATCACTTCACTTTCTGTCATCAACCTCACATTTCTCTCACTTTACTTTCTATCATCAACCTCACATGTCTCTCACTTCACTTTCTGTCATCAACCTCACATTTCTCTCACTTTACTTTCTATCATCAACCTCACATTTTTCTCACTCCACTTTCTGTCATCAACCTCACATTTTTCTCACTTCACTTTCTATCACCAACCTCACATCTCTCTCACTTTACTTTCTGTCATCAACCTCACATTTCTCTCACTTCACTTTCTGTCATCAACCTCACATTTCTCTCACTTCACTTTCTGCCAGTAACCTCACATCTCTCTCACTTTACTTTCTGTCATCAACCTCACATTTTTCTCACTTCACTTTCTATCACCAACCTCACATCTCTCTCACTTCACTTTCTGTCATCAACCTCACATTTCTCTCACTTCACTTTCTGTCATCAACCTCACATTTCTCTCACTTCACTTTCTGTCATCAACCTCACATTTCTCTCACTTCACTTTCTGTCATCAACCTCACATCTCTCTCACTTTACTTTCTGTCATCAACCTCACATTTCTCTCACTTCACTTTCTGTCATCAACCTCACATTTCTCTCATTTCACTTTCTGTCATCAACCTCACATTTCTCTCACTTCACTTTCTGTCATCAACCTCACATCTCTCTCACTTCACTTTCTGCCAGTAACCTCACATCTCTCTCACTTCACTTTCTGTCATCAACCTCACATTTCTCAAGTTTCACTTTCTGCCAGTAACCTCACATTTCTCTCACTTCACTTTCTGCCAGTAACCTCACATCTCTCTCACTTCACTTTCTGTCATCAACCTCACATCTCTCAAGTTTCACTTTGACAAGTCTTTCTTTCTGTTCTCCAATCCTGTTTTACCTCACAGCGTCAGGATAAGAAGAGATTTCTAGAACGAGCCCTTGTGTGCGCTTCATAAATAGTGTATTTCGTCACCTCTGTTATCTCTGAGATCCACTTTTTGCGTGGCCGGTCTTTTGCTTTTTATCCATTGTATCGGAGCAACATTGCTCTTTGAGGTACACTGTCTGTTGGTAATCACCTTTTGTGGTCAATCCATTTAATTTGTTGTTTCTTGATGAAGTTCAGTTCTGATGTTGTACCGACTTTTATCCTGCTGTCTTCACTTTTACAAGTCTGTATTTATTGTCTGATTCATATTTACAGATCGATGTTTGTTGTCTTGTTCTCTTCTATTCACAGATCAATGTTTGTTGTCTTGTTCTATTCTATTCACAGATCAATGTTTGTTGTCTTGTTCTATTCTATTCACAGATCGATGTTTGTTGTCTTGTTCTATTCACAGATCGATGTTTGTTGTCTTGTTCTATTCACAGATCAATGTTTGTTGTCTTGTTCTATTCACAGATCAATGTTTGTTGTCTTGTTCTATTCACAGATCGATGTTTGTTGTCTTGTTCTATTCTATTCACAGATCAATGTTTGTTGTCTTGTTCTATTCTATTCACAGATCAATGTTTGTTGTCTTGTTCTCTTCTATTCACAGATCAATGTTTGTTGTCTTGTTCTCTTCTATTCACAGATCGATGTTTGTTGTCTTGTTCTCTTCTACAAGTCTGTATTTGTTATTTACTTCTTGAGCATAGAGCGGTGTTCCTTTCCACCAGGTCACCTTCTCTCCTTAGTATCCAAAATTGCTCCTCTATATTTCTATATTCTCAAATCATTGTCTAAAGTTGGATAGAATTTAATAAACTATGAACCTTTATGCTCCGCATGGAACAATATAGTATGCACGCGCGCCTCCACAAATGTAAAGATATAGAAACTGACCAATATGTGCATCAAAACGAACTTCAGAGTCACCAACACATCCTACAACTATTTCAATAACTTAACGTTTTCACACTTCAGAGTCACAAACATATCCTACAACCATTTCAATAACTTAACGTTTTCACACTTCAGAGTCACCAACACATCCTACAACCATTTCAATAACTTAACGTTTTCACACTTCAGAGTCACCAACACATCCTACAACCATTTCAATAACTTAACGTTTTCACACTTCAGAGTCGCCAACACATCCTATATGTGCTGCTCGATAGCTGCTTGATAGCTGCTCGATAGCTGCTCGATAGCTGCTCGATAGCTGCTCGATAGCTGCTCGATAGCTGCTCGATATATTTTGTAAACATATAGAGACGATAAATGGTATTCTCTATCTCGGTTGCGCAAGTTGTGCATACCGATAGGTGCGGCAAGACGGGCAAACCACGAGAGAAACCCCAGTAGATACATCAATCAACACAAAACGGAAGTTGTTAGTCTAAACCACAGCTAACTCTAGATAACTAGATAACTAGGCCAGACAACTGACTGGGGAATCCATGACCTAGATCGGAGAAGAGAGCTGGAAAATATAGATGTTTGATAGAACACTGCAAGCTTTTTTGCCATTTTACTCAATTCTGTGAGTTTATGGTTATTTATTGGTGAAGCATTCATAATATTGATATTCCTTATTGTTAAACTTAATTTGTTGCATAATATAACTTCGATTTAGTATTTTGTGTTGAGTTTAAAATGAATTCGTCTATATACACCAATATTGGAATGCGAGGTCACGTGGTGTAGTTGTGGTTTGATTTCCCATAATTCTTACCTGAGTCCGAAGGCCCATAAGTTTATAATTGGCTCTGCTTGCTATGTAGCAGCCTAGGGTGTCCTAAACTGGTACACAACACTTTGGAAGGATAGAAGAAGAAAAGAGGAACAACAAGGAAGAATAGGAAGAAAGAACGTCCTTATAGTCTGTACTATCTCACACTCAACACAACTTATAGTTTGCACTATCTCACACTCAACACAAGTTATAGTCTGTACTATCTCACACTCAACACAAGTTATAGTCTGTACTATCTCACACTCAACACAACTTATAGTCTGCACTATCTCACACTCAACACAAGTTATAGTCTGTACTATCTCACACTCAACACAAGTTATAGTCTGTACTATCTCACACTCAACACAAGTTATAGTCTGCACTAACTCACACTCAACACAACTTATAGTCTGTACTATCTCACACTCAACACAAGATACTATTCATTTACATAAGGCCGTTCGTTATATACTTCAGCTTATGAGAACTTTATTTATGAATAGGGAACAAACAAAAATCATGAATGAGCTCACTAGCCTAGGAACTTAATACAACACCAACAATCCCACATACAGAACTGAATACAACACCAACAATCCCACATACATACAAATCCCCTGCCTGTCTAACCGGTCCTGCCTGCCCACGCAAACAAAAAGGAATATATAATTTCACAAGTCAACATATGATGATCGTGAACAGTCTCATTACCTAAATACTGCTGTCTTGATAGAAAAACAAATGAGATCCATAGAGGCACACCTCCGTCGCTGCTGAAGAAAGGGCGATCAGGCTACAATATCAGCGAGGGTATCCCCACACAAAGTCTCTAGTTCCTGGGTCTGGACAAGAAATGGTCACGTCCTCCAGAAGAGGGGGGTCACAGGCTTCGCCCTGGCTCCTGGTCTGGAACTGGTCAAGGTCTAATATGTTTTATTTACTGGAAACCATCTTGTCAAATTTAATTCACAAATCCTACACTGTTGTCACATGCTTTTCTCAGTAGAAGCGAAATACACAATTTTAAACGTCTTAATGCACCGTCAATTATCAGCTGTATAGGACCGTTCTCCTGGGTTTTTGTTGATAATACCAGCATCTACTGCTACGGAGTATGTGATGGAGATAGACACAACAGGTACTGCTCCAAAAGTAAAGTACCTCACTGCAACTATATGTCAAATATTTTGCAACAATATACAGAATACCAAATGCAAATTGTCACAAATAAAGCACTGGTCAAAATAATACGCACACGTTATTCTTCGTTGAAGCACACATACATTTATCTATCAACTATATAAGATCGTTCTCCTAATATTTCCATAATTAAGTGCCCAATAATATTCACATCAATTTCTTAATAAACTATTCCTCTGTATTCTATATTCTTCTCTTCCGACTATTTCTCATTCCTGAAACCGAAACTCTATAAGTTATTCCACTCAGTCTAAGCGTCAACAATTCTTCTCAAGCTCTCATCAGTAAGTCCTCTCACTAGCATATGTCCAAAAGTCACTGCCCAAAACTATCATATCTCCAACCAAAAGCTCTAGCTACCCTACCCTGGTCTCGAGATACCCGACTTAACGGGAGTCCTCGAATACCCCGGGATAAATCAATTGCTCGAGTTTGAATACTCTACTGGTCAGCAACCGTGGACTGGTAAACAAGTAATTTAATGCTAACTAAGTCAAGGACGATATGAGCAATAAGGGATTTTGTTGACTTACGACCCTTCTCCTAAGTAACCGTGGCACACTGTTACAGCTGTACATGCTTGGGAGAAGATCGGAGTAATTATGAACATGTGCGATGAAGATGATTCTCACATGAACAATGAACAATTTGTTAAGATCACGCAAAGACTGTATACAGGCTAACTCAGTATACAGGCTAACTAGGTATACAGGCTAACTAGGTATACAGGCTAACTCAGTATACAATGCAATACAAATGAGAACGGAGATCAAAACACAATTACAGAGGAATATAGTTAAAGTCTCAAACATGGTCCTCCTTGGTGACTATACTTAACATGAAAATGTCGAGCATCGGCGTGGACATCTGCTGTCAAACATGGTCCTCCTTGGTGACTATACTTAGCAAGAAAATATCGAGAGTGAGAAATGTTCCTAGCCCGGAATGACATCACATAGTCAGAAAGGGTGCACAGTGTAGACATACTCTTTGGCGTAGATCATAATGTCCAAATATGCGGCGAAGAATGATTGTAAAAAAGCAATGAATACACAAAGCAACCGACAAGTGGCCGTCCCACTGACTAGTTCTAGAAGGTGTTAATGCTCCTAAACCGGAGCGATCACACCCAGTCAGGAAAATTTACAGTGTTCAAAAAATCATTAATATGTTCATCATAATTTGCAAAAAGGTACGCCACGCTTAGTAAAAAAAAGGGCCGCAGTACAAATGACTGGCGCAGATCCAAGTTCAAATATACAGCGAAACGGATCGTAAAATAGAACCTGTACACACGAAGGGAGGAAAAGTGTGGGGGACTGACTGCCAGCGAGACAGACTCAAAACATTGTCCGTAGGAGAAAACGGTAACTCTGATCTACCCGGTGTATGGTACCATACACAAAGTGGGGACATAATTTCAACAGCAGCTCAACGTCAGTCGTTCTTGTCAAAGATCAATTATATATCACAATAAGAATGATACAATTGCAACGTCAGTCGTTCTTGTCAAAGATCAATTATATATCACAATAAGAATGATACAATTGCAACGTCAGTCGTTCTTGTCAAAGATCAATTATATATCACAATAAGAATGATACAATTGCAACGTCAGTCGTTCTTGTCAAAGATCAATTATATATCACAATAAGAATGATACAATTGCAACGTCAGTCGTTCTTGTCAAAGATCAATTATATATCGCAATAAGAATGATACAATTGCAACGTCAGTCGTTCTTGTTAAAGATCAATTATATATCACAATAAGAATGATACAATCGCAACGTCAGTCGTTCTTGTTAAAGATCAATTATATATCACAATAAGAATGATACAATTGCAACGTCAGTCGTTCTTGTCAAAGATCAATTATATATCACAATAAGAATGATACAATTGACCGCGAAGAAGATATCTGTGCATGGAAAAACTGATCACAGAAGACTGGATTCATGGAAGCGAATAGTTTAATCAATTGTTGGATATCTGAACACTGGAAACTGATCGCGTCAAAAGAAGTAGACGAAGAAGAAAAAGTAGACGAAGAAGAAAAAGTAGACGAAGAAGAAAAAGTAGACGAAGAAGAAAAAGTAGACGAAGAAGAAAAAGTAGACGAAGAAGAAAAAGTAGACGAAGAAGAAAAAGTAGACGAAGAAGAAAAAGTAGACGAAGAAGAAAAAGTAGGCGAAGAAGAAAAAGTAGACGAAGAAGAAAAAGTAGACGAAGAAGAAAAAGTAGACGAAGAAGAAAAAGTAGACGAAGAAGAAAAAGTAGACGAAGAAGGAAAAGTAGATGAAGGAGAAATGTAGAAGAAGTAGAAGAAAACATTGTCTACAAACATCAAAGGATAGTATTACTAAATATAACTTAAACTGCATTCTTGATACCAGGAACAACATGGATGCAGGAACTCACGTGGCTACTTATGAATGATGGGCATTTCCAATCCGCTATGACAACTCCTGTGTACATGCGGTCCCCATTTCTAGAGTTCAAGGACACGACCGTAGGTGAGATAGGTCTGCAAATAGCCAGAAATGCGCCATCTCCACGTGTCATTAAAACTCACCTTCCACTGAAGCTGATGCCGACACAAGTTCACGACAAGAAGCCAAAGGTAAATTAATATTAGTTATTAAACAGAGGAATGCATGTTTTCTTTCCTTATTTTGTTTCCTGTCCTGGGTATCAGCTTACAGGATATTCCTTCTTCTTCTGCGGGCTCTGGCCATGGACTTAGTTTACTGCGGACCACATACTAAGCAGTAGCTTCAGGTCTGTCAGATTTCCTTCTTCTTCGGCGATCTCTGGGCATGCGCTTAGTTTATTGTGAATCACAAACTGGAAAGTAGCTTCAAGTCTGTCAGAATTTCCCAAAGCTTAGTTTTTATTTCAACTGGGTGTGGTCACATGTTGCTTCTCAGCTCTCACAGGAGAGGACAGTCTTGTAGGACACACCCCGGTGTCTGTTCCACGTGCTCACGCTGGCAGATAGCTGTTTAACTTATTCATAATATATGTAAGTGTCAGTTGGGTCTGCAGTATCCGGTACATAAGTGAAATATAATGGCCTGGTTTATTCTGGTTAGGTCTTTGAGTTTGTTTGTTTGTTTAATTTTCTATAATCATATCCAGTGTTTGCGTACGGCCTAGGAATTAAGTCATTCGTATGTGTCGATTCCTCCTCGTAAATAATGGCTGACACATTCCGTTTCTGATGACATCTTTTTATGAATTTGTTTCTACAGTCGTCCTACTCGAGATGATTTCAGTTTTATGTCACCGGGCATACCCACCCAGGTTTTTATGCAGGAGTGTTCACGGGACACTTTAGTTTAATCACATATACTTGGAGGAAAATGTCATAGAACTAGAAGACAAGAAAAAGAATGTCCTCCTCAATGGAGAGACTGCTATTTGTCCCATAGCTGGAGGATGGGTTGGCTGCAGCCAGGGTATTTACCATTCGCCGGTAGGTTCTGCTCTGTCACCTTATGAGGCACCATCCTGCTCCCCGCCCTTTGGTCTGGCCTTTCTCCTTCAGTCTGTCAGGCTTGGTTAGACCTGCGAAGAGTTAGACTCCACCAACATAGCCTGATGGATCCTAAAGACACACAAACCCTGCAATCACGATAAGGTAGGCTAATGTATGTTTGCGTACGATGTTTACTATTGAAGTCTATCCAAGAAGTCAATGGCGTAGTAATATTAAGAGGTTTGATCTTGTATAACTCAATCAAATTCAACAATTAAACTTATATATACTTCTTCTTCTTCAGCTCCATATCGACCACTTGTTAAGCACTCTGTGTGATTTGTATATGATCTGAGCCTAAGAGCGATTTTACGTTGTTCCAGTTATGCGTCTACATGTAGGCCAGCCCATCCGATTTTGTGCTATGCTCATGGATGATACTGTACTTCTGCTAACTTTGTTCTGTTCCTCCCACAGATTATATTGTTCTTCAGAAACCCCAAGGATGTGTGTGTCTCCTACTACAACTTCTACAAGAGTAGTTCATCTTTTGGTCAATTCGACGGAGACTGGTCCGAGTTTTTAGAAATGTTCAGAGAAGGTTATGGTGAGTTGTTGATGAATGTCAAAGGTCATTTACAGATATGTTATGTAATGAGGGTCTCTGTGGCTAAGTCCTTGCCTAGCGAGTCCAAGGTTCGAATCCGGGCCGCACCGTTCTGTTCACGAATGTATTTTTTTCCAGAGACCCTAGGATTGTTGCCGGAACTATAGAGTTCGTTCTTTGTGCAATGCTCTCGGCAGGTGGCATGCCATTTCTGCGGACAAGGATTGAGTCATATGGGGTAAAACCCTGCGCTATGAAGTCAATCTTTCTGCTTTGAAACCTTTAATAAACCGTTATGTTATGTTATGTTATGATATGTATGTTATGTTATGATATGTTATGTTATGTTATGCGATCGAAGTCATGACACATTGGGCATTCTCATTCGTGCTCCGTCCTCCGCTTCAACAGCCAAAATCGACCCTCTCACCGCCCCCATGAAAAGTTGATTAGCAAATATTCTTTCACTCCAGAAAGAACTCAAAATCGAAGAAAACTGGCTGATGCTACAAAAAAGAATGAGACATTTCAAGTATTTTGAACATATAAAGAGACACGAAGTACTGGATAAAACCATTATGCAAGGAGGTATCCCTACAAAGAGGAGAAGAGAAAAATAAAGGAGAAGATGTGTTCATAATGTAATTGATGATTAGAGCGTGACGGAAGCAGAGGCATTCTCCTATGAGAGATAGGAATTTCAAAGGACTATTAGGGTCAACTGTTAGGACTGTTATAGGAAACTCCCCCATATATAAAAAAAACATCTAAACAATTTTTCAGTCATGAGTTAACCAATACCTTGTTCTCCTGTCTCTTCCAGTTGATCACGGTTCATGGTTTGACTTCACCAAAAGTTGGTGGCCACTGCGGACTCTTCCTAATGTTAAGCTTATGTATTTTGAGAATCTGAAACAGGTATGTCCTTGTCAATATATTTGTAATATATATATATATGAGAGAAAATTGATTGATAGATCATCATCATTGCACTGCAGTGAGTAACCATGTGTACTCTGATCTCTTACTTATATAGGAAGATCTCAGCTGCAGTGCACGAAATCTGTAGCACCGGCGTGGTCCCCTATATATATATCATCATTTAGCAAGTAATATATGAACATTGCTCTTCTTCATATTCTTATGATAGCTATCTTGTAATGATTAAACCATCAGATGTGTTCTTATGATCGCTATCTTGTAATGATTAAACTATCAGATGTGTTCTTGTGATCGCTACCTTGTAATGATTAAACTATCAGATGTGTTCTTATGATCGCTACCTTGTAATGATTAAACTATCAGATGTGTTCTTGTGATCGCTACCTTGTAATGATTAAACTATCAGATGTGTTCTTATGATCGCTACCTTGTAATGATTGAACTATCAGATGTGTTCTTGTGATCGCTACCTTGTAATGATTAAACTATCAGATGTGTTCTTATGATCGCTACCTTGTAATGATTAAACTATCAGATGTGTTCTTATGATCGCTACCTTGTAATGATTGAACTATCAGATGTGTTCTTGTGATCGCTACCTTGTAATGATTAAACTATCAGATGTGTTCTTATGATCGCTACCTTGTAATGATTAAACTATCAGATGTGTTCTTATGATCGCACTTGTAATGATTGAACTATCAGATGTTTCTTGTGATCGCTACTTGTAATGATTAAACTATCAGATGTGTTCTTATGATCGCTACCTTGTAATGATTAAACCATCAGATGTGTTCTTATGATCGCTATCTTGTAATGATTAAACCATCAGATGTGTTCTTATGATCGCTACCTTGTAATGATTAAACTATCAGATGTGTTCTTGTGATCGCTACCTTGTAATGATTAAACTATCAGATGTGTTCTTATGATCGCTATCTTGTAATGATTAAACTATCAGATGTGTTCTTATGATGATGTCAACTGTTGTCTGGAGCTCATCTCTGAAGCCGTGTAGTTTTGAACGTAGTGAATGACCAAAGACTGTAAAATATCATTATAGAAGGAAGCATCTCGGCAAAGAGAATAAGAGGAAGACCACGGAGAAGATGGATTTAGGATGTAACTGATGATTTGAGCATGACAGTTGCAGGGGCAGGAAATCTGGTCTATGAGAGAGAGATAGAAATTCTGAAGGACTGTTAGGGTGGCAATGTTCTGCTCATGAAAAGCTGTTTGATGAGTAAGTGTTGTTCTGAAAAAGCTATATGATCGAAAAGTCAATATTGTTACTTATTATGTTTGACTATACAAAAAATGTATCGCTAGTAATGTAAAACCGTTGTATACCTGTCTTTGTCCACATCGTTAGGGTAGGGGAAGACCTAGAGAGACATGGAGACAAACTGTGGACAGTAAAAGAGGAGAGACAGGAAAGACTTGAAAAGAACTAAGCTGGCTAACTCAAGACAGATCTGGTTGGAGGAAATTTGTTGATGTCTTATGCTTCAAGGAAGAACCGCAGTATGGTAGTTGTTAGAGAACTCGTTTCTTATGTGCGTGACCGGTTTCAGTTTCACAGAAGGCGTGAACTAGTTTTTCCGACCGTAAAGGCTCTCAGTTCGACCCAGTCTCAATTGTGTACCAGGAAAAGCACTGGATAGTAAAGGCGGCCGGCGTGATGTTGATCACATCATTGAAAAATATCTAACCTAACACCGTTTTACCCAATATATCTCGAAGCAGTGGCGACTCGTGATCATTTTTGCGTGTGAGTGCAGAGCCATTGTTCCTTAATGACTAGCCGCCCTTGCCTCGAGGTATGAAACAAGGGTTCCTTTACTTCTCTACTTTCTTTGTGCTTCAGGGGGAGTTAAGAAAATGTGAAAAGAAGAAGAATGTGAAAAGGTTGTATTCCTGTTTTCTTCCATATCATCGTATTAAGGATTAGGTCTTTCATTTTCAGAATCCATTTACAGAGATTAAACTACTGGCTGACTTTTTAGGAAAGGATCAGATTGATGACGCTTTACTGTCCACTATAGCTGTCCACTGCAGTTTTGATAAGATGAAGGACAACCCGATGACCAATCACCTGGATGTATATTCGATTAATAGCAATGTGTCTCCTCTTTTAAGAAAAGGTAATGAAAAAGTAATTACTACAACACTGATATAATTATTTCTTTAGCCATCACTACTACTACTACTACTACTACTACCACTACTACTACTACTGCTACTACAACTACTACTGCTACTACCACTACTGCTACTACTGTTACTATAACTTCAGCTATCACTACTACTACTACTACTACTACTACTACCACACTACTACTACTACTACTACTACCACTACTACTACTACTGCTACTGCTACTACAACTACTACTGCTACTACTACTACTGCTACTACTAGTACTACTACTACTACTACTACCTCAGCTATAACAACTACTACTACTACTACTTCTGCAACAATAACTATTACTGCAGCAACTGCTACAATTGTTTGTACCTGGATACATCTATCTTCTACTTTCGTTGTCACACTGTTATCGAGTTGTAGTCCAGTATCGTCACATTGTTATCAAGTTGTAGTCCAGTATCGTCACATTGTTATCGAATTGTAGTCCAGTATCGTTATTGTTATCGAGTTATAGTCCAGTGTCGTCACACTGTTATCGAATTGTAGTCCAGTGTCGTCACATTGTTACCGAGTTGTAGTCCAGTGTCGTCACATTGTTACCGAGTTGTAGTCCAGTGTCGTCACACTGTTACCGAGCTGTAGTCCAGTGTCGTCACATTGCTACCGTCTTGTAGTCCACTTCCGTCTCACTGCTACTGGGTTTAGCCCAATGTCGTCACCCAGTTAATGGGTGGTAGCCCAGTGTTGTCAATTCTGTGCAGTTCTTAGGTTAGTGAAATCAATTCCACGATGTAAGGGGTTTAAAAAATATTTTCAAGAAAATGTATTATTTTTAAAATAAATAATTAAAATGCATACACTAAACGTTGTTTATCATCAAAAGCAATGTCTTTTGCAACTTGTGGCCACATTTTATGATAATATGTTTGTTAGTTTTTGTTCTGTTAATTTGTAATAACACAGCCCTGTTATGGATGGGTCTCAACCTCCCCCTCCCTACCCCAATTTCTCCAAGACGAAGTCTCACATTCCTGTGTTACTTGCTCTAAATTGCAATATGTTTAGCTGAAGATATCTTGCTTTTCTTTATCTCGTTCTGTCAGGTTTAGTTGGGGACTGGACAACATATTTCACAGAGGAACAGAATGAGGACTTTGATCGACTATATTTGGACAAGCTCGGATATCTCAGCATTCCTTTCACGTACCACTTGGACAACTAACATCTGCTTGACCAGTTAATGGGATGGCGTACATGGGCGATGATGTATTAGCCTAATTTTTTCTTTAGTTATGTAGTATTAATTTTATTAAAATGTTTAGAAACCCAACAGAATCGAAGAATATGTACTTAGGGCACTTCAAATTGGTGTTTGGTCCTTTTCAGCTGGTTTGGAGCTTTAGTCAGATCACTTGTATGGTAGCTATGGCGAATTTCCGCGAACATTGACAGTAACTGGTATTGAAAATTATACACTTAGCTCGTGAAAACCACTTCTGGTCTCTGTGGAGGTCACTGGGGCGTTGAGGTTAGGTTCTAAACGAAGATTATTGTTTACATAACAATGTTGACATAACAATGTTGACATAACAATGTTGACATAACAATGTTTACAACATAACAATGTTGACATAACAATGTTTACAACATAACAATGTTTACATAACAATGTTGACATAACAATGTTGACATTTACAAACAAAGTGTGGACTCATGTGATTTTGTCTGTGAAATAAACTATAAGATGGTGGCACTGACGATGTTGTGAAATGATGGTGGCACTGACGATGTTATGAAATGATGGTGGTAATGATGTTATTTATTTTTGTAATTAAACTTTGAAAGAATATAATAAATACAACAAAAATATGCTAATCACGTTTCATGCACTTTGACCTTAGTCACCAGATATGAACTTTCTTATTTTTAATGGGCCTTTTTGCTAAGACTAAAATGTAGAGCTCGCTTGATCGTGGCCAACTGGTGGGAGCCTTCATTAAACGCCAAAAAGGCACAATAAAATCTAATTAAATAAACTCCAAGCAGCTCTCACTCGAGGGAATGATGAGGCAGAGTTTTACACGCTTTTATGTTCACTAGTATTGGGTCCACCTGTTGTGGCACTTCCGGTAGGCCTAATAAAAAATGTTTAATAAGAATTAACTTCTTCCTGAGAATTCCAGATTTAGTTAAGCTAATTTATCCATTTTAACTTTATATTTATTTAACATCTCAACAGAGCACATCATGAGAACGTTCAGAGTGTAACAAAACTACAAACATTAGATTTCTTGTACAATTGTTGAAATTATGATTTCAGAGTTGAAATAAATAGTTGACACATTTCTCCTGAACAAATTGTGTTAAGTGTTTGAAACAGTTCATTATGTCCGGTAGAGTAGAATTTTGTCTGATCACAAAGAAAAGTAAGATTATGTCCCCTTTTTCTTTCTTTCTTCCTTATTTTGTCGTCACACTGTTACCGGGTTGTTGCCCAGTGTCGTCACACTGCTACTAGGTTGTTGTCCAGTGTCGTCACACTGCTACTGGGTTGTTGTCCAGTGTCGTCACACTGCTACCGGGTTGTTGTCCAGTGTCGTCACACTGCTACCGGGTTGTTGCCCAGTGTCGTGGTTTTCGGTTTTTGTCGTCACACTGCTACCAGGTTGTTGCCCAGTGTCGTGATTTTCTGTTTTTGTCGTCACACTGCTACCAGATTGTTGCCCAGTGTCGTGGTTTTCTGTTTTTGTCGTCACACTGCTACCGGGTTGTTGCCCAGTGTCGTGGTTTTCTGTTTTTGTCGTCACACTGCTACCGGATTGTTGCCCAGTGTCGTGGTTTTCTGTTTTTGTCGTCACACTGCTACCGGGTTGTTGCCCAGTGTCGTGGTTTTCTGTTTTTGTCGTCACATTGCTACCGGGTTGTTGCCCAGTGTCGTGGTTTTCGGTTTTTGTCTTGCGCTGTTCTGGTGGCTTGTGTGATTGTTAATTTTGCTCTTTGACAGGATTCTGCTATGTCATCTAACCATCTTTTTCTTTGTCTTCCTCTCACCTTCTTTCCTGATGTTCTGTTGTAGAAGACTCTGTATACAGTGGAGTTTGGATGTATTCTTATTAAGTGGTCAAACCACTTCATTCTTTGTTTCTCAATGTAATTCAAGCAAGGTTCTGTGCCAACTTTCTTTCTTATGCTGATGTTGGTGAGACTGTCTTTTCTGTATGTTGGTAACTTTTCGAAGACATCCCATTTCACATATAGTTATTATTATGCAACTGTGCTTTGTTCATTGTCCATGTTTGGGTCTGGTAACACAAAGTAGGCATGAAAGAGACAAAACATGAACAATAAACAAAGCACAGTCGCAAAAAGTAATTACACGCGAAATGCTATTGTGTGCCCTGGCAAAGCAAAATTGTTAATACAAAATCTTATCTTAACCACATTTGCCGTGGAGCGTCGTGGGGAGAGTTAGTTTTCTATTTTGTGCCAGGTGTGTTGCGCTTGACGTTATCAGTGCATGCTTTCGCAGGGACTCGGAGATGTTATCTATCCATCGTGTTCTTGGTCTGTCTCGTGCTCTGCGCCCGTTAACATAAAATGACAAATCAATAATGAAAACATTAACAACTTTACAAATGTTGAATACCTTGTCAATTTCAAGAAGAAGAAAAAATACCTTGTCGTCGTAATTATTCTTATCTATAAATCTCTCCCAAGCGAGTGCCCAAATTTGCGGTGTAAAGAATAGAACCACTGTTACCTGCCACGCATGTCGTAAGAGGTGACTAAGGAGGTTTGACTTGGTGCTAGCTACCCCACCACGTAAAAATCACTAGATAGCTACAGAAACCACAGCCAGCAAAACTCATAGCTTGCTACCTAAGGAAGAAGGATCCTGCAAGGAGGGACTCATGGCAAGAAAATGGGGAGATAGTGGAGAGATATGGAGATGATCGCCTTGAATAGACAGGCTTGGAAGGCCTTGGTTGTGGACTTGGCCTTGAACACCTATGTTTCGCTACAGGTCAGAGAGGGAAGAAGAATATATCTCAACACCTATATGGCGTAGAGGTAGCGTGTTCGTATCTCGCTCCTAAGGAATTCGGTTTGATCACTGAGTGGAGCGATCTGGATATTTACCAAGAGATCCTTGGTCTCAAAGTAGGTGAAATCGAGTTCCTAGTTCTATCGGAGATGGACGATAACACATATGTTCTTTGTATTCGAGTTGAGTCCATGAAAGAACCATTCACAGTTCAAAACTGGAAAGAGTAGTTTGTATAGCGGCTGTCTAATCACAATTTTTTTTTTATTTTTAAAAGATTAATAAAATTAAATTCCTAAATGATGTGTAATATTTGTTAAATTTCATCGGGGAACAGGAACCTCGCCAGTGCTACGGAGTTCGTGTACTATGGCTGAAATCGCCGGTGTAAGAAATAGATCCGAGTACACATGGGTATTAACCGAAGTGCAACGATGATTGTCTTACCAATCAATCAGTCAATCTGTTCTATTATATAGAAACTAAGAATCTTAGTTCCACATAGTTCTGCAGTATCTTAGTTCAACATAGTTCTGCAGTATCTTAGTTCCACATAGTACTGCAGTATCTTAGTTCCCCATAGTTCTGCAGTATCTTAGTTCCACATAGTTCTGCAGTAGCAGATCAATGGAGACAAATCAGAAATGATGTCATCAAACTATTGTAAACATTCCCTGTCTTGACTTTCTATAAGTGTTCCAGCCCCTCATCATAATCATCTTCGTTTTCTTCCAACGCTTTATATTAACCACTTGTCAACCACTCGTGTGATTTGTATGTGATCTGAGCCTAAGAGCGATTGTACGTTGTACCAGTTATGCACCTAAACGTAGACCAAAATATCCTATTTTTTGCGCTGCTTTTCATTTACTAGGGTAGCATCCCTAGGGTCTACATCAGTCGACATGCATTGTAGGTTGCAGTGGTACTATTCTTTGCATCCCTTGCGGACCACGGGACCACACGGGCAATCATAGTCATCAATCATGAAGACTTCCCATATTCGGAAAGACCTCGCCGTGTCAGATGAAGTGGCAAAGCATGCCCACGTTCTTTTGGGTCAGATCACATACAATCTGCATTGAGAGGTTGAAAAGTGATCAACAAAGAGTAAACGACTATCAGTATCTCAGACAGAACGGAAAATGTCTGCTACTGCCAGGTCAGGAAAATGTCTGGGATTGCCAGGTCAGGAAAACCCAAGAAACGCTTTAGAACGAAATCTTTATGTGCATGTCCTGCAAACCGTCGATGCCTAAAACACCGGCGGCGCAACATACATTCACGGCACAGCTCATACTGTTCACAAAGATTGCTAAACGTTGCTAATAACAACGTATGCTAAGAAAAGTAGAATTGCAAAGGGAGCAAAGAATAGTAACACTCGTAAGAGGTGACTGATGTATGGGCCTTGGGAAGCTACCCCAGTAAATAAAAAGCGCCGCAAAAATCGTATATGCTGGCCTACTTGTAGGTGCATACTGGCACAACGTACAATCGCTCTTACTTATGCTCAGATCACATACAAATCACAAAGAGTAGTTAACTAATAATAGAGCGTTCAAAGAAGAAGAAGAAGAAGAAGAAGAAGAAGAAGAAACAAAAGAACAACATTCAAATACGAAACTTTAGACACAAACAACAAGATACCTCTCTAATACACGTGACTCATTGAAAGCTTAGAAACTGTCACGAAAATATCATTGCTAACTGATGCCTTGTATTTCAGATGGTACCAGTACATGTGTACATTGATAAATGATTGCTAATCAATAGTTGTATAAAGTTTATGTTTAACATAATACTTAATAATATCTCAATGTGGGTATTAGCTACTTATCAAACGGATCACTTCTTATCCTTTTCTTCTTCTTTGCGTACGGTTTCATCTGCTCATCTAAACCATGAGATGAGTTTCCTCTATGAAGATGCATGTCGGTTGGAGTTTCTCAAGAGTTCCCAATAGGTTGCTCATCAAACGGATTTTAAAAATGAATGTGTTTAGATGTGAGTTTTCTCATTACAATGAGAACTCAAAACTTTTACAACAGATGAGCAACATATGGCATATAATTTATGATTATTTCAACAACAAAAAACAGAATCCGACAAAATGCACCATCATAGTAAATGGAACGGAGCTGAGACAAGTACAACAATTTAAATACCTCGGAGTTCTGGTAACATCAGATGGCGGATGCATATCTAAGACAAGTACAACAATTTAAATACCTCGGAGTTCTGGTAACATCTGATGGCAGATGCAGATCAGAAATAAAGAGCAGAATAGAGCAGGCCAAAGGAGTGTTCATAAATGGATGCTTATGTAGAATAGAGGAACTGAGATGGTATGATAAGATTACAAACGAGGAAATCAGAGAAAGAACTAAGCAGATACCAGTGGAGAAAGAGCTAAGGAAGAGAGGCTGGCGATGGATAGGACACATATTGAGAAGATCGACTGGAAGCATTACAAGACAGACACTGTTTTGGAACACAGGGAAAGAGGAGTAGAGGAAGACCTAGACATGCCTGTAGAAGAGAACTGGTGACTGATATTAAAAGGATAGGTAAAACATGGAAAGAATTGGAAGGATGGCAGGAGAGAAAGAGCTGGAAGAAATTTGTTGAAGACCTGTGCTCCGTTGGGAGTAGAAAGGTGAAGAAAAGGAACGTTCCAGAAAATGATAAGCAACAAATCATTGTCAATTGAAATCATCAGAATGAGATTGATTCACTTCTACATAGAGAAAATGATAAGCAACAAGTCATTGTTAATTGAAATCATCAGAATGAGATTGATTCACTTCTACATAGAGAAAATGATAAGCAACAAGTCATTGTTAATTGAAATCATCAGAATGAGATTGATTCACTTCTACATAGAGAAAATGATAAGCAACAAGTCATTGTTAATTGAAATCATCAGAATGAGATTGATTCACTTCTACATAGAGAAAATGGTGACATACGGATGTGAGTCATGGACTGTAAACAAACAAATACAACAATCTATGGAGGCCAAAGAGATGTGGTGCAGAAAATGATGAGAATCCATGGACTGCTAAAATGACGAATGTGGAGGTGTTGAATGAAGTCAAGACACAGAGAAAGCTTATCATCAATATAAGAAAGAGGCAGTCATCATTTTTCGGACATGTAATGAAAAGGGGAGGTTAGAACAAATTGGTCAACCGGTAAAAACAAGGAGACGAGACAGATTAAGATAAAGAGAAAAACTTTGGAAAGCCTGACTTCATGACACGGAAGAGCTTCAACATCTGAGATCTACATTTTGTTTTCTCCTTCGCTTCTGTTCAATGTCTACACAGTGAGTCCGGTAATATCTGAGATGATAACAAACATCAGAGACATCTATTTGTAGAGATCCATAATCACATACGCCAGCCAGCACGGCACCTGATGATAACAATTATGATAACATATAATATCTCTCTTTTTCTCTCCATTTTTTGATACTGTGATAACCTTTACGCTTAAGACACTAACAGAAGCATACTTTATTCTAGCCCCTGACCGTTCTCTGTATCGTGTTCCAGCTCTGGATCAGTTCTTGTTATACTCAGGTGGTTTTTGTCTTCCACGTTTTCATGTACTCTCAGTTTCCATCTCAAGGAAGTTCTCTGGACAAAGTAAACCTCTATTATCAACACATGTTCGCACAATTGCCACTGCTACGGAGTTCATGCATTATCATTAAGATGTTTTTGTGTAAGAAAACAAATCGAAGCACACATGGTTATTCACTGAAGTACACTGATAAGGGTCAAATCGGCTGTCAGGACAGCGGATGTAAATGTCTCCGTCTTCTGTGAGATGTCCAGCGTCTGCCGCAGTCATACTAAACTCGTCTCTGACATTCTGCACCCATCTTCTCCTTGGTCATCGTGTCCTTCACTGGCCCAGTATCATACCCTCCAGAACGATCTTCTCCTTGGTCATCGCCTCCTTCGGTGGCCCAGTATCATAACCACCAGGACGATCTTCTCCTTTACTGACCCAGTATCATACCCACCAGGACGATCTTCTCCGTATAATCATGTCATCTTACGTTCTAAATATTCCATCTTTGTCTTCTTTATCAACGACTTCTCTTCTTTATCAACAACTTCTATTCTTTATCACCGACTTCTCTTCTTTATCACCGACTTCTCTTCTTTATCAATAACTTCTCGTCTTTATCACCGACTTCTCTTCTTTATCAACAACTTCTCTTCTTTATCACCGACTTCTCTTCTTTATCAACAACTTCTCTTCTTTATCACCGACTTCTCTTCTTTATCACCGACTTCTCTTCTTTATCAACAACTTCTATCAGACTTCCTTTATCACACTTCTCTTCTTTATCAACAACTTCTCTTCTTTATCAACAACTTCTCTTCTTTATCAACAACTTCTCTTCTTTATCACCACTCTCTTCTTTATCAACACTTCTCTTCTTTATCACCGAACTTCTCTTCTTTATCAACAACTCTCTTCTTTATCAACAACTTCTCTTCTTTATCACCAACTTCTCTTCTTTATCAACAACTTCTCTTCTTTATCAACAACTTCTCTTCTTTATCACCGACTTCTCTTCTTTATCAACAACTTCTCTTCTTTATCACCGACTTCTCTTCTTTATCAACGACTTCTATTCTTTATCACCGACTTCTCTTCTTTATCACCGACTTCTCTTCTTTATCACGACTTCTTTCTTTATCAACAACTTCTCTTCTTTATCAACGACTTCTATTCTTTATCAACAACTTCTCTTTTTTATCACCGACTTCTATTCTTTATCAACAACTTCTATTCTTTATCAACAACTTCTCTTCTTTATCACCGACTTCTCTTCTTTATCAACAACTTCTCTTCTTTATCACCGACTTCTCTTCTTTATCAACGACTTCTCTTCTTTATCACCGACTTCTCTTCTTTATAAACGACTTCTCTTCTTTATCACCGACTTCTCTTCTTTATCACCGATTTCTCTTCTTTATAAACGACTTATCTTTTTTATCACCGACTTCTATTCTTTATCAACAACTTCTATTCTTTATAAACGACTTCTATTCTTTATAAACGACTTCTATTCTTTATAAACGACTTCTATTCTTTATCAACGACTTCTCTTCTTTATCAACGACTTCTATTCGTTTCTAATCTGATACAAAATGAACATATTTGTGGGGAGGAGGGAGGTGGGGTTTCATCAAATGTTGAGTCCTCTTCCGTAACACCTGAATACAAAGACATTAATCCATTTTTCAACCAACTTTTTTGTTGTTATCAATACTCTACTAGACATATGAACTGAGAGCTGTTACAGTTGTACATAATCCCGCTCCCATTGTAAAACTTAATCCTGGGATCACAAGCTTATGAAACAAGAGTATTAGCAACTTCTTGTTTTTTTCTTGTGTTGGCCAGCTAGGAATTCATGCGTAGTTAGTGTACCTGGTAGAGCGCTTATGACTGATTTTTGCGTGAAGGTGTGCTTTCATTATTATCAGTGTCCCCCGTCATACAGGCGTGCCTTCTACGACTTCAGATGTGAACCACAACATTGTTTCAGCTTACAATAAACCTGGATGAAAGACTATGAAGACTAACGGTATCAACTTTGTCACAGATTGTTCATGACAACAGTTGATCAGCAGTTCACAAACTTGTGAAAGTTGGTGTTATCAAATTCCCCGTGTGTTGTCAGTGCTCGCAAGGGGAGCAAAGAATAGTAACAATGTCACCTACAAGGCATGTCGTAAGAGGCGACTCAGGTAGGGCCTAGGAAGCTACCTAGTAAATAAAAAGCGACGCAGAAATCGGATTTGCTGGCCTACTTGTAGGCTCATAACTGGCACAATGTACAATCGCTCTTAGGCTCGGATCACATACAAAGAGTTTTTTAACAAGTGGCTGATATAGAGCGTTCGAAGAAGAAGTTATAAAATGTGAAATTATATTTCATAAAAATACAACATTAACATAACATGTTAAATAAATCATCTCTCAAGTCTCTCACAACCAAGAAACCGTTCAGGGTTTCTCTCTCCCAGAGTAAACTTCCATAGTTTTAATCTATCTATATATAAGGCATAGATGAATGGAAGTGTATGTCTGTCCCAATTGTTTGAAGATATATGGACTTCCTACGAGCTTGAAATTTGGCAGAAGGGTAGCTTTCATACATACGAAGAGGTAAAAATGACAAAACTCAACTATTTTTTCCTTTCTATAACCATTTTTCAACTTAATGCACATGGACATTCTGTATATAAATCGCCGAAATTGTGTTTCAATGTTTTCATGACGTTCCCGGTCACGTGATCATGTTGTTAATTTCCGCTGGCGAAACGCGTAATCACAAAATACGGTAGTTTTACAAAATACAAAAACAATGACAATACACAGCAGCGTTTCGATAAACAAGGCCTTTATCAAGCAAACGATACAACAAAGTGACGAATGTCACAGGACACTACATACAGACTTTAACGAAGATATTACAATCAAATTATTACTTACCGCTCGAGTCCCAGTCACATAATGATATGTTAAGGTCGCTATTATAACGTAATTTAATCACATTTATTTATAAGTTTCTGGAGGGTAGTTGATAACGTGCCCGTCTCGTAACGTTCGGGCTACATTTTTTGTTTAACACTCGGTTAATTTTTTAATTTTTTTTTAACACATCGATAAGTTAATAATCTGAATAAATTTAATTTGACAATTGTTATTTTTCAGATTTCACGGAAATTAAATTGTATCAGGTTTTACTGGCAATCGAAATGAGGGACAGTTTATATGGGCTCGGAAGATCAGCAGAAAAGGATGATAAATGTAACTTTAAAAGTGGTGAAATATTACAACTAGATTTCAACTAAATTCAACTTTCACTGGATCGGGAATTCTGTTGTATCAAGTTTTACTGACAATCGAAATGAAGCATATTTTAATCTTATCTGGTCAACCGACAAAGTTTTCAAACCAAACATGGAGAGAAAACGTATTGTTTTTAATGGGGAAGAAGCCGATTTTGAAGCAAAGTTGCATATTTCTTTAAGTAACTTTACAAATAAATTTAAACTAAATTCCCCGTACGAAGAACGGGTAAACAGCTAGTCATACATAAATAACGCCCATGTTTCTTTCCTCAGTGTAAATGTCAATAGCTTTCCTTCTACATGAGCACGTCCAGCGTTTCTACCAGTAAAACGTTAAGATGTTCTAACCGCCAAGTAGACGTCAATAGTTGTTTTCCTACACGAGCACGTCCAGCGTTTCTACCAGTAAAACGTTAAAATGTTCTAACCGCCAAGTAGACGTCCATAATTTTGGTTTATAAAGCAGGAAAACATCCAGAGGTTTAGGACAAGTTGTCAGTAGCGGAGGTTTAGAGCACCTGGTGACTCTCGAATGATAAATGATGAATGATAAACTAAACAAAGAATGAGACAGAAAGTTCTAGAAGAGTTTAACTTAGGGATTAGTGAGAATCATTATCCCAGGATAGGGGGATCTATGTGGCGTAGAGGTTAGGTGATAGTCTCTAGTACCAAAGGTACCAGGTTCGCTCCCTCGTGGAGCCATCTGGATATATTTCCAGAGATCTCTGATCTTACTGTAGGTGAGATCGAGTTTCTAGTCCTATCAGAGACGGACGATAAAATGTAGGCCCCGTGTTCAATTTGAGCACGTAAATGAACCATTGGCAGTTCAAAATCGAGAAGAGCAGGCTGAAAAGCCGCTGTCCGGGCAAAACTCATTAGAAATAAATTTAAAATAAAATTTCTACAAAAATATGTTGGGCTTGGATCTACGCCAAAGAGATATAATGATGATAAAAAGGGCATCTAAGTATATTTTTATACATTTTTGGGGATATCTTTAATTAGTAACCTTTAGCTTATGTAGCTTAAGCGGTAATACGCTTGATCACAACCAGAGTGAGGGTGGTTAAAACTTCGTGACGGACAAGTTTGAAAACAATTTGTTTATAAGTGGTGTCTAGAAAATCAATGACTCGTTTACTGTGGTTGATTTGCAATGTCCTGTAAATGGTATGTGAATTTCTTTACTTATCTTGTATCCTGTGCTTGATAACGACCTTTTGGTCGAAACGTTGCTGTGTATTGTTTTTGTATTTGGTAAAACTACAGTACTTTGTTTTGACGTGTTTCGTCATTGTAAAAGATATGCCACGATTTTATTTGTTTGTTACTTTTATTATAATTTTTAGTTTGAAATTTTACTGCAATAGCTACAGCATCTGGGACCCGTGATAGTGTAGTGTCTAGTGAGTTTCCTTCGTACACAATCCCAGGTTGCAATTTCACAAGGGAAGTGAAATGTTTCAGACAGCAACGACTCTTGTGTAGACCCAGACTTAATTAGATATCAGGAAAACATTGACAGGCAAAAGTGACTGATATGAGTTTGATCACATCAAACACCGCTTCCTGCTGGTCAAAGCAAAATACGAACCGAATACAATATTTCCCATTATGTCGCATCAAGAAGTAACACGTTCCTTGCGGAACGTCGCATTCATCACAGCTCGCCTGAAAAGCACTCTCTCTTGCAAGTTCTCCGGCCTCTTGTAGCGTCATGTTCAATGTTTCTTTGATGTCCTGTTGCCACCTTCGCCTTGGTCGTCCCCTGTCTCGTTTTCCAGGAACCATGACTTCCATTACCTATCTATCCAGACCGCTGTGTCGTTTAATGTGGCCAAAATATTTCATCTTTTGCGACATGATGTTATTGATGAGCCAATGCTCCTCGATATGCAGTTCTTGTAGGATGTCTTTGTTTTTCTCTTGTCTCTGTCCATGATGTTCTAAGAACTTTTCTATACCGTAGTGTTTGGAAAAAATGATCTTTACCATAATCGGGTTTTCTTCTGGAAATGCTGGGAGTGTATGTGGCGAATGGATCAAGCCGCTTGCCTTATGTTCTGATGGTCGGGGTTTTGAATCTGGTCAGCTTCATTTGATTCACGTGTGTAACTTTTTGTGGGGATCCCTATGATTGTTGATGGAGCTACAGAGATCATATTTGTGTAATATTTATGGAAAAGATGTTACATGTCTGGGGGATTGAGCCGAGTAATATATGGAAACCCGGTGCACTGATGTCCATAATACGCCTTTGAAAGCTTAACCGCTTTCAGATACGGTGTCTAATCTAGTATAAAATATTATAGGACAAATTTCTCATTAATAACCGACTAAAAATATTATCACAAGACAGCAGTCCCCGATAGTGGAGTTGATACCTCTCTGCGCTATCAACGACGGACCGAGGAAATTCCGAGGTTCGATACCAGCAAAAAGTCTCTGCGTGCACACGATTCAGGATTGGACTTCTAGGAAAAGCCTGATCTTTAGTCTCTACGTGCACACGATTCAGGGTTGGACATCAGGAAAACCTGATCCTTTAGTCTCTGCGTGCACACGATTCAGGGTTGGACATCAGGAAAACCTGATCCTTTAGTCTCTGCGTGCACACGATTCAGGATTGGACTCTAGGAAAACCTGATACTTTAGTCTCTGCGTGCACACGATTCAGGATTGGACTCCAGGAAAACCTGATACTTTAGTCTCTGCGTGCACACGATTCAGGGCTGGACTCCAGGAAAACCTGATACTTTAGTCTCTACGTGCACACGATTCAGGGTTGGACATCAGGAAAACCTGATCCTTTAGTCTCTGCGTGCACACGATTCAGGGTTGGACATCAGGAAAACCTGATCCTTTACTTGTGGATGTGAAATTACAAGTACTTCTGATGTGGTCGAAGTAGGTCTCGCATATTAAAGGACGAGAAATACTGATGATTTAAAAAATCGAGTTTCACGCAAAAATCAATCAGAAATGCCATACTATTGGTCATAACTAGCAAACAAGAAACAAACAAAATCACAAGATATAATCTGCGCTAAAAACAAACTATACAAGTTTTTAAAATAGCCATTTTTGTTTTCTTATCGTAAAAGGACATATTTCTCAACTAAAATAACACTTGTGAGGGGATTCGGGTGGTAGAGGGGAGGGGGTGAAACGAGGGCATAAAATGTAACAATATAAATGTCAGCATAGTCGACATATTGTACTCATAAAGCGGTTACAAATATCAGAACATGTCTCATGTCTTAACCAACTCCATCATTGGTATAATTTTTAAACCGAGTGTACGCTTCTGTAATAAGGGTTGAGAGTTGTCTGTTGCCTAACAAGATAGAATAAAGCAGCCTATGAAAGATCTATAACAAAGACATCATTAAATCAGCATCGACTTTTATCAAATTAAATAATAGTTGTACTTTTATATTTATACTCAGTGTGATAACTAGTTCTGAAGCGGAGGCTGCAGTTACATTCATCGACTTGTATCAGATATATAAGACAGATACATTTCCGTGAAAACAAACCTTACTTACCGGACAATCTCAAACAGGTAAATAACAGTTGTAGTAACTTCTTAAGTTAGTGTTCTGTAATTGTGTTTGTTATTTGCGTTCGTTTGTATCAACCAGCTTCACCATTCTTGTGTCTACACACACTGTGCAAATTGTTGTTATTTGCGTCCGTTTGTATCAACCAACTTCACCATTCTTGTGTCTACACATACTGTGCAAATTGTTGTTATTTGCGTCCGTTTGTATCAACCAACTTCACCATTCTTGTGTCTACACACACTGTGCAAATTGTTGTTATTTGCGTCCGTCTGTATCAACCAACTTCACCATTCTTGTGTCTACACACACTGTGCAAATTGTTGTTATTTGCGTCCGTCTGTATCAACCAACTTCACCATTCTTGTGTCTACACACACTGTACAAATTGTTGTTATTTGTGTTCGTCTGTATCAACCAACTTCACCATTCCTGTGTCTACACACACTGTGCAAATTGTTGTTATTTGCGTTCGCATGACCACATGTTATTGTATATTATTCTGTTATTCTTTTCGAAAAGATGTTTTCTAAATTGTCAACAATCATGGATGATTGTGTTCATTATTTGATTGTTTAATTTATTCGAATATACTGTGTGCTCGGACATGGGTTGAGGGAGTCCACACTGAACGAATATGATGGTTTCTCAGAGAACTCACACTGAACTAGCATGATAACTGATCAGAGAACTCACACTGAACTAGCATGATGGATGCTCAGAGAACTCACACTGAACTACCATGATGGATGATCAGAGAACTCACACTGAACTAGCATGATGGATGCTCAGAGAACTCACACTGAACTAACATGATGGATGATCAGAGAACTCACACTGAACTACCATGAGGAAAAGATATTGATGTTGCATTACAAGACGTTACAATGTGTGCTGAACATTGATTCCTTTATAGGTACGAGTCCAGGTCGTAAACTCTTCCTGATTGCTTCTGTTGAGGAGTTCATCCTGATTGCTTCTGTTGAGGAGTTCATCCTGATTGCTTTTGTTGAGTTCATCCTGATTGCTTTTGTTGAGTTCATCCTGATTGCTTCTGTTGAGGAGTTCATCCTGATTGCTTCTGTTGAGTTCATCCTGATTGCTTCTGTTGAGGAGTTCATCCTGATTGCTTTTGTTGAGTTCATCCTGATTGCTTCTGTTGAGGAGTTCATCCTGATTGCTTCTGTTGAGTTCATCTGATTGCTTTGTTGAGGGTTCATCCTGATTGCTTCTGTTGAGGAGTTCATCCTGATTGCTTCTGTTGAGGAGTTCATCCTGATTGCTTCTGTTGAGTTCATCCTGATTGCTTTTGTTGAGTTCATCCTGATTGCTTCTGTTGAGGAGTTCATCCTGATTGCTTCTGTTGAGTTCATCCTGATTGCTTCTGTTGAGTTCATCCTGATTGCTTCTGTTGAGGAGTTCATCCTGATTGCTTCTGTTGAGGAGTTCTTGATTGATGATATTCTTCTCTCCCAATATTCTCAGAATTTCTATTAAACAGGTTGTATGGAAGACAAAGATAATGAGAAACAAACAGGTTGTATGGAAGACAAAGATAATGAGAAACAAACAGGTTGTATGGAAGACAAAGATAATGAGAAACAAACAGGTTGTATGGAAGACAAAGATAATGAGAAACAAACAGGTTGTATGGAAGACAAAGATAATGAGAAACAAACAGGTTGTATGGAAGACAAAGATAATGATAATTAACCAAACAAACGACAACTCAATCTCCCTGAGTGAAATCCCACTTCAAGAGGTAGAATCATACACATATTTGGGCAGCAATGTAGACAAAGATGGTGGAACAGATAGAGATGTTAAAATAAGAATACAGAAGGCAAGAGGAGCTTTCATTGCACTGGCAAACATATGGTAGTCTAAAGAAATGAAATCTAGAACACAAATTCGGATAATTAACTCAAATATTAAGCAGTTCTGCTGTGTGGGTCAGAAACATGGAGAACTACTAAAACAATAACACATAAATTGCAAACATTCATCAACTGGTGTCTGCGCAGAATACAGGGAATAAGATGGTATGATAGGGTTACAAATGAGGAACTTATGGAGAGAACAAGACAGATTCCAGTGGACCAAAGGTTACAGAGAGACGCTGGAGCTAGATAGGACACACTTTGCGAAAACCTGAGGGAATATAACAAGAAGGGTCCTTGCCTGGAACCAACAGGGACAGCGAAAGAAGGAAACGAGAAACATATAGAACGAGATTTGGAGGAAGAGATCAACAATATAAAGAAGAACCGGTCGGAGCTGCATGAGATAGCTAGAGATAGGAAGAATTGGCATGAGTTGGTTGAGGGCCTATGGCCAGTCCGGGTTAAAAAGGCAAAGAGAGAGAGAGAGAGAGAGAGAGAGAGAGAGAGGTTGTATGGAAAGCCGACATTCTATGTTTTCCTTTTTCTTAAAGTGTGCATATTCTTAAGAAATATTGGTATTCTTCTACTGATCATATCTACGTAAACAACCTTATTCAACATTTATTTGATATTTATTCTGTACGACCTACAGCCATGATGATGATGACGATGATGATGTTTCTAGAAATGTTGACTACCATTGTTGTATGTGTTGGTTTTGTTGGTGCTGAAGTCATCAATACTGCATATCATTTATCAGGTGAGAGATATGTTCCAGATTTGATATGACTATAATATTTGTTATCACATTTTATTTATCAATTAATGTGACCTAATATAATGTAGTGTAGCTTAAGCGGTAGTGAGCTTAATCACAACCCAAACATACCTGGCTCAAACATCGCGGTAGGGAATTGTGAACGAAATTTGTTTGACGTGGATACGAACGGTAAAAATAGTTCTCACAATTCAGAAAGCAATGACAAACTACTGAACGTATAAGATATGTCTGGAAAATCGACGACTCGTTTACTGTGGTTGATAGCGAAGTCATGTAAATGATATGCCATGATTTTCATTGAATTCAATATAATGGAAACAGTTGAGCCTGGGAGGACGAATAGTCTTACCTGTTTCACATGCAGTCTGTGCGTGTGTGTGTGTGTATATGTATATATATATATAAACATCACAATGCAATGTCTTCTTCTTCTTCTGCGATCAGGTTCGGCTATGCGACTATTCCGGTATATGTCATGAACAGGACGCTGCGCTTGATGTCTTCACCAGTTCCTCATAATTTGTTTTGTAGGGTTGTTTCTGTTGGTCAGATTTCAATTTTCACACTACTCAAACTGGGGCAGTCTTGCAGGATGTGTTCTGGGGACTGCTTTGGTGCTCCATAGATACAGGCAGCCGAGTCCCTGAGACCTATTCTATGGAGGTGTGCTCTGAGACTGCAGTGTTCCGTTCTGAATCTGAAGACTGTGGACTGCACTTTTCTGTTTAGTGTATTTATACTGTCATGCTCTGGGTTGTATCCTCCGCTTGTTGTTCTCCGCATCATTTTTCTGGATTTTTCAAGAGAATATTTGCTTCTGTAAAGTTTTGTATTGACTGGTGTTGTGTTAGGATCCCTCCATCCCTTAGGTGTTTATCAGCCTTTTCATTTCCTGGTATGCTACAGTGTTTAGTTTAGTTTAGTTTAGTCGTCGGATCACCATCACTGCACGTCGAACAAATTAGTATGCTACAGTGTTTAGTTTAGTTTAGTTTAGTCGTCGGATCACCATCACTGCACGTCGAACAAATTGGTATGCTACAGTGTTTAGTTTAGTTTAGTTTAGTCGTCGGATCACCATCACTGCACGTCGAACAAATTAGTATGCTACAGTGTTTAGTTTAGTTTAGTCGTCGGATCACCATCACTGCACGTCGAACAAATTGGTATGCTACAGTGTTTAGTTTAGTTTAGTTTAGTCGTCGGATCACCATCACTGCACGTCGAACAAATTGGTATGCTACAGTGTTTAGTTTAGTTTAGTTTAGTCGTCGGATCACCATCACTGCACGTCGAACAAATTAGTATGCTACAGTGTTTAGTTTAGTTTAGTTTAGTCGTCGGATCACCATCACTGCACGTCGAACAAATTAGTATGCTACAGTGTTTAGTTTAGTTTAGTTTAGTCGTCGGATCACCATCACTGCACGTCGAACAAATTAGTATGCTACAGTGTTTAGTTTAGTTTAGTTTAGTCGTCGGATCACCATCACTGCACGTCGAACAAATTGGTATGCTACAGTGTTTAGTTTAGTTTAGTTTAGTCGTCGGATCACCATCACTGCACGTCGAACAAATTGGTATGCTACAGTGTTTAGTTTAGTTTAGTTTAGTTTAGTCGTCGGATCACCATCACTGCACGTCGAACAAATTGGTATGCTACAGTGTTTAGTTTAGTTTAGTTTAGTCGTCGGATCACCATCACTGCACGTCGAACAAATTAGTATGCTACAGTGTTTAGTTTAGTTTAGTTTAGTCGTCGGATCACCATCACTGCACGTCGAACAAATTGGTATGCTACAGTGTTTAGTTTAGTTTAGTTTAGTCGTCGGATCACCATCACTGCACGTCGAACAAATTGGTATGCTACAGTGTTTAGTTTAGTTTAGTTTAGTCGTCGGATCACCATCACTGCACGTCGAACAAATTAGTATGCTACAGTGTTTAGTTTAGTTTAGTTTAGTCGTCGGATCACCATCACTGCACGTCGAACAAATTAGTATGCTACAGTGTTTAGTTTAGTTTAGTTTAGTCGTCGGATCACCATCACTGCACGTCGAACAAATTGGTATGCTACAGTGTACTGGTAACCACTGTAAGACTAGTTCTGGTATATCCTGAATGAACTTGTCTTGTTTGGGACATGAGATGGCATGGAGAACGGAACTTGAATCGCTAAAGACTGCAATATTTTTTTCTGACACTTGCTGGTTGTTGAGAATACGTATGGCTGCAATGAGAGCTGTTCCCTCTGATCTAAAATTGGTGCATGTTTCTCCTGCTGCCAAAGTTTCTGTGTTTCCCTGTGGGATGTGAGTGTGATATATATTTTGCTGCCTCCTTCCTGATAGCATCTGTAGCTGAGACATCTCTGAACACACATTTCCATGTGCTGTGGATACTGCTCTTGTAGCATTAGGAGTGACCTGGCTCTTTGCTCTGTCTTTATTTGTTGGAGATTATTCCTGGGAGTTCTAGATGTATTAGGGCCACGTTTTGGTAGCGTGTCCATGGCTCTGGTGTTATGGCTTCCCACATTTCTGGGTCAGTTTCTAAGATGTCTGAATGTTGCATGTGGAATTCTCTGGCTAGATGGTTGGGACTTTTTCTTGCGAGTCTAATTTTTTGTTTTCTCTTGGAATTTTGTGTGTAGAGTGTGTTCTTTTAGTTTTTCAAACTTGGTGAGCATTTTTATTTTTTGCGGAATTCTAGAGGCTCAATATCTGAAGTTTTTTTCCCATTTCTAAGCAATGTCAAAATAAACAAAACAACACTAAAACAAGTCGCCCGAGTGATTACCGGGGCCCAAATTTGGGGTGTAAAGAATAGAATCACTGTTACCTGCCATGCATGTCGTAAGAGGCGACTAAGGAGGTTTGGCTGAAATCGGATGCACGTGTCCTAAACATGTAGAAGTCTATGCGTTTAGGGGCCTACCAAACCAATGTGCAAGATACAGTTCTTGGCAAAGATCAAACTTATCACAAAAGTGATTAAAATTGGTTGTAAAGAACGAACGCAAAGAAGAAGAAGACTAAAACAAGTCCATCGATTCAAATATCTTGAAACATTCCTAACATAAGATGGAAGAGGAACAACACAAATTAGTAGTAGAATAGCTCAAGGAAACAGCTTTAATGAACAGGAAAAACACACAATGCATGAATTCACTACCAATGGCACTGCAGAAACGAGTACTCCAATGCTATATCGTACCAATACTTATGTTATCAGTTATCAGTAGGCAATGCGCATCATTCTGGATGCACAAAGATACACCAGGAGTGTCAATGAGATTCCTTCTGACCTCCCCACTATTGCTCACAGAATTGAGACTTGGAGGGTTCGATCTTATCTTAAAATCAACGCAAACAAAGACCATCCCCTACATGAAGAACTCGGTAAAGAGAAAGGTTGTAGACTCAAGAGAGGCAGATCGTGGCTGAGTCAAGCAGAAGGTACCCTTGGGAACATATGTGAACCCTCCGGAATCGAACCAGGAGAGGAATGGATTGTTGTGCCACCTTAACTAATACTTATGTATGGCTACTAATCATTAGACAGTTATCTTTGATTTTAAGTTATTCCTAGATAGAAATATTGTTCTCTTCTCTGTCCATGATGTTCGTCCATGATATTCGTCCATGATGTATGGAAGACTCATCTGTTACACTTATATTCTTCTTCTTCAAACGCTCCATATCGAGCACTTGTTCAATCACTCTGTGATTTGTATGTGATATGAGCCTAAGAGCAATCATACGTTGTTCGTCTACAAGTAGGCCAGCACATCCTATTTCTACGACGATTTTTTTTTTTAGTAGATTAGCTTCTCTATACCCTAATCTCAGTCGTCTCTAGACATGCCTTAGGTTGCAGTGATACTATCTTTGCTCCTTGCTCGCTCGTCTCTTACGACATGCCTTGTAGGTTGCAGTGATACTATTCTTTGCTCCCCTTGCTCGCTCGTCTCTTACGACATGCCTTGTAGGTTGCAGTGATACTATTCTTTGCTCCCCTTGCTCCTGTCTCATGACATGCCTTGTAGGTTGCAGTGATACTATTCTTTGCTCCCCTTGCTCGATCGTCTCTTACGACATGCCTTGTAGGTTGCAGTGATACTATTCTTTGCTCCTTGCTCGCTGTCTCTTACGACATGCCTTGTAGGTTGCAGTGATACTATTCTTTGCTCCCTTGCTCGCTCGTCTCTTACGACATGCCTTGTAGGTTGCAGTGATACTATTCTTTGCTCCCTTGCTCGCTGTCTCTTACGACATGTCTTGTAGGTTGCAGTGATACTATTCTTTGCTCCCTTGCTCGCCGTCTCTTAGACATGCCTTGTAGGTTGCAGTGATACTATTCTTTGCTCCTCTTGCTCGCTCGTCTCTTACGACATGTCTTGTAGGTTGCAGTGATACTATTCTTTGCTCCCCTTGCTCGATCGTCTCTTACGACATGTCTTGTAGGTTGCAGTGATACTATTCTTTGCTCCCCTTGCTCGATCGTCTCTTACGACATGCCTTGTAGGTTGCAGTGATACTATTCTTTGCTCCCTTGCTCGCTCGTCTCTTACGACATGCCTTGTAGGTTGCAGTGATACTATTCTTTGCTCCTGTTGCTCGCCTGTCTCTTACGACATGCCTTGTAGGTTGCAGTGATACTATTCTTTGCTCCCTTGCTCGCTCTGTCTCTTACGACATGTCTTGTAGGTTGCAGTGATACTATTCTTTGCCCTTGCTCTGATCGTCTCTTACGACATGCCTTGTAGGTTGCAGTGATACTATTCTTTGCTCCCTTGCTGCTCGTCTCTTACGACATGTCTTGTAGGTTGCAGTGATACTATTCTTTGCTCCTTGCTCGCCTGCTCTCTTACGACATGCCTTGTAGGTTGCAGTGATACTATTCTTTGCTCCGTTGCTCGCTCGTCTCTTACGACATGCCTTGTAGGTTGCAGTGATACTATTCTTTGCTCCTGTGCTCGCCTGTCTCTTACGACATGCCTTGTAGGTTGCAGTGATATATTCTTTGCTCCTGCTTGCTCGCTCGTCTCTTACGACATGTCTTGTAGGTTGCAGTGATACTATTCTTTGCCCTGTTGCTCGCTCTGTCTCTTACGACATGTCTTGTAGGTTGCAGTGATACTATTCTTTGCTCCTGCTTGCTCGCTCGTCTCTTAGACATGTCTTGTAGGTTGCAGTGATACTATTCTTTGCTCCTGTTGCTCGCCTGTCTCTTACGACATGTCTTGTAGGTTGCAGTGATACTATTCTTTGCTCCCGTTGCTCGCTCGTCTCTTACGACATGCCTTGTAGGTCGCAGTGATACTATTCTTTGCTCCTTGCTCGCCTCGTCTCTTACGACATGTCTTGTAGGTTGCAGTGATACTATTCTTTGCCCCTTGCTCGCCTGTCTCTTACGACATGCCTTGTAGGTTGCAGTGATACTATTCTTTGCTCCCTTGCTCGCTCGTCTCTTACGACATGCCTTGTAGGTTGCAGTGATACTATTCTTTGCTACCCTTGCTCGCTCGTCTCTTACGACATGCCTTGTAGGTTGCAGTAATACTATTCTTTGCTCCCTTGCTCGCTCGTCTCTTACGACATGCCTTGTAGGTTGCAGTAATACTATTCTTTGCTCCCTTGTGTGCCCCGGCAACATACGGGCGATGTTGGATTCATGTTGAACAAATGATGTATACATTACGCTAGTCAGGATGTTTGGTTAAATGTTTCATTTTCCATAGTTTTTTTAGACTTTATCGTATGAAATCACTTCACATTTCTAGATACTAGTGTGCAGGAGGAAGGAGGGCCAATTCCTTCTACAAAAAAGTCTCAGAAATCGAATATTCTGGCTTACTTGTAGACTGATAACTGGCACAACGTACAATCGCTCTTAGGCTCTGGCCACATACAATACACACATAGTGGTTAATTAGTGGTCGACATAGAGCGTTCAAAGTAATAGAGAAAACATATCCATTAATCAATCAAATGTTCTATGTTTGACTAGACAGTTCTCAGAGTGACAATCAAATGTTCTATGTTTGACTAGACAGTTCTCAGAGTGACAATCAAATGTTCAATGTTTGACTAGACAGTTCTCAGAGTGTCAATGAAGTTGATGGTCAGCTTTAGTTTGACACTAATTTGACAGTGATTGACTCTGTCACTAAATTTTCATTATTAAATCTCAAACATGATTGATTGGTGCACCATATTTTATGCTAATTTGTTTTAACCAATCAGATGAGGAATACCATCCGTGTGCCAGGCAATGTTCAGAAAATGACCAACCAAAACTGTGTAAATATTATTGGATTATAGAGAACTATTACGTCTTGTCAGCGGCTTGCAGGAATTGCCCGTTCAACCAATCGCATTGCTACTTGCCAGAATGTGTTCCAGCTAATGGTGTGTCACGTACTATCAGAGCAGCCAATCGGAAGTTGCCAGGACCTGCTATTGATGTAAGTTTTAACAAAATGCAAAGTACATATATTAAACTGTTTTTAATACTCTGCAAAATTTTGTAATTTTCCACAATGTTTCATCTCTCTCCCTCTCTCTCTCCTGTGAAGCCACTAGCACTTAGAGCGGCAACAATTGCACAGCATTTTCCACAATGTTTCATCTCTCTCCTTCCCTCTCTCTCTCCTGTGAAGCCACTAGCACTTAGAGCGGCAACAATTGCACAGCATTCTTCTTTATCCTTAGGGACTCTCTGTATTGTGTTTCAGCTGTGATTTATTTCTTTGAGTTTTTGTTCCACTGTTTTTTCACAAGTCTGTTTGGGTCTTCCATTTTTTCGCTTACCCTCTGGTATTCATATCAGTGCAGTTTTCGTGACAGAGCTAGTCTCCATGCGTATCACATGTCCATTCAATCTCCAACGTCTCTTTTGATTGATAGATTGATTAATTAATAGGACTATCATCTTTATACTTCGATGAGTAAAAAGGTGTGCTCTGATCTCTTTCTTACAGGAAGGTCTCAGTGTCAGTGAACGAATTCCGTTGCACCGGCGAGGGACCCCGATGTAATAAGAAGATGTGGAAACATGATTATAGAAAAGAAAAGAAGAAGAGGAAATTACATCTGAAGTCTGAGAAGGTTCGCCTGTATGGTGGGGAACACTGATAAAAAAGTAACGCACACCTTCACTCAAAAATCAGTCAGAATCGCTTTACCAGACCAGATTACGCTTGAATTCATAGTGGTGAGCTCAAGGAGAAGAAGAAGTATAAGAAGACGAAGAGGAAGAAAAAGAAGAAGAAAAAGAAAAAAAGAAGAAGACGAAGATAAAAAATACAAAAATAAGAAGAAAAAGAAGACGAGAAAGAAGAAATAAATTGAAAAGTAACGATAAAGTATTTTCAGGACCCGAATGTGCAAACTTTGAGAACCCCTGTGTGCCGGAGTAACACGTCACAAGCCGGATTTGGTCCGCACACAGGGAATTTCACATTTATATCATGGAGACTGTAATCCATCACATTTGTTATCCATTCATTTCTGTACACTCGTGAGTACAGATGTACGCTTCATGAAGAATTGATCAATATTTATTTGAATTCATTATTTATAATGTACTTTTATATACTTGTGTGTGTGTAGTTTTGTTGTCTTGCTATTTTGTGTTCCTTTTTACCATAGACTCAAAAGGGGGAACAAACAAAAATTGTCAAGATAAGAATACAAAAAGCAAGAGAAAACTTGATTGCATTGAGTAAATTATGGAAACCAAATGAGATCATTAAAACAAAAAAACCACAATACTGAGAATCTTTCAATCAAATGTGAAGTCGTAGCGGAGAGCGGAATAAATTTACTATACGGACCAGAATGCTGGAGAATCACAGAGCAAGATATGTTCAAACTCTCCACTTTCCATACAATTTGTCTGCGAATGACCTTACGCCTGTTCTGTTCAAATACTATCTCTAACCAAGAATTGCTTGCATGGTGTCGGCAAGAGAATATGAGCGTCATCATCCAAAAAAAGACGTTGGAGATGGATTGAATATGTTAAACGTATAATGTTATAATGTATTTTAAAATGTTAATATTATTTTAAAAATTAATGGTATTAATAATAATGGTAACAATTAAAATGTTACTGTTATAATGTGTAAATGACTCTGAAACAGGGAGGACAACAAAAAAAAACCACCAGAAAACTACAGACCTTAGAAAATAGATGTTAACGCAGAATAGAGGGACTGGGATGGTATAATAAGATTAGGAACGAGGAACTCAGAGAAAGAATAAGCAGAAACCAGATAGAAAAAAGCTTAGGAAGAGACACTGACGATGGATAGGACACACATTGAGAATGCCGACCGGAAGCATTGCAAAACGCAATGAAAGGTAAGTTACAGGAAAGCCTAGAAATACTTGGAAAAGAAAGCTGGAGATTGATATTAAAATGATAGACAAGACGTGCAAGGAATTGAAAGGGATGGCAAGAGAGAAAGTAAGAGCTGGAAGAAGTTTGCTGAAGACATGTGCTCCGTTGGGAGTTAATAGAGGAAGAAGAAGGACTTTTTTCCCATCTTTGTGTGTGTGTCTGTGGTTTTGTTTTCTTGCTATTTTGTGTAAATTTTAACAATCAAAACTAAATGAAAGAATTAAATGTGATTGTCAGGTGTGTGAAGGAGATACAATTGAAGTTACAATAGACAACAGAATGCATCTATCTGAAGCCACATCCATACATTGGCATGGGATACTACAACATGACTCCCAGTACATGGATGGAGTTAGCCAAGTAACTCAATGTCCAATTAATGCGCATACTAAATTTACTTACAGGTAATTGACAATAATATTATTACGCTGGAGATAATGATGATCTTGTTGTATAATAATAATATTATTACGCTGGAGATAATGATGATCTTGTTGTATAATAATAATATTATTACGCTGGAGATAATGATGATCTTGTTGTATAATAATAATATTATTACGCTGGAGATAATGATGATCTTGTTGTATAATAATAATATTATTACGCTGGAGATAATGATGATCTTGTTGTATAATAATAATATTATTACGCTGGAGATGAGGATGATGTTGTTGTATAATAATAATATTATTACGCTGGAGATAATGATGATCTTGTTGTATAATAATAATATTATTACGCTGGAGATGAGGATGATGTTGTTGTATAATAATAATATTATTACGCTGGAGATGAGGATGATCTTGTTGTATAATAATAATATTATTACGCTGGAGATAATGATGATCTTGTTGTATAATAATAATATTATTACGCTGGAGATAATGATGATCTTGTTGTATAATAATAATATTATTACGCTGGAGATGAGGATGATCTTGTTGTATAATAATAATATTATTACGCTGGAGATAATGATGATGTTGTATAATAATAATATTATTACGCTGGAGATAATGATGATCTTGTTGTATAATAATAATATTATTACGCTGGAGATGAGGATGATCTTGTTGTCTACATTGATGTTATGTCCAGCGTGGAGCAATATTAAGAAGGGACTTCTCGTCTTGTGTGTGAGTCGTGGTTGTTATTGAACAGAATGAAATATATATGATAGCAACACACGCACTCTCTCTCTCACTTTCTCTCTCTCTCGCACACTCTCTCTATCTCACACGTACACACACACTCTCTCTCACACACACACACACACACTCTAGCCTGTGACGACTCTAGCGTATAGGGCAGCAAAAAATGCACAGCACTCATCTCTATTTTTGGCCGTCCTCGGTATTGTGTTTCAGCTGTGATTCATGTCTTTCAGTTCTTGTTCTACTGTTCTCCTCGGTATTGTGTTTCAGCTGTGATTCATGTCTTCCAGTTCTTCTTCTACTGTTCTCCTCGGTATTGTGTTTCAGCTGTGATTCATGTCTTTCAGTTCTTCTTCTACTGTTCTCCTCGGTATTGTGTTTCAGCTGTGATTCATGTCTTTCAGTTCTTGTTCTACTGTTCTCCTCGGTATTGTGTTTCAGCTGTGATTCATGCCTTTCAGTTCTTCTTCTACTGTTCTCCTCGGTATTGTGTTTCAGCTGTGATTCATGTATTTCAGTTCTTCTTCTACTGTTCTCCTCGGTATTGTGTTTCAGCTGTTATTCATGTCTTTCAGTTCTTCTTCTACTGTTCTCCTTCAAGTCGTTTTGGGTCTTCTACGTTTTAGTTTACCATCTGGTCTCCATCTGATTACAGTTTTCTTAACATGGTTAGTCTCCATGCGTATCACATATCCGATCCATCTCCAGCTTGTCTTCTGGAGGATGGTGCTCAAATTTTCTTGTTGACGCTGTGCATGCAGTTGTTGGTTAGAGATAATATTTGATCAGAACAGGAGTAAGATATGTCACATACAAGTTGTATGAAAGGTGGAGAGTTTAAACATATCTTGTTGAGATAACATTTGGTCAGAACAAGTGTAAGATATGTCACATACAAGTTGTATGAAAGGTGGAGAGTTTGAACATATCTTGTCGAGATAATATTTGGTCAGAACAGGCGTAAGATATCTCGCATACAAGTTGTATGGAAGGTGGAGAAATTGAACAGATCTTGTTATGTCGTTCTTCAGCATTCTGATCCGTATAGTAAATTTGATATCACACAACAATCTCTAGCTGAGAATATTGGCATATAATTATAATATTATTTAGTTAGTCGCTGGACGCTGTTGGAGATGTTGTTAAGGAGATCGGAGCATCTATGAACATGTCCAGAGTGTAATGACGATATTCCAAACTGAAACTGTCAGATTTTGAAAGCAAACATAAAAACTCTATTTTGAAGTACCACATCTGAAGTTATACTTTAACATGGTATCAGGTCCGATATGTCAAACGGATGCCGCCAGTGCTGACTCGTTACAAGTTGATGGTTCTAAGAAGTGTATAATTCTTCGTGTTTGTTGTTATTTCTGTCTGTTCTCTAGTCTCTATATTTTCTTCTCAAATCACTGGTTGTCTACATCCCCTAGTTTATATTATCTTTGTTTGTTGTTATTTCTGTCTGTTCTCTAGTCTCTATATTTTCTTCTCAAATCACTGGTTGTCTACATCCCCTAGTTTATATTATCTTTGTTTGTTGTTATTTCTGTCTGTTCTCTAGTCTCTATATTTTCTTCTCAAATCACTGGTTGTCTACATCCCCTAGTTTATAAACACAGACCTTTGTCAACGGATGTCTTTGGCAGATTCTCAGACTGAGATGGTATGATTGAGCTGCAAACACAGACCTTTGTCAACGGATGTCTTTGGCAGATTCTCAGACTGAGATGGTATGATTGAGCTGCAAACACAGACCTTTGTCAACGGATGTCTTTGGCAGATTCTCAGACTGAGATGGTATGATTGAGCTGCAAACACAGACCTTTGTCAACGGATGTCTTTGGCAGATTCTCAGACTGAGATGGTATGATTGAGCTGCAAACACAGACCTTTGTCAACGGATGTCTTTGGCAGATTCTCAGACTGAGATGGTATGATTGAGCTGCAAACACAGACCTTTGTCAACGGATGTCTTTGGCAGATTCTCAGACTGAGATGGTATGATTGAGCTGCAAACACAGACCTTTGTCAACGGATGTCTTTGGCAGATTCTCAGACTGAGATGGTATGATTGAGCTGCAAACACAGACCTTTGTCAACGGATGTCTTTGGCAGATTCTCAGACTGAGATGGTATGATTGAGCTGCAAACACAGACCTTTGTCAACGGATGTCTTTGGCAGATTCTCAGACTGAGATGGTATGATTGAGCTGCAAACACAGACCTTTGTCAACGGATGTCTTTGGCAGATTCTCAGACTGAGATGGTATGATTGAGCTGCAAACACAGACCTTTGTCAACGGATGTCTTTGGCAGATTCTCAGACTGAGATGGTATGATTGAGCTGCAAACACAGACCTTTGTCAACGGATGTCTTTGGCAGATTCTCAGACTGAGATGGTATGATTGAGCTGCAAACACAGACCTTTGTCAACGGATGTCTTTGGCAGATTCTCAGACTGAGATGGTATGATTGAGCTGCAAACACAGACCTTTGTCAACGGATGTCTTTGGCAGATTCTCAGACTGAGATGGTATGATTGAGCTGCAAACACAGACCTTTGTCAACGGATGTCTTTGGCAGATTCTCAGACTGAGATGGTATGATTGAGCTGCAAACACAGACCTTTGTCAACGGATGTCTTTGGCAGATTCTCAGACTGAGATGGTATGATTGAGCTGCAAACACAGACCTTTGTCAACGGATGTCTTTGGCAGATTCTCAGACTGAGATGGTATGATTGAGCTGCAAACACAGACCTTTGTCAACGGATGTCTTTGGCAGATTCTCAGACTGAGATGGTATGATTGAGCTGCAAACACAGACCTTTGTCAACGGATGTCTTTGGCAGATTCTCAGACTGAGATGGTATGATTGAGCTGCAAACACAGACCTTTGTCAACGGATGTCTTTGGCAGATTCTCAGACTGAGATGGTATGATTGAGCTGCAAACACAGACCTTTGTCAACGGATGTCTTTGGCAGATTCTCAGACTGAGATGGTATGATTGAGCTGCAAACACAGACCTTTGTCAACGGATGTCTTTGGCAGATTCTCAGACTGAGATGGTATGATTGAGCTGCAAACACAGACCTTTGTCAACGGATGTCTTTGGCAGATTCTCAGACTGAGATGGTATGATTGAGCTGCAAACACAGACCTTTCTCAACGGATGTCTTTGGCAGATTCTCAGACTGAGATGGTATGATTGAGCTGCAAACACAGACCTTTGTCAACGGATGTCTTTGGCAGATTCTCAGACTGAGATGGTATGATTGAGCTGCAAACACAGACCTTTGTCAACGGATGTCTTTGGCAGATTCTCAGACTGAGATGGTATGATTGAGCTGCAAACACAGACCTTTGTCAACGGATGTCTTTGGCAGATTCTCAGACTGAGATGGTATGATTGAGCTGCAAACACAGACCTTTGTCAACGGATGTCTTTGGCAGATTCTCAGACTGAGATGGTATGATTGAGCTGCAAACACAGACCTTTGTCAACGGATGTCTTTGGCAGATTCTCAGACTGAGATGGTATGATTGAGCTGCAAACACAGACCTTTGTCAACGGATGTCTTTGGCAGATTCTCAGACTGAGATGGTATGATTGAGCTGCAAACACAGACCTTTGTCAACGGATGTCTTTGGCAGATTCTCAGACTGAGATGGTATGATTGAGCTGCAAACACAGACCTTTGTCAACGGATGTCTTTGGCAGATTCTCAGACTGAGATGGTATGATTGAGCTGCAAACACAGACCTTTGTCAACGGATGTCTTTGGCAGATTCTCAGACTGAGATGGTATGATTGAGCTGCAAACACAGACCTTTGTCAACGGATGTCTTTGGCAGATTCTCAGACTGAGATGGTATGATTGAGCTGCAAACACAGACCTTTGTCAACGGATGTCTTTGGCAGATTCTCAGACTGAGATGGTATGATTGAGCTGCAAACACAGACCTTTGTCAACGGATGTCTTTGGCAGATTCTCAGACTGAGATGGTATGATTGAGCTGCAAACACAGACCTTTGTCAACGGATGTCTTTGGCAGATTCTCAGACTGAGATGGTATGATTGAGCTGCAAACACAGACCTGTGGATAAGAACAGAACAGGAACCCATGATGATTCAGGTTAAGAGAAGAAAATGGCCATGGGTTTGTCACACCCTACGGAAGAGACTGTCGAGTGTCACTAGACAAGCCCTTGAGTGGAATCCGCAAGGAAAACGGAAAAGAGGACATCCTAAACAGACTTGAAGACTAAGTCTTCTTGGGGAACTGAAGGGTGCTTGACTATCCTGGGAGATCATAAAGAAAATAACCAGAGACAGAGAAAAGTGACAAACAACTGTTGAGACCCTATGCTCTACGAGAAGCGGAGAGGAATAAGTCAGTACACGTTCTGATCAACTACTTCTCATTTCGTCTCCAAGTCGCCTGTGTGTTGCCGGTGCTCGCAAGGGGAGCAAAGAATAGTAACACTACGATATACAAGGCATGTTATAAGAGACGACTGGGGTAGGGGCCTAGAGAAACTACCCTAGTAAATAAAAAGCATCGTAGAAATCGGATGTGCTGGCCTACATTAGGGCATAACTGGCACAACGTACAATCGCTCATAGGTTGAGATCACAAAATACAAATCACAACAGAGTGGTTAACAAGTGCTCGAAATGGAGCGTTTGAAGAAGAAGAAAGTCTCCAAGTAAAATATTTTATATACATAACCAGTATTTTTGGGAACGTAATGAGTACTGGAAAATGACCGCCAACATCATGCACAAGTTGGAGGCAATACCAAATAAATGTTTAAGAAGAATCCTGTATATATTATAACCAAATGCAATAGCTTCTTCTTCTTCTTTTTCTTCCAACGCTCTAAATCGAGAACTTATTAAAGCACTCTTTGTGATTTGTATTTGATCTGACCCTAAGAGCGAATGTGCGTTGTGCCAGTTATGCGCCTACATGTAGGCCAGCACATCCGATTTCTGCGACTCGTTTTATTTACTAGGTAGCTTCCTATACCCCTACCGCAGCCGCTTCTTACGACATGACTTGTAGTTGTAGGTCCCAGTGTTACTACTTTTGCTTCCTTGTGGGACCGACAACACAGTCCTGACGGTTTGCAATTGTCAATTGAAGTTTCCAGTACATTTTTATCAAATATAATATGATAAGTAAGGACTTATGTTAACCCAGTTTACTAGCTTATGATGAACCTGGTGTAATGAGGTCAATCCTTCACCTTTGAACCGTTAAATCTTTTTTTCATATGATCTATTTAAGGTAGATGTCCCCTTAAGAAGGCTAATATCGTTAATATAGTTCACAGCTTAATTTAAAGTACACAGTTATACTTAATAACGTTTAAAAAATGATCTGATTGAATTTATTTTTTCTGAATATGCAAATTAGATTTCAATATGACCGCCATTACTAGGTACTTTTTTTCAAACAAGATTACTCAGCAACCAATTCTTTGAAAGCCTTCATTTTTAGCCTACATGCTGGCAACAGTAAGTTTGATAATCTGTAGTAAAATATTAAAATTTCATTTGAGAACTTTAAAAAAATGATTTTAAGTGATATAACACTCCCAAAAGTGGTAAAATTGCCATTTATCAAACTTGCTTTCAGAGTTGAAGAAAATATCACTATTTTTGTATTGTGTTGCTCTTACTTAAATTTGAATATCTCCGATCATTCTTATTCCTGGTACTTACATCAAGTCTCAGTGGATAGTTCACAACTTTACATTAAAAGTCTCAGATATTTCACATTTATAAATACTTCTGTCCAGATCTAAGTTTATCCAGATCTAAGTTTATCCAGATCTAAGTTTATCCAGATCTAAGTTTATCCAGATCTAAGTTTATCCAAATCTAAGTTTATCCAGATCTAAGTTTATCCAGATCTAAGTTTATCCAGATCTAAGTTTATCCAGATCTAAGTTTATCCAGATCTAAGTTTATCCAGATCTAAGTTTATCCAGATCTAAGTTTATCCAGATCTAAGTTTATCCAAATCTAAGTTTATCCAAATCTAAGTTTATCCAGATCTAAGTTTATCCAGATCTAAGTTTATCCAGATCTAAGTTTATCCAAATCTAAGTTTATCCAGATCTAAGTTTATCCAAATCTAAGTTTATCCAGATTTAAGTTTATCCAGATCTAAGTTTATCCAAATCTAAGTTTATCCAGATCTAAGTTTATCCAAATCTAAGTTTATCCAGATTTAAGTTTATCCAGATCTAAGTTTATCCAAATCTAAGTTTATCCAGATCTAAGTTTATCCAGATCTAAGTTTATCCAGATCTAAGTTTATCCAAATCTAATTTTATCCAGATCTAAGTTTATCCAGATCTAAGTCTATCCAGATCTAAGTTTATCCAGATCTAAGTTTATCCAGATCTAAGTTTATCCAAATCTAAGTTTATCCAGATCTAAGTTTATCCAGATCTAAGTTTATCCAAATCTAAGTTTATCCAGATCTAAGTTTATCCAGATTTAAGTTTATCCAGATCTAAGTTTATCCAGATCTAAGTTTATCCAAATCTAAGTCTGTCCAGATCTAAGTTTATCCAAACAAGTTTATCCAGATCTAAGTTTATCCAGATCTAAGTTTATCCAAATCTAAGTTTATCCAGATCTAAGTTTATCCAGATCTAAGTCTGTCCAGATCTAAGTTTATCCAGATCTAAGTCTGTCCAGATCTACGTTTATCCAGATCTAAGTTTATCCAAATCTAAGTTTATCCAGATCTAAGTTTATCCAGATTTAAGTTTATCAAATCTGTTCTCCAAATCTAAGTTATCGAAATCTAAGTTTATCCAAATCTAAGTTTATCCAGATCTAAGTTTATCCAGATCTAAGTTTGTCCAAATCTAAGTTTAACCAGATCTAAGTTTATCCAGATCTAGTTTATTCGATCTAAGTTTATCCAATCAAGTTTATCCAGATCTAAGTTTATCCAAATCTAGTTTATCCAGATCTAAGTTTATCCAATCTAAGTTTATCCAGATCTAAGTTTATCCAGATCTAGTTTATCCAGATCTAAGTTTATCCAAATCTATTTATCCAAATCTAAGTTTATCCAGATCTAAGTTATCCAGATCTAAGTTTATCCAAATCTAAGTTTATCCAGATCTAAGTTTATCCAAATCTAAGTTTATCCAGATCTAAGTTTATCCAAATCTAGTTATCCAGATCTAAGTTTATCCAGATCTAAGTTATCCAGATCTAGTTTATCCAAATCTAAGTTTATCCAATCAGTTATCCAGATCAAGTTAATCCAGATCTAAGTTTATCCAAATCTAAGTTTATCCAAATCTAAGTTTATCCAAATCTAAGTTTATCCAGATCTAAGTTTATCCAGATCTAAGTTTATCCAAATCTAAGTTTATCCAGATCAAGTTATCCAAATCTAAGTTATCCAAACTAGTTTTATCCAGATCTAAGTTTATCCAGATCAAGTTTATCCAGATCTAAGTTTATCCATATCTAAGTTTATCCAAATCTAAGTTTATCCAAATCTAAGTTTATCCAGATCTAAGTTTATCCAGATCTAAGTTTATCCAGATCTAAGTTTATCCAGATCTAAGTTTATCCAAATCTAAGTTTATCCAAATCTAAGTTTATCCAGATCTAAGTTTCATTTGTCTGTATTCCTTCAATTTCTTCTTTGATTTCAGGTAATGTGCTGCCACTGATGGATAGTATTGATGCTTGTGTATGAGTAATGGTTTTCATGGACGAGTGGGCCCTAATGGGCTTTGCAAGTGTCTGCAAAGGCTACTCAAATAAATGGCAGCAAAAATCCAGATTCCGAGTCCTCATAGAGCAAAAATCCAAGCGTCAACGCCCTGTTGCAGAAGGCCAAGCTGAGATGAGCCGGTTGCTTTGATCGGGTGTCTGATGAAGGTGTCACAAAACAGTTGATATTTTATCGAAGTTGATGAGGGAGCAGTTATCGATTAGTTGACAGAAAACAAACGTTTTTAAATGCACTCTTAAAGTATTTATAAATGGCTTCGACCACGTGCTGGGAATCCCTTGCACAAGATCGCTAAATGTGGCGCTGTAACAACACAAGGGGAACTCGCATGGCCGAGAATCGTCGTACCGTTGAGGCACAGAGAACACAATACATCCACATGTCTAACCTTGATCATGTATCCCTTACCTGTAATAGGGGATTGTGTTCCAGGATTGGACTATACAGTCACCTCTGCACACACCAGAGAGGTGCAACAATGCACGTCTGCGGTAGTTTCATAGCCACCCCTTGTCGTAAAAGACCGCTCAAAGAATGTTTTTTTTTTGGAAAGGTGGGTCTGCACCTAATAATAATTCTGTGTCACAAGGCACCATACAGCTACTGGTCAAGTGACCTACTAACTAAGAACTGACATTCAGCATATTAGCCCCACTTCATTGCCGCGAACACCCACACATTCAGCACATTAACCCCACTTCATCCTCCGGAGATTAGAAAACTCAACAGCCAACATCCACTCATCAATTTATAAAAGTGGAACCATACAGCGTTAACGTGTTGCACTCATTTACTTGATCTAGATTCAAAGCCAACGATACTGGAACCCACTTCTGGCACGCACATGCTGGCATTCAAAGATCTGATGGACTATTTGGATCATTAATCGTGCGCAGACTACCCAACCTTGAACCTCACCTTCACCTGTACGACTTTGATCTTCTAGAACATGTTCTTCTTGTCAACGATTGGTTTAATGCAGAGAGTATATGGAATTTTGCTGCAGCTCTCCATGGATCGGAACCTTTATATCCTATTCTGCTGCTGGTCAACGGTTAGTGGTTACTAAATGTTGAGATATTTCCGGAGAAGACTCATGTTGAGACAACAATTACTTTCATATATCATTTATCATATATCATTTATCATATATCATTTATCATATATCCTTTATCATATATCATTTAGCATATATCATTTATCATATAGTATTTATCATATATCCTTTATCCTTTATCATATATCATTTATCATTTATCATTTATCATATATCCTTTATCATTTATCATATATCATTTATCATATATCCTTTATCATTTATCATATATCATTTATCATATATTATTTATCATATATCCTTTATCCTTTATCATATATCATTTATCATATATCATTTATCATATGAACTCTACTACTGTCGTCAATGAAGAACATGGAAGATAAAAAAGATTGAAAAATATACAGGATTATTTCTCTCTCTCTCTCTTTCTTTCTCTCTCTCTCTCTCTCTATCTTTCTCTCTCTCTTTCTTTCTCTCTCTCTCTCTCTCTCTCTCTCTATCTATCTATCTCTCTATATCTCTCTTTTCGTCAAATGTGAGATTTTGCAAAATATTGGAACCAAGAGTTCGACCTATTTTATAACCTCAGTTTTTGTTGCTGTTGCTTGTTTGACTTTGTTCTTTCGGCCAGTTTAATCATTCTTTGTGATATGTTTGTTCCTTGCACTGTGTGATATGTTTGTTCTTTGCTCTGTGTGATATGTTTGTTCTTTGCTGTGTGTGATATGTTTTGTTCCTTGCTCTGTGTGATATGTTTGTTCTTTGCTCTGTGTGATATGTTTGTTCTTTGCTGTGTGTGATATGTTTGTTCTTTGCTGTGTGTGATATGTTTTGTTCTTTGCTCTGTGTGATATGTTTGTTCTTTGCTCTGTGTGATATGTTTGGCCTTAGTCAAGAAAGACTAAGCGTTGCACCTCCGTTCGTAGGTCCCTTCACGTGTAAAGCAGGTACATACAAAAACGTCAGCCAATGAGAAATGTTTGAATCTGTCTGGCTGGTGCTATGGAGCTCGTTCACTGCAGCTAAGATCAGTCCTGTATAAGAAAGAGATCGGAGCACACATGGTTACTCCCCGAAGTACAATGATTATGATCTTTTCAATCAATCAGTCAATGTAGAGGCTGTCAGACTGGAGACTCAGTTGCTGGCAATAGCCAATGAAGAACAAAATGAGATTTAAAACATTTGGTGACAGCAGCTAAAATCAATGGAGATCGAGGTAAATATTGACAAAGAGCTAATATTCTGGAAGAAGTAAACTGATGATACTTCAAAATTGGAGACATCCGAACTAAAAAATGATTATCCGTGATCTCTAAAGTCAATCGGCAAGGCACGTGACGATGATGATTATCACTAATTGAGTGGTAAATGTCAGCAATATGGGAGAATAAAAAGTTATAAGAATCTAGGAAAGCACGAAACAAGTTTGGTAAGTAAACATTAGAGAAGTAGTTACGATTCCAAGAAAAACAATTTGAAAACTGTCATCTTTATGGCTAAGCTATGAGCGTCAAGAAAATAAAGGTACTAGTTCAATTCCTGTGGTTCCCATTTATTATTTTACTATATCCTGAAGTACTTGTCTAATATCGACTTATTTACTGTAAACCAGCGTTTCCCAAATTTTGCATTACCGTGTACTCCGTTTTAAATACATTATGCTGCTGCGGACAATCAAAAGTTTCTATGTATGAAAGTCTTCTAGCGATGGAGTTAATATTACAACACACCAACAGCCAAGCTGGCTCCAATTTCTCAGACTGCGGGAAATTTCAAATGATCTTTCATTTTTGTCCTGTCAGACATTTAAACTCCGGTCTGATCCGGGTCCATTGATTTCAAAGCGGAACTAGTTTACCGCTGTTTGTGTACATGTTTTGAAAATTAATTTTTCTGTTTGAAATGTCAAAGATCATAATATTTCTTTAAGCGCTTGAAGACCTAATGTAAGTACTCACGGATCCTGGGGTCCAATGACCACAGTTTGGCAAACGCTGGTGTAAACAATATAATATCTGGAACAAATAACATTGACATTAAATATGCATGACAGGTCTTGGTCCGTTTAAAGAGTTCAAGGACGTCTACAATACATCTGCATTCACACCGCATGCCTCTTTCACTGTGCAACCTGGAAAACGATATCGATTTCGAGTTATTAATGCTGTCAGCACGAGCTGTCCATTGCAGGTCAGTATAATTGTCCACTGTAGGTCAGTATAATTGTCCACTATATGTCATCATAATTGTCCACTGTTTCACTATCGTATCCCGAGCAGGATTCAGTCATGTCCAGTACATACATCTGGTTAATACTCTCTTTGTGTCCACAAGAGACTTCTATTATTGGTGTTCTGTCACCTTTCTATTAATTGTGTCCAACGACAGATCACACAACCTTTCAACTTTCTATTAATTGTGTCCAACTACAGGTCACACAACCTTTCAACATTCTATTAATTGTATCCTCCGACAGATCACACAACCTTTCAACATTCTATTAATTGTATCCTCCGACAGGTCACACAACCTTTCAACATTCTATTAATTGTGTCCAACTACAGGTCACACAACCTTTCAACTTTCTATTAATTGTATCCTCCGACAGGTCACACAACCTTTCAACTTTCTATTAATTGTATCCAACTACAGGTCACACAACCTTTCAACTTTCTATTAATTGTATCCAACGACAGATCACACAACCTTTCAACTTTCTATTAATTGTATCCAACTACAGGTCACACAACCTTTCAACTTTCTATTAATTGTGTCCAACTACAGGTCACACAACCTTTCAACTTTCTATTAATTGTGTCCAACTACAGGTCACACAACCTTTCAACTTTCTATTAATTGTATCCAACGACAGGTCACACAACCTTTCAACATTCTATTAATTGTATCCAACGACAGATCACACAACCTTTCAACTTTCTATTAATTGTATCCAACTACAGGTCACACAACCTTTCAACTTTCTATTAATTGTGTCCAACTACAGGTCACACAACCTTTCAACTTTCTATTAATTGTGTCCAACTACAGGTCACACAACCTTTCAACATTCTATTAATTGTGTCCAACTACAGGTCACACAACCTTTCAACATTCTATTAATTGTGTCCAACTACAGGTCACACAACCTTTCAACATTCTATTAATTGTGTCCAACTACAGGTCACACAACCTTTCAACATTCTATTAATTGTGTCCAACTACAGGTCACACAACCTTTCAACTTTCTATTAATTGTGTCCAACGACAGATCACGCAACCTTTCAACATTCTATTAATTGTGTCCAACTACAGGTCACACAACCTTTCAACTTTCTATTAATTGTATCCAACGACAGGTCACGCAACCTTTCAACTTTCTATTAATTGTATCCAACGACAGGTCACACAACCTTTCAACTTTCTATTAATTGTATCCAACGACAGGTCACGCAACCTTTCAACATTCTATTAATTGTATCCTCCGACAGGTCACACAACCTTTCAACATTCTATTAATTGTGTCCAACTACAGGTCACACAACCTTTCAACTTTCTATTAATTGTGTCCAACTACAGGTCACACAACCTTTCAACATTCTATTAATTGTGTCCAACGACAGGTCACACAACCTTTCAACATTCTATTAATTGTGTCCAACTACAGGTCACACAACCTTTCAACTTTCTATTAATTGTGCCCAACGACAGATCACGCAACCTTTCAACATTCTATTAATTGTATCCAACTACAGGTCACACAACCTTTCAACATTCTATTAATTGTGTCCAACTACAGGTCACACAACCTTTCAACTTTCTATTAATTGTATCCTCCGACAGGTCACGCAACCTTTCAACTTTCTATTAATTGTATCCAACGACAGATCACACAACCTTTCAACTTTCTATTAATTGTATCCTCCGACAGGTCACGCAACCTTTCAACTTTCTATTAATTGTATCCTCCGACAGGTCACGCAACCTTTCAACTTTCTATTAATTGTATCCAACGACAGATCACACAACCTTTCAACTTTCTATTAATTGTGTCCAACGACAGGTCACACAACCTTTCAACTTTCTATTAATTGTGTCCAACTACAGATCACGCAACCTTTCAACTTTCTATTAATTGTGTCCAACTACAGATCACACAACCTTTCAACTTTCTATTAATTGTATCCAACGACAGATCACACAACCTTTCAACTTTCTATTAATTGTGTCCAACTACAGGTCACACAACCTTTCAACTTTCTATTAATTGTGTCCAACGACAGATCACGCAACCTTTCAACATTCTATTAATTGTATCCAACTACAGGTCACACAACCTTTCAACATTCTATTAATTGTGTCCAACTACAGGTCACACAACCTTTCAACTTTCTATTAATTGTATCCAACTACAGGTCACACAACCTTTCAACTTTCTATTAATTGTATCCAACGACAGATCACACAACCTTTCAACTTTCTATTAATTGTGTCCAACTACAGGTCACACAACCTTTCAACTTTCTATTAATTGTATCCAACTACAGGTCACACAACCTTTCAACTTTCTATTAATTGTATCCAACGACAGATCACACAACCTTTCAACTTTCTATTAATTGTGTCCAACTACAGGTCACACAACCTTTCAACTTTCTATTAATTGTATCCAACTACAGGTCACACAACCTTTCAACATTCTATTAATTGTGTCCAACTACAGGTCACACAACCTTTCAACTTTCTATTAATTGTATCCAACGACAGATCACACAACCTTTCAACTTTCTATTAATTGTGTCCAACTACAGGTCACACAACCTTTCAACTTTCTATTAATTGTATCCTCCGACAGGTCACGCAACCTTTCAACTTTCTATTAATTGTATCCAACGACAGATCACACAACCTTTCAACTTTCTATTAATTGTATCCTCCGACAGGTCACGCAACCTTTCAACTTTCTATTAATTGTATCCAACGACAGATCACACAACCTTTCAACATTCTATTAATTGTGTCCAACTACAGGTCACACAACCTTTCAACTTTCTATTAATTGTGTCCAACTACAGGTCACACAACCTTTCAACATTCTATTAATTGTGTCCAACTACAGGTCACACAACCTTTCAACATTCTATTAATTGTGTCCAACTACAGATCACGCAACCTTTCAACATTCTATTAATTGTGTCCAACTACAGATCACGCAACCTTTCAACATTCTATTAATTGTGTCCAACTACAGGTCACACAACCTTTCAACTTTCTATTAATTGTGTCCAACTACAGGTCACGCAACCTTTCAACTTTCTATTAATTGTATCCAACGACAGGTCACACAACCTTTCAACTTTCTATTAATTGTGTCCAACTACAGGTCACACAACCTTTCAACTTTCTATTAATTGTGTCCAACTACAGGTCACACAACCTTTCAACTTTCTATTAATTGTATCCTCCGACAGGTCACACAACCTTTCAACATTCTATTAATTGTATCCTCCGACAGGTCACACAACCTTTCAACTTTCTATTAATTGTATCCAACGACAGGTCACACAACCTTTCAACTTCAATTGTTCCAACTACAGGTCACACAACCTTCAACTTTCTATTAATGTGTCCAACACAGGTCACACAACCTTTCAACTTTCTATTAATTGTGTCCAACTACAGGTCACACAACCTTTCAACTTTCTATTAATTGTATCCAACTACAGGTCACACAACCTTTCAACATTCTATTAATTGTGTCCAACTACAGGTCACACAACCTTTCAACTTTCTATTAATTGTATCCAACGACAGGTCACACAACCTTTCAACATTCTATTAATTGTGTCCAACTACAGGTCACACAACCTTTCAACTTTCTATTAATTGTGTCCAACTACAGGTCACGCAGCTTTTCAACATTCTATTAATTGTATCCAACTACAGGTCACACAACCTTTCAACTTTCTATTAATTGTTTCCAACTACAGGTCACACAACCTTTCAACTTTCTATTAATTGTGTCCAACTACAGATCACACAACCTTTCAACTTTCTATTGTATCTCCGACAGTTAACAACCTTTCAACTTCTTATTGTATCCTCCGACAGTTCAACAACCTTTCGACTTTCTAATTGTATCCCGACAGTAACAACCTTTCGACTTTCTATTTGTTCCTCCGACAGGTCACGAGCTTTTCAACTTCTATTGATCCTCCAAGACAGGTAACAACCTTTCAACATTCTAATTGTTCCACCGACAGGTCACAACGCTTTCAACTTTCTATTAATTGTATCCTCCGACAGGTCACACAGCTTTCGACTTTCTATTAATTAGTCCAACACGGTAACAACCTTTCGACTTTCTATTGTATCCTCCGACAGTTAACAACCTTTCGACTTTCTATTGTATCCTCCGACAGTTAACAACCTTTCGACTTTCTATTGTATCCTCCGACAGTTAACAACCTTTCGACTTTCTATTGTATCCTCCGACAGTTAACAACCTTTCGACTTTCTATTGTATCCTCCGACAGTTAACAACCTTTCGACTTTCTATTGTATCCTCCGACAGTTAACAACCTTTCAACTTTCTATTGTATCCTCCGACAGTTAACAACCTTTCAACTTTCTATTGTATCCTCCGACAGTTAACAACCTTTCGACTTTCTATTGTATCCTCCGACAGTTAACAACCTTTCGACTTTCTATTGTATCCTCCGACAGTTAACAACCTTTCAACTTTCTATTGTATCCTCCGACAGTTAACAACCTTTCGACTTTCTATTGTATCCTCCGACAGTTAACAACCTTTCGACTTTCTATTGTATCCTCCGACAGTTAACAACCTTTCGACTTCTATTATGTATCCTCCGACGGTTAACAACCTTCGACTCTATTGTATCCTCCGACAGTTAACAACCTTTCGACTTTCTGTTGTATCCTCCGAGAGTTAACAACCTTTCGACTTTCTATTGTATCCTCCGACAGTTAACAACCTTTCGACTTTCTATTGTATCCTCCGACAGTTAACAACCTTTCGACTTTCTATTGTATCCTCCGACAGTTAACAACCTTTCAACTTTCTGTTGTATCCTCCGACAGTTAACAACCTTTCGACTTTCTATTGTATCCTCCGACACGTCACACAGCCTTTCAACGTGCTATTAAATGTATCGCCCGACTGGTCATATTTGATATCAGAATTAGAGTTGTACAATTCTACATAGAACCGATACTGACATACGGATACGAGTCATGGGCAATAAACACACAGATCGAAAAATCTCTGAAGGCCACAGAGATGTGGTTTTACAGAAGAATAGTGAGAATCTCATGGACTGCTAAAATGACTAATGTGGAGGTGTTGAATGAGGTCAAGACACAGAGAAAGCGTAGCAACAATATAAGAAAGAGACAGTCATCATTTTTCGAACATGTAATTAAAAGGGGAGGGTTAGAACATATTGTGACAAACGGTAAAATCGGGGGAAGACACGACAGAGGAAGACAGAGAGAGACAATTTAGTATATCATGACTTCATGGCACGGAAGAGCGTCAACATCACAAATGATAGCAAACATCAGAGACAGAGATTTGTGTAGATCCGTGATCGTCTACGTCAACCGGCACGTCCCCTGATCTTCTTCTTTAAACGCTCCATATTGATCACTTGTTAACCACTCTTTGTGATTGATATGTCATCTAAGCCTAAGAACAATTGTACGTTGTGCCAGTTATGCGCCTACAAGTACATCCGATTTCTGCGATGCTTTTTATTTACTAGGTAGCTTCCCTAGGTCCTACATCAATCGCCTCTTACGACATGCCTTGTAGGTCGCAATGATACAATTCTATGCTTCCTTTCAGGCCCTGGCACTACACGGGTGCGTGTACGGCCCTGATGATGAGGATGACGACAGGCCACAACCTTTCAACTTTCTTCCACAATTCTTTCTATGTTTTCTGTTAGACGTTCATCCCTTCTTTTCACATCCGCTGTCCATCAGAGAACTGTCCTAGCCTATGCTCCTACTTGCATACCACTTACTGCACAAATCCACCTCCATCTTCGTCTTTTGTTAGTGGATCCACGTCGTTCAACTGACAATTTGTTCCAATTCTAGCCAAATATGATGGAATAGTCATTCTGCGCCTTAGAACAGGACACAATCGACTCGCACCAAATGTATACACAATTCAAAATTGGCAATCCATGTATGCAGGTAGACAGGCACATCAGACTGCAGAGCACATACTTCAAGACTGCCCTGAATATGATACACTGAGGCAAACTCACGGGTCTAACGAAACAACACTGGACATAAAACTGACCTCTGTATGAGCTACAAAAGACAGTGACGTTTATACAAGAGACAACGTTAAATATATTGACAATATTTCAAGAAAACAAAAGGACGGCAGGAAGGAATGATTTGGTCAGTATACAATTCCTCTTAAATATTTATTCTGCAATGTCTCCAAATTGTGCATGATGTTGTAGATCATTTTCTCAGTACTCACTTCTGTATAATGACACTCACATGACACTGACAAGACATAGACATGACACTCACATGACACTGACAAGACATAGACATGACACTCACATGACACTGACAAGACATAGACATGACACTCACATGACACTGACAAGACATAGACATGACACTCACATGACACTGACAAGACATAGACATGACACTCACATGACACTGACAAGACATAGACATGACACTCGCATGACACTGACAAGACATAGACATGACACTCACATGACACTGACAAGACATAGACATGACACTCACATGACGCTGACAAGACATAGACATGACACTCACATGACACTGACAAGACATAGACATGACACTCACATGACACTGACAAGACATAGACATGACACTCACAGGACGCTGACAAGACATAGACATGACACTCACATGACACTGACAAGACATAGACATGACACTCACATGACGCTGACAAGACTAGATGACCTACAGAATGACAAAACATAGACATGACACTACATGACCTTTGCAAGACATAACAGACACTACATGACGTGACAAGGGAAGGACATGATTGCTGACAAGACATAGACATGACACTCATGCCTGCAAGACATACTGACACTCCAACACTGCAGAGCTAGATCATTCTCATACACTGCAGCTAGAATGACACTCACATGACCTGACAAGACATAGACATGACACTCACATGACACTGACAAGACATAGACATGACACTCACATGACACTGACAAGACATAGACATGACACTACTGAAATGACAAGACATAGACATGACACTCACATGACACTGACTAAGACATAGACATGTCACTATGACACTGACAGAATAACATGAGCACTCCATGACTGACAAGACATAGCAGAATCTGACACTGACTAGACATAGACATGCCTCAATGATGTCACATCGAATACATCCATGACACTGACAGACATGCTGCACTCACATGCCTGTTCATACATTTTAAGTTTCTTTTTTAATTTAATTTTTGCTCAGATTTTGTTAAACATGCGAATTTGACTTCTTTCTTGATTTCTCCAATGATATGTTCTCTATTCCGAATCACCATACTGCGATACTGTACTTTCCTTGTGTATCACCATCCTGCGATACTGTACTTTCCTTGTGTATCACCATCCTGCGATACTGTACTTTCCTTGTGTACTTCCTCTTTGATTTGATTTTACGACATACTTGAAATTTCCTTGAACACGACAAACAGATAATTACGGTATATTATTAACCAAAGAGTTAACACTATACGTAATCCATGGCGTGAGAAACGAATAAGACATTTTTTTTGAGAACCCCAGGGGAAGCACCGAAGCCAATTGATATGGGTTTTTTTTGGTTATTGGTTAATGACCTGACGTCATAGCACTACGGGCAGACCCATAGGTTCTCAGTTTCCTGCAACAGATTTCGAAGGGTATGCATACTGATGGTTCTTGTGGTTCACTGATTGAACTCTCTCCTCTGTCTGCCTTTCAAGCAACCAGCTTGTGAATGTGATATTGAACTCTCTCCTCTGTCTGCCTCTCAAGCAACCATTTGTGAATGTGATTGAACTCTCCTCTGTTCTTTCAGAACCACTTGAATGTGATATGAACTCTCTTCTGCCTCTCAAGCAACCAGTTTGTGAATGTGATATTGAACTCTCTCTCTGTCTGCTCTCGCAACGTATGGATTTGAATCTCTCTGTCTGCCTCTCACAACCAGTTTGATGTGATTGAAATTTATGCTCATGCTCTAAACCAGTTGTGAATGTATATGAACTCTCTCTCTGTCTGCCTCTCAACAACCAGCTGGTGAATGATAATATAGAAGTAACAAAATATTAAGCCTTCGGAAATGTTTGTTTACCAAACACAAAATTCGAACTACAACCTTTCTTCTTACGGTATCTTTTGCCTATCTCTGGATACGGTCGTTTTTCAGAGCAGAACCAACTAACTAAAAAAAGAGCTTCATTTAGTCGCGTCTTTTTCAAACATCGTCGACTTCATAACACAGAAACATCAGGTCAGATTTGATCGAGTAGTATTGCACAACACACACAACACACAAACACACACAAAACACCACAAACACACAAACACACACAAACACACACACAAACACATGCGATACTCGTTTTTTGTATTTATATATAGGAAACGAAACAAAATACAAAAACAAAAAGCTGATCATATCTGGGGGAGACTAAGCACCTATGGGTCTGGGTTGAATGCAATGGCGACTGTTCAGTAACCAATAACCAATCTCTGTCTCTCCGCCACTGTGATGTTTAATATGACACAAAATAATTCAGGTTACAAGATGTGACAATACTTCTACAGTATTACAAGATATCACAAAGAAAATAATAAGAAAATATGTTTTCTGAATTGTTCTAACATTTTCATTGTTCAGATTTCTGTTGACTCACACAATCTGACAATGATATCTTCTGATGGACAACCGTTTGAGCCGTTCCTCGTAGAATCTTTTTACATCTTTCCTGGAGAGAGATTTGATTTGATTCTTCATGCAACAGAGACTATACGGTATTGTTTGTCTTTGTTTGTGTTCAATATCACGTGATTAGAAGTAATGATAAACATAGACTTGTAGAAGAGAAAAAGTAAACAAGTGCAGATGGGAGGAACGTATTTCTCATTTAACACTTTAGAACAGACATTTTACATTTTTACTTCGAATTTCCTGTGTGATTTCTAAGGCATTCTGCTTTCCGAATTCCTCAGTATGATTCCATGGGGATTTTACTCACCAAATTCCTATGTATGATTTCTGAGGGATTTTACTCACCGAATTCCTATGTATGATTTCTGAAGGATTTTACTCCCCGAATTCCTCTGTATTATTTCTGAGGGATTTTACTCCCCGAATTCCTCTGATGATTTCTGATTTACTCGAATTAAAACCTAAGGTCGTGCTCTTGTGTTTAACGAAACTCCTGGAACAACCGGCTCGGTAATGTTGCACGAGTGTCAAATGTAAAGTAGCATTTTAATGCCGGGAGACAACTAACATCCCCAAAAGAACTGGCATCCCTGGAAGAACTGGCATCCCTGGAAGAACTGGCATCCCTGGAAGAACTGGCATCCCTGGAAGAACTGGCATCCCTGGAAGAACTGGCATCCCTGGAAGAACTGGCATCTCCGGAAGAACTGGCATCCCTGGAAGAACTGGCATCTCCGGAAGAACTGGCATCCCTGGAAGAACTGGCATGCCTGGAAGAACTGGAGTTGGTGATGTTGCGAGCGGAAAATTCAAGTTGCGTTGCTAGCGCCTAATGAAACGACCCTCTGGTTTGTTTGTGTGCAGTCCTAGTCCGGTGTTTCCCGGGAAACGGAAAATGCTGAGTAGAAATTGCCAATTGCCGACACGCCCCACAAAATGGCTGAGAATAATCCTTCCAGAATAAACTCACCGTGATTAGAAAAGTAAGACCGATCATGCAGGGGTTTGTCTTGTCGTACAAATCTAAACATTGACAAGGGCTGGCGCTTTTCAGACGCGATCGTCCTATACTTGTAGATCGACGTCCACAGCATGCACACATTCGCAGGCCCAGATCAAACAGCCAATTAAATAGCCGAAAATTAATCGTTTCTCTCTCTCTCGCGATCACCACCCAGGCCAATGTACCAGACTTCCTCATAAATTCTATTCATGCGGAAATCTGATTCATGCAGCCTATCATTGGTGTGTTTTACGTCACATCTTCAGCTCTATTTGGAGCTCTGGTGCTTATCCTTTGGCGATGTGTCCGGTTTCAGCCAGCGTTTACTCGGTTCGCTCTCCGTTCTGTAACCATCTAGTGTTTTTTACTGTGTGGGGTAGCTAACCCGACGCCCAACCTCCTTAATCGCCTCTTACTGCGTGGCAGGTAACAGTGGTTTTATTCTTTACACCCTTATTTTGACCGCGGTACCACTCGGGCGATTAATCGTTTCGAGTGAACACAAACGTTTATCCGTGCAAGTTTTTGCTCGGAAAATCACACAAGGTCACCAAAAGTGGTCAATGAGTGGTTGTTCTAGAGCACTCGCGGAACTGGCTCTCTGGACTATTATTACAAGCTCACTGTGATTAATACTTGATGTTTTAGAGCTTCTACTGTGCTAGAAATGGAAGAATACTGCAGTGATGACCAATAGACTCTACCTTAGTAGGAGTTTCCGCAGCACTAAGCTACACGCCTACAGTTGTTGGATGTTTTTTGGGGCTGAAAAAGCCGGGTTCTCTCCTCAACGTACACATAAGAAAAAAAAGTGAAAACTCATAATTCCTGGGGTTCGACTACAACAGCAACTCCTGAATTCTCCTGTGTGTTTCTCAGGGACTTTACTCCCTGAATTCTCCTGTGTGGTTTCTCAGGGACTTTACTCCCTGAATTCTCCTGTGTGGTTTCTCAGGGACTTTACTCCCTGAATTCTCCTGTGTGGTTTCTCAGGGACTTTACTCCCTGAATTCTCCTGTGTGGTTTCTCAGGGACTTTACTCCCTGAATTCTCCTGTGTGGTTTCTCAGGGACTTTACTCCCGGAATTCTCCTGGTGGTTTCTCAGGGACTTTACTCCTGAATTCTCCTGTGTGGTTTCTCAGGGACTTTACTCCCTGAATTCTCCTGTGTGGTTTCTCAGTGACTTTACTCCCTGAATTCTCCTGTGTGGTTTCTCAGGACTTTACTCCTGAATTCTCCTGTGTGGTTTCTCAGGGACTTTACTCCCGGAATTCTCCTGTGTGGTTTCTCAGGGACTTTACTCCCGGAATTCTCCTGTGTGGTTTCTCAGGGACTTTACTCCCGGAATTCTCCTGTGTGGTTTCTCAGGGACTTTACTCCCGGAATTCTCCTGTGTGGTTTCTCAGGGACTTTACTCCCGGAATTCTCCTGTGTGGTTTCTCAGTGACTTTACTCCCAGATTCTCCTGTGTGGTTTCTCAGTGACTTTACTCCCGGAATTCTCCTGTGTGGTTTCTCAGTGACTTTACTCCCTGAATTCTCCTGTGTGGTTTCTCAGGGACTTTACTCCCTGAATTCTCCTGTGTGGTTTCTCAGTGACTTTACTCCCTGAATTCTCCTGTGTGGTTTCTCAGTGACTTTACTCCCTGAATTCTCCTGTGTGGTTTCTCAGGGACTTTACTCCCGGAATTCTCCTGTGTGGTTTCTCAGGGACTTTACTCCCGGAATTCTCCTGTGTGGTTTCTCAGGGACTTTACTCCCGGAATTCTCCTGTGTGGTTTCTCAGGGACTTTACTCCCGGAATTCTCCTGTATGGTTTCTCAGGGACTTTACTCCCTGAATTCTCCTGTGTGGTTTCTCAGGGACTTTACTCCCGGAATTCTCCTGTGTGGTTTCTCAGGGACTTTACTCCCGGAATTCTCCTGTGTGGTTTCTCAGGACTTTACTCCTGAATTCTCCTGTATGGTTTCTCAGGGACTTTACTCCCTGAATTCTCCTGTGTGGTTTCTCAGGATTTACTCCCGAATTCTCCTGTGTGGTTTCTCAGGACTTTACTCCCTGAATTCTCCTGTGTGTTTTCTCAGGACTTTACTCCCTGAATTCTCCTGTGTGGTTTCTCAGGACTTTACTCCTGAATTCTCCTGTTGGTTTCTCAGGACTTTACTCCCTGAATTCTCCTGTGTGGTTTCTCAGGGACTTTACTCCCTGAATTCTCCTGTGTGGTTTCTCAGGACTTTACTCCTGAATTCTCCTGTGTGGTTTCTCAGGACTTTACTCCCGGAATTCTCCTGTGTGGTTTCTCAGGACTTTACTCCTGAATTCTCCTGTGTGGTTTCTCAGGGACTTTACTCCCTGAATTCTCCTGTGTGGTTTCTCAGGGACTTTACTCCCTGAATTCTCCTGTGTGGTTTCTCAGGGACTTTACTCCCTGAATTCTCCTGTGTGGTTTCTCAGGACTTTACTCCTGAATTCTCCTGTGTGGTTTCTCAGGACTTTACTCCTGAATTCTCCTGTATGGTTTCTCAGGACTTTACTCCCCGAATTCTCCTGTGTGGTTTCTCAGGGACTTTACTCCCTGAATTATCATGTGTGGTTTCTCAGGACTTTACTCCCCGAATTCTCCTGTGTGGTTTCTCAGGGACTTTACTCCCAGAATTCTCCTGTGTGGTTTCTCAGGGACTTTACTCCCTGAATTCTCCTGTGTGGTTTCTCAGGGACTTTACTCCCTGAATTCTCCTGTGTGGTTTCTCAGGGACTTTACTCCCTGAATTCTCCTGTGTGGTTTCTCAGGGGCTTTACTCCCGAATTCTCCTGTGTGGTTTCTCAGGGACTTTACTCCCGGAATTCTCCTGTGTGGTTTCTCAGGGACTTTACTCCCGGAATTCTCCTGTATGGTTTCTCAGGGACTTTACTCCCTGAATTCTCCTGTGTGGTTTCTCAGGGACTTTACTCCCTGAATTCTCCTGTGTGGTTTCTCAGGGACTTTACTCCCTGAATTCTCCTGTGTGGTTTCTCAGGGACTTTACTCCCTGAATTCTCCTTTGTGGTTTCTCAGGGACTTTACTCCCTGAATTCTCCTGTGTGGTTTCTCAGGGACTTTACCCTGGAATTCTCCTGGTGGTTTCTCAGGGACTTTACTCCTGAATTCTCCTGTGTGGTTTCTCAGGACTTTACTCCTGAATTCTCCTGTGGGTTTCTCAGGACTTTACTCCTGAATTCTCCTGTATGGTTTCTCAGGACTTTACTCCTGAATTCTCCTGTGTGGTTTCTCAGGACTTTACTCCCGGAATTCTCTGTGTGGTTTCTCAGGACTTTACTCCCTGAATTCTCCTGTGTGGTTTCTCAGGGACTTTACTCCCGGAATTCTCCTGTGTGGTTTCTCAGGGACTTTACTCCCGGAATTCTCCTGTGTGGTTTCTCAGGGACTTTACTCCCTGAATTCTCCTGTGTGGTTTCTCAGGGACTTTACTCCCTGAATTCTCCTGTGTGGTTTCTCAGGGACTTTACTCCCTGAATTCTCCTGTGTGGTTTCTCAGGGACTTTACTCCCGGAATTCTCCTGTGTGGTTTCTCAGGGACTTTACTCCCGGAATTCTCCTGTGTGGTTTCTCAGGGACTTTACTCCCGGAATTCTCCTGTGTGGTTTCTCAGGGACTTTACTCCCGGAATTCTCCTGTGTGGTTTCTCAGGGACTTTACTCCCTGAATTCTCCTGTGTGGTTTCTCAGGGACTTTACTCCCTGAATTCTCTATGTGGTTTCTCAGGGACTTTACTCCCGAATTCGTCTATGTGGTTTCTGGGAATTTTACCCCGAATTCCCATGTGTCGTTTCCGAGGATTTTGCTCACAGAATTCCCTCTGTGATTTCTGAGGATTTTTCTTCCAAAATCCCCCTTTGTGCTTTCTGGTGGATTTTATTCCCGATTTCCCTTTGTGATTTCTGAGAGACAGAACTAAGGTCTTCCCCCTCATGTGGTTGAAGGTGGCTAAAATTGGCTGTGGGTGGAACCAGCGATCCCCTCAGTTATATAAAAAAACTACTACAGAAGTAAGAAACTCAAATTGCTCACGAAGTTTCGGATGCTATAAGGTGCATAAGATGGAATTGATGGGACATATTTGTCTCTGCATTATGTACCTGGCGAAGGCTGATGATGATAATAATTAGGAGGAGGATGATGATAGCGATGATACTAATGACGATAATGATGCTGATAATAATTAAGAAGCTGCAGATGGATAGAGTTGCTCTCCTGTAGCACCTTCCTTGGCCAGTCAGTCTGCTGTCTACTTTCCTGGTATTCCACTGTGAGACGGTGTTCACTGCATAACGTCTTTATTTCTCAATGTTTACCACCAAGTCAAAAGAAATCTCACTCCAAATAATGTATTTTTGAACCTGGGACCAAGTGCCACCGAAGCAAGTGCTCTATTCACTATGCTATCACGGCTTTCTTCTATCCTTATATCGAATTATATTAACTATTAATCAATAATGAAACATTTTGATTGACCTGTTATTTGTTTCTTCCATCATAGAAATTATTGGATTCGAGTTCGAGGCTTGATTGATTGTAGTCGGAGATTCTCTACACAAACCGCAATCTTGAAATATGCAGGCTCAAAAGACGAACTTCCGCCGGAAAGTACGACCTGGCATGATGGAGAAAGAAGTGGTGTTGTAAGTTATTTGTCCAGTGTGTCTTCAGATTTGTTTACAATATTTTCTGACAATAAATCTTTTTCTTCGAACATTCCATATCGACGACTCGTTAACCACTCTTTGTGATTTGTATGTTATTTGAGCCTAAGAGCGGTTATATGTTGTGCCAGTTATTTGCCTACAAGTAGGCAAGTACATCCGATTTCTATGATGCTTTTTATTTATTATGGTAACTTCCCTAGGTCCCTACCTTAGTCGACTCTTACGACATGCCTTCAGGAGGTAAAAATAGTCTGTGTGTTTCAAGAGCTCACAAGGGGATCAAATAATGGTAGTCTTGCCACGTACAAGGCATGTCGTAGGATGCGACTGGGGTAGGGGGCTCTTCTTCAAATAATGGTAGTCTTGCCACGTACAAGGCATGTCGTAGGATGCGACTAGGGTAGGGGCCTCTTCTTCAAATAATGGTAGTCTTGCCACGTACAAGGCATGTCGTAGGATGCGACTAGGGTAGGGGCCTCTTCTTCAAATAATGGTAGTCTTGCCACGTACAAGGCATGTCGTAGGATGCGACTGAGGTAGACCTCTTCTTCAAATAATGGTAGTCTTGCCACGTACAAGGCATGTCGTAGGATGCGACTGGGGTAGGGGCCTCTTCTTCAAATAATGGTAGTCTTGCCACGTACAAGGCATGTCGTAGGATGCGACTGGGGTAGGGGCCTCTTCTTCAAATAATGGTAGTCTTGCCACGTACAAGGCATGTCGTAGGATGCGACTAGGTTAGGGCCTCTTCTTCAAATAATGGTAGTCTTGCCACGTACAAGGCATGTCGTAGGATGCGACTAGGGTAGGGGCCTCTTCTTCAAATAATGGTAGTCTTGCCACGTACAAGGCATGTCGTAGGATGCGACTGAGGTAGGGGCCTCTTCTTCAAATAATGGTAGTCTTGCCACGTACAAGGCATGTCGTAGGATGCGACTAGGTAGGGCCTCTTCTTCAAATAATGGTAGTCTTGCCACGTACAAGGCATGTCGTAGGATGCGACTGAGGTAGGGGCCTCTTCTTCAAATAATGGTAGTCTTGCCACGTACAAGGCATGTCGTAGGATGCGACTGAGGTAGGGGCCTCTTCTTCAAATAATGGTAGTCTTGCCACGTACAAGGCATGTCGTAGGATGCGACTGAGGTAGGGGCCTCTTCTTCAAATAATGGTAGTCTTGCCACGTACAAGGCATGTCGTAGGATGCGACTGAGGTAGGGGCCTCTTCTTCAAATAATGGTAGTCTTGCCACGTACAAGGCATGTCGTAGGATGCGACTGAGGTAGGGGCCTCTTCTTCAAATAATGGTAGTCTTGCCACGTACAAGGCATGTCGTAGGATGCGACTGGGGTAGGGGCCTCTTCTTCAAATAATGGTAGTCTTGCCACGTACAAGGCATGTCGTAGGATGCGACTAGGGTAGGGGCCTCTTCTTCAAATAATGGTAGTCTTGCCACGTACAAGGCATGTCGTAGGATGCGACTGAGGTAGGGGCCTCTTCTTCAAATAATGGTAGTCTTGCCACGTACAAGGCATGTCGTAGGATGCGACTGAGGTAGGGGCCTCTTCTTCAAATAATGGTAGTCTTGCCACGTACAAGGCATGTCGTAGGATGCGACTGAGGTAGGGGCCTCTTCTTCAAATAATGGTAGTCTTGCCACGTACAAGGCATGTCGTAGGATGCGACTGGGGTAGGGGCCTCTTCTTCAAATAATGGTAGTCTTGCCACGTACAAGGCATGTCGTAGGATGCGACTGAGGTAGGGGCCTCTTCTTCAAATAATGGTAGTCTTGCCACGTACAAGGCATGTCGTAGGATGCGACTGAGGTAGGGGCCTCTTCTTCAAATAATGGTAGTCTTGCACGTACAAAGCATGTCGTAGGATGCGACTAGGGTAGGGCCTCTTCTTCAAATAATGGTAGTCTTGCCACGTACAAGGCATGTCGTAGGATGCGACTGAGGTAGGGGCCTCTTCTTCAAATAATGGTAGTCTTGCCACGTACAAGGCATGTCGTAGGATGCGACTGAGGTAGGGGCCTCTTCTTCAAATAATGGTAGTCTTGCCACGTACAAGGCATGTCGTAGGATGCGACTGGGGTAGGGGCCTCTTCTTCAAATAATGGTAGTCTTGCCACGTACAAGGCATGTCGTAGGATGCGACTAGGGTAGGGGCCTCTTCTTCAAATAATGGTAGTCTTGCCACGTACAAGGCATGTCGTAGGATGCGACTGAGGTAGGGGCCTCTTCTTCAAATAATGGTAGTCTTGCCACGTACAAGGCATGTCGTAGGATGCGACTGGGGTAGGGGCCTCTTCTTCAAATAATGGTAGTCTTGCCACGTACAAGGCATGTCGTAGGATGCGACTGAGGTAGGGGCCTCTTCTTCAAATAATGGTAGTCTTGCCACGTACAAGGCATGTCGTAGGATGCGACTGGGGTAGGGGCCTCTTCTTCAAATAATGGTAGTCTTGCCACGTACAAGGCATGTCGTAGGATGCGACTAGGGTAGGGGCCTCTTCTTCAAATAATGGTAGTCTTGCCACGTACAAGGCATGTCGTAGGATGCGACTGAGGTAGGGGCCTCTTCTTCAAATAATGGTAGTCTTGCCACGTACAAGGCATGTCGTAGGATGCGACTGGGGTAGGGGCCTCTTCTTCAAATAATGGTAGTCTTGCCACGTACAAGGCATGTCGTAGGATGCGACTGAGGTAGGGGCCTCTTCTTCAAATAATGGTAGTCTTGCCACGTACAAGGCATGTCGTAGGATGCGACTGGGGTAGGGGCCTCTTCTTCAAATAATGGTAGTCTTGCCACGTACAAGGCATGTCGTAGGATGCGACTAGGTAGGGCCTCTTCTTCAAATAATGGTAGTCTTGCCACGTACAAGGCATGTCGTAGGATGCGACTGGGGTAGGGGCCTCTTCTTCAAATAATGGTAGTCTTGCCACGTACAAGGCATGTCGTAGGATGCGACTAGGGTAGGGGCCTCTTCTTCAAATAATGGTAGTCTTGCCACGTACAAGGCATGTCGTAGGATGCGACTAGGGTAGGGGCCTCTTCTTCAAATAATGGTAGTCTTGCCACGTACAAGGCATGTCGTAGGATGCGACTGGGGTAGGGGCCTCTTCTTCAAATAATGGTAGTTTTGCACGTACAAGGCATGTCGTAGGATGCGACTGAGGTAGGGGCCTCTTCTTCAAATAATGGTAGTCTTGCCACGTACAAGGCATGTCGTAGGATGCGACTGAGGTAGGGGCCTCTTCTTCAAATAATGGTAGTCTTGCCACGTACAAGGCATGTCGTAGGATGCGACTAGGTAGGGCCTCTTCTTCAAATAATGGTAGTCTTGCACGTACAAGGCATGTCGAGGATGCGACTGGGGTAGGGCCTCTTCTTCAAATAATGGTAGTCTTGCCACGTACAAGGCATGTCGTAGGATGCGACTGAGGTAGGGCCTTTTCTTCAAATAATGGTAGTCTTGCCACGTACAAGGCATGTCGTAGGATGCGACTGAGGAGGGCCTCTTCTTCAAATAATGGTAGTCTTGCCACGTACAAGGCATGTCGTAGGATGCGACTGAGGTAGGGGCCTCTTCTTTACGTTCGTTCTTTACCACCAATTTTAATCACTCTTTTTGATATGTTTAATCTTTGCCAAGAACATGTATACGTTGCACATTGGTTTGGTAGGCCCTAGACGCATAGACTTCTACACGCTTAGGACACAGCATCCGATTTCAGCCAAACCTCCTTAGTCGCCTCTTACGACATGCATGGCAGGTAACAGTGGTTCTATTCTTTACACCCCAAATTTGGGCCCGGTAACCACTCGGGCGGGGTAGGGGCCTAGGAAGCTGCCCTAGTAAATAAAAGCGTCGTAGAAATCGGATATGCTGATCTACTTGTAGGCGCTAGCTTGCACAACGTACAATCGCTCTCAGTCTCAGATGACACAAATCAAAAGAGTGATTTAACAATGTCGAAGAAGACGAAGAAGGTAGTTAAAAAATAACAGTGTGTTGGGCACACCCAGCAGTAGAGAACACAGTGGGGTGTCACTAGACAAGCAATTGAGTGGAAACAGTAAGGAAACGGATAGGGACATCTTAAATCGAAATGGAGTAGGCATGTTCTTGGAGAACTGAAGGATGCTGGACTATCATGAGAAAACCATAGATTGATTGATTGATATGACCATCATCATTGCACTTAGGTGAGTAACCATATGTGCTCCGATCTCTTTCTTACACAGGAAGATTTCAAATGCCGTACACAGGAAGATTTCAAATGCCGTACGCAGGAAGATTTCAAATGCCGTACACAGGACGATTTCAAATGCCGTACACAGGAAGATTTCAAATGCCGTACACAGGAAGATTTCAAATGCCGTACACAGGAAGATTTCAAATGCCGTACACAGGAAGATTTCAAATGTCGTACACAGGAAGATTTCAAATGCCGTACACAGGAAGATTTCAAATGTCGTACACAGGAAGATTTAAAATGCCGTACACAGGAAGATTTCAAATGTCGTACACAGGAAGATTTCAAATGCCGTACACAGGAAGATTTCAAATGCCGTACACAGGAAGATTTCAAATGCCGTACACAGGAAGATTTCAAATGCCGTACACAGGAAGATTTCAAATGTCGTGCACGAATCGGGCGAGGGTCTCCGATGTAATTTGTATGTGGTAAAAATATTTGCAGGAATTTTATTGTTAATCTTTGCAAAAAAATTGTGCCCGGACAGTGGCTTTCCAGCCTACACTCTTCTCGATTTTGTGTCTTTCCAGCCTACTCTTCTCGATTTTGTGTCTTTCCAGCCTACTCTTCTCGATTTTGTGTCTTTCCAGCCTACTCTTCTCGATTTTGTGTCTTTCCAGCCTACACTCTTCTCGATTTTGTGTCTTTCCAGCCTACTCTTCTCGATTTTGTGTCTTTCCAGCCTACTCTTCTCGATTTTGTGTCTTTCCAGCCTACTCTTCTCGATTTTGTGTCTTTCCAGCCTACTCTTCTCGATTTTGTGTCTTTCCAGCTTCACTCTTCTCGATTTTGTGTCTTTCCAGCCTACACTTCTCGATTTTGAATTGCCAATGGTTCTTTTATGTGCACAAATTGAACAAGGGACCAACATTTTATCGCCCGTCTCCGATAGGACTAGGAACTCGATCTCACCTACACTGAGATATGACTAGGAACTCGATCTCACCTACACTGAGATATGACTAGAAACTCGATCTCACCTACACTGAGATATGACTAGGAACTCGATCTCACCTACACTGAGATATGACTAGGAACTGGATCTCACCTACACTGAGATATGACTAGGAACTCGATCTCACCTACACTGAGATCAGGACTAGGAACTCGATCTCACCTACACTAAGATATGACTAGGAACTCGATCTCACCTACACTGAGATATGACTAGGAACTCGATCTCACCTACACTGAGATCAGGACTAGGAACTCGATCTCACCTACACTGAGATCAGGACTAGGAACTCGATCTCACCTACACTGAGATCAGGACTAGGAACTCGATCTCACCTACACTGAGATATGACTAGGAACTCGATCTCACCTACACTGAGATATGACTAGGAACTCGATCTCACCTACACTGAGATATGACTAGGAACTCGATCTCACCTACACTGAGATAGGACTAGGAACTCGATCTCACCTACACTGAGATAGGACTAGGAACTCGATCTCACCTACACTGAGATATGACTAGGAACTCGATCTCACCTACACTGAGATATGACTAGGAACTCGATCTCACCTACACTGAGATAGGACTAGGAACTCGATCTCACCTACACTGAGATAGGACTAGGAACTCGATCTCACCTACACTGAGATAGGACTAGGAACTCGATCTCACCTACACTGAGATAGGACTAGGAACTCGATCTCACCTACACTGAGATAGGACTAGGAACTCGATCTCACATACACTGAGATCAGGTATCTCTAGAAAAAATATCCCGATGGCTTCACAAGGGAGCGAACCTGTTATCTTTAGCACGAGAGGAGAGTACCTAACCCTTACGATACAGAAACCCCGAGGGGAAGGGGAAGGGGTGGGAGGTCGGTCTCAAAGAAAATGACAAAAGACTGGGGGAAAGTGGTGAACAACTGTTAAGACCCTATGCTCCACGAGGAGCGAAGAGAAAGAAACAAACAATCTTCACCTTTGACCTATGTTTTAAAATATTTGCAATCAAAATGTTTCTTTAACCCTGTGTGTATTTTTCATCATCATTTCAGGCACTTAACAAAATGACAGAATCAGAAGACGATTTACAAATAGACATCTCACGCATGCGCTCTGAAGATCCAGACGATGAGTTGCTAACTTCAGAACCAGATAAGAAAATCTATTTGACCATGAATTTTGACTTGCCATTTCTAAAAGAGAATATAAACAACAATATGGCCTCATATCAGCCCACTTTCTCTCGAGCAGAAAATCTATTTCGATATGCACAGTTTAATCATATTTCCTTTAAAATGCCTTCATCTCCCCTGCTCTATCAAATGGATGATATAGATAAGGTAAAATTTAAATCACATTTTATGACTATTATTTGTTCAGAGGAACCTGGCCTGACATAAAAAACAAAAATCAATTGTTTAAGTAAGCGTCTACGTTTTTCCCTTGGCGACATATGATTGTGAGATATGGAACATTGACAAAACGGCGGAGACGATCATAAATGAACAAATGCAACAAATGCTTCTGTTCTGCAACAGCTTGATATTAAAGAGAGTTGGCTATTAAAAAACATAAAATCAATGACAATTCAATATTTCGGACACATCAAGCGATATGAGGGCCTAGAGTAGTTAATTTCGGAGAGAAGGGTGCATGGAAGAAGAATAAGAAAAAGACCTAGAAGACGATGTGTACATGATTTCATTGACGATCAGAGAATGACTGCTGCTGACACCGCTCAACTTGCATAGAATAGATTTTGAAGGAGGCTGTCATGGGAGCCAAGTTCGTGAAGGGATAAGCTACTTGATGATTTGTTCAAAACTGTTAACCTTTATTTTTGTCCCTGGGCACGCAGGAGTTAGGGGTAATTAACGAGCTGATAGAATGGCCCGCCCGAGTGGTTACCGGGACCCAAATTTGGGGTGTAATGAATAGAACCACTGTTACCTGCCATGCATGTCGTAAGAGGCGGCTAAAGAGGTTTGGCTGAAATCGGTTGCATGTTGTCCTAAGCGTGTAGAAGTCTATGTGTTTAGGGGCCTACAAACCAATGTGCAACGTACAACGTTCTTGGCAAAGATCAAACATATCACAAAGAGCGATTAAAATTGCTCGTAAAGAACGAACGCAAAGAAGAAGATAGAATGGCTGGCATGGCTACGATATCAGAGGAAGCTGTCATGGATCGAAAGGACACTCTTCACACATTGAGAGAGTCTTTCCGAACAGAGGAGTTTCAGGACTGTGAATCCCACTCGTTGACCAGATTGAGAAAAATGGGTGTCAATATTGGTGCAACCCGAAAAGAACGACATACTAAATATGCAAAGAGATTGATTATTCAACATGAAACTGGCGTGTTGGACGGCTGGACGCTGCTGGATTTGTTGAGTCGGAGATTGAAGCACCTATGGACATTTCCGGAGTGCTATGATAATAGTCCTCATATAACTGATAACTGTTAACATAGGGTTCTCATATTTTGATCTTTTGAAATAAGGACACTTCTCTTAACATTAAATTCAGCCCGTCTGCCCAGCGTGTTCGTAGCGCGTTGAACTACGGGTGACTATCCCTCTGTGTGCGGGTTCAATTCCGCGCGATGGCAGAAAAAGCCACAGATTCCCCAGATTTACGATGTTCGTGCACCGAACCGAAGGGTTACGATGTCCATGGCACGAGCCGAAGAGCTGAAAAGCTCAAGTGCTTCTGGATCGGAAAAACCAAAAACCCATTAAATTGCATTGAAATTGTGTTCCATACACAATATCTGAATGTGGGTATTAGTTATTTAACATGTCTGTATGGTGTCAGACATTCATAGTAAGAAATATTAGTTATTTAACATGTCTGTATGGTGTCAGACATTCATAGTAAGAAATACAAGCCTTCACGCAATAATCGATCAGAAGCGCCATACCAGGCGCCGGGACTACGACTACATGTGCGGCGCCGGGACTACGACTACATTCATACCAGGCGCCGGGACTACGACTACATTCATAGCGGGCGCCGGGACTACGACTACATTCATACCAGGCGCCGGGACTACAACTACATTCATAGCGGGCGCCAGGACTACGACTACATTCATAGCGGGCGCCAGGACTACGACTACATTCATACCAGGCGCCGGGACTACGACTACATTCATACCAGGCGCCAGGACTACGACTACATTCATACCAGGCGCCGGGACTACGACTACATTCATACCAGGCGCCGGGACTACGACTACATTTATACCAGGCGCCGGACTACGACTAATTCATAGCGGGCGACAGGACTACGACTACATTCATACCAGGCGCCGGACTACACTACATTCATACCATGCGCCAGGACTACGACTACATTCATACCAGGCGCCAGGACTACGACTACATTCATACCAGGCGCCAGGACTACGACTACATTCATACCAGGCGCCAGGACTACGATCATTCATACCAGGCGCCAGGACTACGATACATTCATACCAGGCGCCGGGACTACGACTACATTCATAGCGGGCGCCAGGACTACGACTACATTCATAGCGGGCGCCAGGACTACGACTACATTCATACCAGGCGCCAGGACTACGACTACATTCATACCAGGCGCCGGGACTACGACTACATTCATACCAGGCGCCAGGACTACGACTACATTCATACCAGGCGCCAGGACTACGACTACATTCATACCAGGCGCCAGGACTACGACTACATTCATACCATGCGCCAGGACTACGACTACATTCATACCAGGCGCCAGGACTACGACTACATTCATACCAGGCGCCAGAACTACGACTATCATTACCAGGCGCCAGGACTACGATTACATTCATACCAGGCGCCGGGACTACGACTACATTCATACCAGGCGCCAGGACTACGACTACATTCATACCAGGCGCCAGGACTACGACTACATTCATAGCGGGCGAAAGCAGAATAAGAAGTTATTTCTTCTTCTTCAAACGCTCCATATTCGTATGTGATCTGAGCCAAGAGCGATTTACGTGTTCTCTGTGGCTGAGTGGTTAAGCCCTTTACCTTGTGAGTCGAAGGTCGTGGGTTCGAATACGGACCGCGCCGTTCTGTTCACGAGTGCAGTTTTTCCAGAGACCCTAGGATCGTTGCTGAGCTACGGAGTTCGTGCTTTGTTCAATACTCTCGGCAGGTGGCGTGCCATTTGTGCGGAGAGATCGAGCATATGGGAAAACCGGTGCAATGAAGTCAATCCTTCGGCTTTAAAACCTTTGCTTTGTGCCATTTATGCATCTAGAAGTAGGCCTGTATATCCGATTTCTGCGACGTTTTTATTTACTAGGTAGTTTCATGTCTACCTCAATCGCCTCTTAGACATGCCTTGTAGGTCGTAGTGTTACTATCTTTGCTCCACTGAGAGCCCGGCAACAGATCCGAAATGTGGAGCCTGGTTTGGTGTGCAGGCAATGGATTGAATCACTACAAGCGTCAAAAATGTCAAATTACACTGTCTTCGTTCCGGTGCACATTGGTGTGAACGGCAATGATGAGAGAGCAGACATGCTGGCTGTCTCTGCCACTTTATCAGGGGGTCAGAAAATGGATAGAGCCCTCATCGAGTTTTCCGCAAAGAGAATTTCATTTCAACCAATCTACGTCAATTCCTAGATTGTAAGAGCTTGGATTAAAGTGGTTATAAAATAACAACACAACATGTAGATGAGTAGGCTCAACACCTGAGTGGTTACCGGGGCCCAAATTTGGGGTATAAAGAATAGAACCACTGTTACTGCCACGCATGTCGTAAGAGGCGACTAAGGAGGTATGGCTGAAATCGGATGCACGTGTCCTAAACTTGTAGAAGTCTATGGGGCCTACTAAACAATGTCAACGTATACACGTTCTTGCAAAGATCAAACATATCACAAAGAGTGATTAAAATTGGTCGTAAGAACGAACGCAAAGAAGAAAAGTAGTCTCATCAATCAACATCGAACTGGTACGGTTAGTCTTTGGTGCTGTTGGAGACATCGCGCACTTATCCGATCGGAACACATATAGACATATCCGATCGGAACACATATAGACATATCCGATTGGAACACATATAGACATATCCGATCGGAACACATATAGACATATCTGGAGGGAAATGAAGATATTCAATCGAAACAAAGTAACATCAAGTAGTTAATGTTACTTACGGAATGTCACTTTCATCACAGGAAGCCTGAAAAACTCTGTCTCTAGTCAGTTCTCCCACCTTTTCCAGCGTCAGGTTCAAGGTTTCTTTGACATCCTGCTGCCACCTTCGTTCTGGTGTTCCCATGCATTGTACTCCATGAACCAGACCTTCCATTACCTTCTCTCCAAGACCGCTGTGACGTTTAACGTCTCCAAAATATTTCACATTTCGTAACATGATGCTTTTTATAAGCCAATGTTCCTTGATATGCAGGTCTTGTAGGATGTCTTTGTTTCTTCTCTGTCCAGGTATCTTTGTTTTCTCTACTTCTCTGTCAGGATATGCAGTCTTGTAGAGTCTTTGTTTCTACTCTCTGTCCAGGATATTGCAGTCTTGTAGGATATCTTTGTTTTCTCTACTTCTCTGTCCAGGGTATGCAGGTCTTGTAGGATATCTTTGTTTTTTCTACTCTCTGTCCAGGATTGCAGTCTTGTAGAATATCTTTGTTTTCTCTACTTCTCTGTCCAGGATATGCAGATCTTGTAGGATATCTTTGTTTTCTCTACTTCTCTGTCCAGGATATCTTTGTTTTCTCTACTTCTCTGTCCAGGATATCTTTGTTTTCTCTACTTCTCTGTCCAGGATATCTTTGTTTTCTCTACTTCTCTGTCCAGGATATCTTTGTTTTCTCTACTTCTCTGTCCAGGATATCTTTGTTTTCTCTACTTCTCTGTCCAGGATAAACTTTGTTTGTCTCTACTTCTCTGTCCAGGTATCTTTGTTTCTACTTCTGTCCAGGATATCTTTGTTGGTTCTTTTTTCCGATATGCGTCTTGTAGGATGTCTTTGATTTCTCTACTCTCTGTCCAGGGTGTTCTAAGAACTAAGTAACTATGTGAAGATTTATAATTTCAGGAAGAATTTTGCAGAGTCGATACTATCAACCCAAAGTGTAACTATGAGCTATGTTCTTGTATCCATATTATTGAACTGGAGCTTGGAATCGTTGTGGAAATAGTATTCGTAGGCCATGAAGTGATGTTCGATTCCGACCATCCAGTGCACATACATGGTTACAAGTTTAGAGTGATTGGTATCGATACAGTAAGTTTTTCTTTTCTTCTTTTCTTCAATCCTGTTGTGTCTCACAGCGTCAGGATAAGAAGTGATTTCTAGTACGGTCTTTTGTGTGCGCTTCCGTCCGTTTGGTGCCGAAGCCCGTTAGGGAAGCAAAGAATAGTACCACTGTGACCTACAAGGCATGTCGTAAGAGGCGACTAATGTAGGGGCCTAGGAAGCTACCCTGGTAAATAAAAGCGTAGCAGAAATCCGATGTGCTGGCCTTGTAGGAGCATAACTGATACATCGTACAATCGCGCTTAGGCTCGGATCACATATAAATCGTACAGAGTGGTTAACAAGGGGTCAATATGGAGCGTTGGAAGAAGAAGTATGCAATTCATAAACATTGTTTTCTTCCTGCAACTCTATGCTCAACATTTTGTGTGACCTGCCTTTTGCTTGGTATCCACTACATAAGTAAGAACTGATTGACTGTAACTTGATAACGATATGACTGTTGAGAACTGATTGATGTAACATATAACATGTTACTATACTGACATGCGCGTTCAGTGAACTAGACTAACGTCTGCTCCAATTTTTATTGCAAAAAACAAGCGTATCTGATTCAAACCCCATGAAGATCTCAGCGCAGTGAACGAGCTCCGTAGTTCCGCTGAAGGACTCTGATGTAATTATGAAGATGGTTAAAGGAAATTCGTCTTTTTTTAAATATTACAATACTGAAATTCTAGACAGAACTGGAAACAAATGCAGGTGTGAACAGAACGGACTCAAACCCACGACTTGTGAAACGTATTGAAACGGCTTAACCACAAATAACCTCGAGCAGACTTTATTCTATGCATGGCCCCCGGTAACAGAAAACCAACTAGCTCAGAACAAAAAATATAAAACAAAAATTTATATTTTATGCAGGCTGGTTTTTATATGTTTGTTAGAACATTGTAAAGTTTTCTGCAATGTCACACAATTCTACGAGTCTATAGTTATTTATTAATGATAAATATGAATAATACTGATATTCCTGAGTGTTATACTTAATTTGTAACATAATATAATCTTGATCTTAGCATTTTGTGTTGATTTTAATATGAATCGTCTTGATCTGACAATACTGGAATGCGAGGTCACGCAACAATTGTGGTCTGATTTTCGTGAATTTTACCTAAGCCCTCTGGCCAAATGTTATCGGATGCCACGATTCTGTACATGTTGTGATTGAGTGTCTACTGCTGAGATGGAAGATTGTTCCGTGTACGGGTGGGTTTTTTTTTAAATTACATGTTACATCTTGTACACTTAGAGCTGGATGCTTGAGGGGCAGAGAGAGAAGTGTTCCCAACGAGACACAGGAACAATCAGTAAGCATACCTTTCGATATCTGTTGGGGGAGACTGAGCACATATGGGTCTGCACAGAGTGCCGTCAGGGTCAATACATTTGAGCCAAGAGTGAATTTACGATTTCTTTGTCTACTTTCAATGTTAATTTATTCATAACTTCTCCCAGATCAATACATCCATCTCTCTGGAAGTGATTAAAGAGATGGATGCTAGAGGAGAGTTGATCAGAAGAACTAGCAAAGCTCCAATCAAAGACACAGTTATTGTACCTGGTGGTGGCTATACTATCATCAGATTCAAGACAGATAATCCTGGTTAGTATTTCTCATCATAGTTATGTTTTCTTAGACTTCTTAAATGGTAATAAAAAGTCGTGACATATCCTTTACAGGTCGTAGTCATCAACCACAGTAAACGAGTTGTTGGATTTTACTAGGCACCACTTATACGTTCAGTAGCTTGCCATTGCTTTCTGAACGGTGCGGTCTATTTTTACCTTTTGTAATAAATCCCACGGAAACAAATTTGTTTCCAAACTTGCCCACCGTGGGTTTGAACCAGGTACGCTAGGGTTTGTGATCGTGCTCACTACCGCCTGAGCTACAGACTAATGGTACGTGAAGACAACAAATGAAAACGTTATGCAGTATTCGTTTCCTTATACACACAACTTTTCTTTAGGGATGGGCGAGGGGAGATCACCAAACTGTTAGCCAAACCTGTTCATGCCAACACAAACTGTTTACATAGCACAACACAAACTGTTTACATAGCAACAACACAAACTGCTTTTCATAGCAACAACACAAACTGTTTACATAGCAACAACACAAACTGTTTTCTGAACAACACAAACTGTTTACATAGCAACAACACAAACTGTTTACATAGCAACAACACAAACTGTTTTCATAGCAACAACACAAACTGTTTTCATAGCAACAACACAAACTGTTTTCATAGCAACAACACAAACTGTTTACATAGCAACAACACAAACTGTTTTCATAGCAACAACACAAACTGTTTTCATAGCAACAACACAAACTGTTTTCATAGCAACAACACAAACTGTTTTCATAGCAACAACACAAACTGTTTACATAGCAACAACACAAACTGTTTTCATAGCAACAACACAAACTGTTTTCATAGCAACAACACAAAACTTTAATTGATATATTATTATTGTGCCATAAACGAACCACATTAAAGTTTTATGTCAAATACAACAGAACAACATCGACAAATGTTTGAATAATATGGACTCTTATTTTGAGGAAGAGAATGTATGTGGATACACCGATTAAATAGCTAGATTTTTAGAAACATTGAATTTCAAGCGTAACCATGGTAAACAGTAACCATGTTCTCAGCGCATACAACACAGAGCACAAGGATTGGTTCATAAGAAAACTGTCGCTACTGTCTGTAATACCACTTTTTGGGCGGTGTAGGACAGGAGGGACTTAGTTTAATATGTCAAGTTCACTAACAGTTAAATGCGTCAAATGTCTAGTTAACTAATAGTTTAAAATCTGTCAAATGTCTAGTTAATTAATGGCTAAATTTGTCAAGTGTCTAGTTAACTAATAGTTAAAATCTATCAAATGTCTAGTTAATTAATGACTAAATTTGTCAAGTGTCTAGTTAACTAATATTTAAAAATCTGTCAAGTTTCTAGTTAACTAATAGTTCTTTTTCTTTGCGTTCGTTCTTTACGACTAATTTTAATCACTCTTTGTGATATGTTTGATCTTTGCCAAGAACGTGTATACGTTGCACATTGGTTTGGTAGGCCCCTAAACACATAGACTTCTACACGCTTAGGACATGTGCATCCGATTTCAGCCAAACCTCCTTAGTCGCCTCTTACGACATGCGTGTTAGGTAACAGTGGTTCTATTCTTTACACCTCAAATTTGGGCCCCGTTAACCACTCGAAGAACTAATAGTTAAATCTGTCAAATGTTCTCTCGCATAAACCGCTTAGACTGATGTACAGATTCCTACCTAAATTCTTGCGTTGCGAGTTTTTAGACTCCGTCCTCCTAACAGCTTAAGTCAATGTCTAGTTAACTAACAGTTAAAATCTGTCAAGTGTCTAGTTAACTAATGGATAAAATCTGTCAAGTTAACTAATATATCTTACTTTGTCATCTAATTGTCTAAAACCAGCTTCCTATAAACGTCTAGTTAGTAGGTTAATCTGTCAGTTGTCTAATAAAAGGCCAAATGTTTTGGTTGCTTATTTGTTTTTTTCAAAATAGATCTATATGTTCTATCTTCAACAGGTATGTGGATGATCCATTGTCACTTAGATTTCCACATGGAGATTGGTATGTCTGCAGTATTTCAAGTTGGTACGAGAGAACAGATGCCTAAAAAGCCTCACAACTTCCCAACTTGTAGAAACTGGAAGCCGAGCGATTAGTTACAATATGTCAGTACAGACTACTTTCATGAACGTTACACAATGAGGACAGTACAAACTATATACAGTGTGTTTGTAAAGTCACAGACAACTCTAATGCTGACCGGGAATCCCTGGCCTAGTTTCAGTTGGGGGGCTGGAATTTATATATGTTTTTTGCAATTTTATTCAATTCTACGAGTCTATGGTTATTTATTGATGAAAAATATTCATAATATTGAAACTCCTTATTTTTAAACTAAACTTGTTGCCATAATATAGCTTTGATTTAGCATTTTGTGTTGATTTTAATATGAATTTGTCTATTTACAACAATAATGGAATGCAAGGTCGCATGACCGGTTGTGGTCTGAATTCCCATAATTCTTACCTGAGTCTACCGGCCATATCTTCTTCTTTGCGTTTGTTCTTTACGGCCAATTTTAATCACTCTTTGTGATATGTTTGATCTTTGCCAAAAACGTGTATACGTTGCACATTGGTTTGGTAGGCCCCTAAACGCATAGACTTCTACACGTTTAGGACATGTGTATCCGATCTCACCCAAGTCTGCTTAGTCGCCTCTTACGACATGCGTGACAGGTAACAGTGGTTCTATTATTTAACCCCAAATTTGGGCCCCGGTAACCACTTGGGCGTCCGGCCATGAGTTTATAGTTGGCTGGGGTAAAATCTCACAACACTTCATATGTAGATCAGCTGGAAAAATGTAGTATGTACATGATATTAAAAATGGTGCTAAAACAAAGTAGTGAAATTAATCACAATAGTTACTGCTATGGTCTACTGTTGTTCTGGGTAAACTAAAAAAAAGAACAAATGAAATATTCATTATAGCATATGCTGGAAATAAGCACCACAGGCTTCAAGATATGTCTGTACATGTTTCTTCATATTGTCAAATACTCTTTCTTCAGTTGAAAACACCATTATGGTTTGAGTGAATAGAATTCATTCACTGTATAGTTAGTTTGTTCCTTTCGTGCCAAAGGCGGCACATAGGGCAGAGGTTTTAGATCTCCATGTGATGCGGTTCTTTGCTAGCAGTTGGAGATCTTGTATGGTTTTACATCCCAATAGTTTACTTTCTTGTTGCATGGCTCTTCGAAGAGTGGTCTTTGGTCTTCCACGTTTTCTTTTCCCCAACTGGTGACCACATAAGGACTTGTCGAATTAGTATTTTCGTCTGATCTAAGAACATCAAAGACCTAAATATATTCACTGTATATTGCATTACAATTGACTATGGAAGACATTTTTTGATGACGTCATGTACTTTGTTTTTCCCATTTGTTCTACATATAAAGTGTTATGAGACTTTACAAACATCCTGTGTTGATCAAAACATAAAGAGTAAAACCTACAAATGAATGTGGTGATTCAGTTTGTTGAGATTGTTGTAACAAGTTTAGTTTGATGGTACAGATACCTCCATGAAAATGGTACCCGTTAAAGTACCTTCTTCGAACGCTCCAAACCAACCAATTGTTAACCCCACTGTATGATTTTTATGTGATCTGAGCCTAACAGTGATTGTATGTTGTGCCAGTCATGCACCCACAAGTAGGTCAACACATCCGGTGTCTGTGATGCTTTTTATTTACTAGGTATCTTCCTATGTCCCTACATCAGTGACCTCTTACGACATGCCTTCTTTGTCACAGTGTAACTATTCTTTGCTGGCCCCGGAAACAATACTTGAATGTGGTGATTCAGTTTGCTGAAGTTGTGGTGGACATGTTTAGTATGCTGGTGGAAAATACCTACCTAAAAATAATGGCACCGGTGACAGTACCAACAACAAAACAAGATTAGAAGAGTTTATGTGTGGTAACATCATCCTTATTGATTCCAAGAGAGAACAAAACAAACGGACAATCTAAGAAAGACTATGAAAGCAGGACATCAGGGAGAGGATTATTCATGCACCGAACAAGACTATGAAAGCAGGACATCAGGAGAAGAGTGGGCATTACTTCATGCACCGAACAAGACTATGAAAGCAGGACATCAGGAGAAGAGTGGGCATAACTTCATGCACCAAATATATTGAAAGACAACAAATGTAGTGGTGTGAACATTTAATGAGAATGGAATACAACCAACCACCAATAACAGCATACAAAAAAAAAGAGATCAGGTACTAGAGCTAAGGGAAGACCAAGAAAAGATTGATAGACAATATCAAGACCACACTAAATAAAAACAAGAGCGACTCATCTGGCCCTGTAACACAAATTAAAGCTCCCACCCCTACGGTTAACAGCAAGAGTGGACAACCAATTCTATCATGCACCTGGGGAAAGACAACTTCAGATAATATACTCTGAAATTTGGATGTTAGAAGCATATGCTGTCTTAGACAAGTTATTGATATATTTGAAGTCTCAGGTTTGATCTCCAAAGACAATGTGAATAAACATGACAGAAATGTTTGCTCAGTTCCAAGAATAATATCCTAAAGAAACAGATGTTGACAACAATGTCTTGCACATGGTTGTCATAAATATTCTCTTTTTGTCTTGTTTGAGGCAAAACTTTCACAAGATATTTCTATTGCTGTCATCCTTCTACCAATTGTTCCCCATGCCAGACATCTTTCTTCTTCGAATGCACCATATCGACCAATTGTTAACCACTCTGTGTGATCAGAGCCTAAGAGCGATTGCACGGTGTGCCTACAAATAGGCAAACACATTGATTTCTGCAATGCTTTTTATCTACTAGGGTATCTTCGTAGTGGTACTATTCTTTGCTTCCAGTGCAGGCCCTAGCACCACACATACGCACAATTTTTCAACTGTCGTTCCACAGTTTAAGTTTCCTTTTGGACATCCAGGTCTTCTTTTCAGATCTGGTGTTCTAGGTAATGTACCTACTGGCATACAACAAACATAACCAATCCATGTGATGGTCTCCAGCCATGCAGTTTATTCATTTTAAAAGCTGTCATGGTCATGATAGTAAACATTTCCTCACTCTTAGTTGATCAGGTCAAAAGTCATTTGTTTTTAGAGTGGCTTTAGTGTTGTCTTTAGTGTGACTCCTGGGTAAAAAGGCATCCAACCCAACAGTGTGGCATTTTGTCCACAAATAGTTCAATACTGAATATGATATACCGGAGCAACTCAAACTGCCCATTGCAGAAACAATGAATAGAAACCTATATGGACCTTCGTGTGAGGTCGAATAATAGTACATGTATAGCTTATACAAGAGCAACATGTAAAGTTATTACTGACTTTAGTACCGCTTTTTAGAGTAGTGTAGAACAGGTGGGTCGAGGAATTTAATGGCTGCATGTCTAGTGCAGTCACCGTCAAACTTTTCAGGTTACGATTTTTCTTTTATGTCCACAACAGAAAAAAATCATTGGCCTTACCCGCGTTAACACGGGTCTCCTGCATTGAGCTGCACTCTAAGCCAGACATTCCTAAAACATGTAAAGACACTGTTTCATGCAAATGAAGACAAGATATCAATCACTTGACTTGATATACCTAGATGAAATATGCAGAGAACAACTCATAACTGCAAAACCAGGCACAGGAGCAATGAAATCAGCATGAATAGTGGAGATGAAAGGTGTAGGGGGAATGCAAGCGCTGAGATAATGCAGAGACACAAAAGTAATAACGCTGGCAGAAATGTTTCTGTGTATGCCAAACCATGAAATGGAAAACAGATTCCAAAATCTAGCAATGGTGCGGCTGAAAAGAAGGTTGTATTTATCAGACCAAAAGATTGCATAGGCAAACTTCAGATCTACCAAAAGTTGGCATTCCCCTAAAATGTGTGCCAGAACAAATCCCTTGGAGAGAGGAGACTGAACCAGAAGTAAAAGGAATACTCGACAAGGATGAGCAGAACAGCATACAACTTGATGAACACAAGATCTCTGGTTATACACAGATGGGTCAGCAGAAAATGAAGTGAGTAATGGAAGGCAGGAGTGTACATAGAATACCCAAAAAACTTTTCAATGAGATTAAAGTACCAACAGGAAAATTTCTGTCACAACTAAGATGCAGAAATTCAGGCAATCGAGAAACTTGAATACCAGACTTGATCCACAACCTGTTGTATGATGCAAAATCAGCACTCCAGAAAATTGCCATGTATACAGACCCAACTGTCTAAACTCAGTTGTCTTGCAGTGGATACTGTCTCACTATGGAATACGAGGAAATGAAACTGCAGACCAAACTGGCCACATAAAGTGCTGCAGGAGAGAAACCAGATGTGCCAGTTACCTACCACTAAAAAAAGGATTATTAACCACATCGATCCCGGAAACAAAAATTTCCAGGATTTTGTTTTCCAATCAATCAGAAAGCCAAAAATACCAACACATGATGATTACTACAATATATGAGCAGATTGGAACAAGTTGTCATTCTGCGCCTTAGAACGGGACACAATCGACTCTGCAGCCACATGTATACAAAATTCAAGATTGGCAATTCAGCCATGTATACATGTGGACAGGCACACCAGACAGCAGAGCACATACTTCATACAGCCCTGACTATAATACACTGAGGTAAACTCACTGGCCTAATGAAACAACTCGATAGAAAGCTACACAGACTTCTGTGTGAGCTGCAAAAGACAAGTTTATATAAGAGACAATATTTCAAGTGAACGAAAGGAAGGAGAACTGCAAACAAGAAAACCTGACTAACCATTCTCAGCTATTACACAAGACTATCTATGAAGTAGGAAAAGACATGTACAGATATGGAAAGCAGGTCATCACACAAAAATCAGAAGCGCTGTACCAGGTGCCTCGAATATGTATCACTACTGCCTTGTAGTTCTGGACAATCAAACCCAAAAAAAGACTGGTAACCTGGGCAGATGACGCTCAACAACCCGGAACGGGAGGTTGTCTAAGGGTAGCAACCCTAAGAAAATAGCAACCTACTGCCTTGCAGGTCGGCTGGGGACAGCCCAAGGCTGACAGAGAGCGAACCCAGTAAACGCTGGCTAAAACGGACAAGCACTAGAGCTCCAAATGGCGCTTAAAGATGTGACGAAACACGCCACCGCTAAACTAAAGGCAGCATGAATAAGATTGCACCATGAATAAGATTTATGGAGAAATCTGGCACTAAGCAGTGATCGAGAGACAATATATATATATATATATATGAATTCTTAGTGGGTGAATGCAATAAGATTAACCTACGGCAACAAAACTACAGCAAAGTTGAACATGACAAGTGACCATCAGGTACTACACAAAATTGAACATGACAAGTGTGACCATCTTCAGGTACTGCACAAAACTGCAAACAAAATTGAACTAAACATCTTTTTGTTTACATCTGACAGAAAAATTTATTGTCACAAACAAGAAAACTTTGAATGATAATTTATTCCTTCTCCTTGGTAGTGATTTGTTTGGTACCTCGCAGTCTACCGGTACGACGGGCAGCAATAAGACCAACCTGTAGAGCAGATAAACAAAAATGCAGTAGTATTGAGCATAAGAAAAATGGTGAAGTGTATTGTAATACGAAGAGTAATGCCTACTAGCTGTAATATAAACCAAGCGTGTATGCATATGTGCTCATAATAGCAACCATGCAAGTCCCACAAATAGTAGTAACAATAATAGAGATATGATTACTGAGAAATTTAATGTTACCAAGTTACCCACAATCGAGCTAGATAAACAAGTTGACAATTTAACATGAACAAATACAAATTCAATGATACAATGGCCCTCAGCGAAATGCTATGTGGTGATATCTGCAAGTGTTTGTAAGTTGTTTTGTTCCGTATGTGTTCTATCAATATATGGCCTTAGAGAACAAAGGATCTGTGATATTACGATCTACTTAAAGAGTGAAATATATGCCACAGAGCTCAGATATTGAAAGAGACATCAGTATTGTTCAGGTCAAAGTGAAGAATTATCAATTCATCACAGCAAAATGGCATATAATGAGGATGCTAAAGAGATTTCTGACATGATATCATTACTGAACCTGGATGTGACATCACAAATGATAATGAAACTACTAGAAGTATCAAATAAGACTGGTTAAGTGTTGAATAAGATCTATTGTTCACTTATCTATGGCATGATGTCTAGCAACATGGTAGATCTGTTTTCTTTGTGCACTGACACTTGTATTAGATATGTGTAGTCTTACAAGAGCAATCTTATGTAGTATTTATGCCACATATGTAGAGAACATTCTGATAAACAAATCATTAGATATGACAAAGAATTGCTTACCTTTCTACCAGCAGATGCATCTCTTCTGACAGTAGATGCTTTACCAATGTGCTGGTGATTACCACCACCATGAGGATGTTCAACGGGCTGCAAGGAACAAAGTATACATGTTCATTAATTATTCTGTATTAATAAATGTTCAGAAATTGTAACGGAAGATCATTAAACTATTATGTAACATTTTAATAGGAATCATTTATGATGGATAAGTTGTTTTTACTGCATTTTATATATAGTGGCCAACCTGTTTTGTACTACAGACAAATAAACACCATAATTGTACATGGCTAATTCAAAACTGATCGACATTCTGACACAAGTCTATCTCACTAACCACTGGCATGTTTATCAGCAGGAATAAACAATAGAAAATTACTAGACACAGTACTTAGGTCCAGTGTCATTACCTACCACTAGTAGGGTAGAAGGAAATTCGGTTGTACTGACAGTATATGAATCATAGTGTAAATCTAGTGTACACATAAACGTTACAAAATAATGGACCAATTTAGGATTAAGATAATCAACAAAATAATAATAATTTGTTTGACTGCCATCAGTTAAGCCATGCGGTTTCACCATTGGTTATCAGTATATAAATATACTTTCATCACAGGCAGGTCAAACAATATTAACCAATGTCAGTTAGTTTCTCAACTTGAATAAACTTTTGGTATCAGATATTTTGTAAAACTAATCATATTATCAATAACCGTTTCTTACTCAAACTTATATAACAAAATAGGTGTTGAAATGTACAGAGTATTACACACCAACAGTGACAAGACTTCACGTTTAAGCAAATACACACAAAATTATTCCATTTACAGATTAAGATATAGTTGACTGCCATCAGTTAAGCCATGCGGTTTCACCATTGGTTATCAGTATATAAATATACTTTCATCACAGGCAATGTTAACATGTCTTTCACACCAAATAGATGTTTGGTTATATCAGATATTTCATAAAACTTTACCAATTCTGTTTACTACTAAAACATATATATAGAATATAGGATTGCCATCCACAGGCTTTTCTAGAAATTTTCAGCTATGACTTTATCGCCATGTCATGTTTGTGGTCTCCACTTTTCTAGTCCTCTGTTGATACAAGAAATGTTAGTCTAAGAGTATGTAGCCGAAAGCCATCTGTTAATGAATCCTCGGGGATTGAAGGCAACGTAAATGTCCCAAAACACGACATTTTATATTTCAAATGAAATCTCACCCGAGTGGTTACCGAGACCCAAATTTGGGGGTGTAAAGAATAGAACCACTGTTACCTGCCATGTATGTCGTAAGCGGCGACTAAGGAGGTTTGGATGAAATCGGATGCACATGTCCGCTGAGGAATGCTAACCTGCAACAAATGTACCAGGTCCGCCAATCTGCCTCTGAGATTTAGCCACACAGTAAGAATGTAAGACCTACCATCACAAGGGTGGTCAAAACTTACTGCGGGAAGAGGTCGGCACAAATCATATTATTATACATAGGAATTATATCCTATAGAACTGCCCCCAGTATGCAGACATGAGAAGAGGTGGCCCACTTACACTAGCGTCCAAGACAAACTGTATGGCGTGGCTGATAATCTGAGGCAGACGGCTGCCTTTATTAGAGAATTTGAAATCCCAATCTAGTGAGAACGCAGAAGAAATGAAATCTGTAAACTTATTAGCCAGACAGACAGGTGTAATGTACAAACTGAGTGAAATGCAGCTTCGCTAATCCTACCATGACATATAGTCTGTATTTTTGTAATACTACATAAAAATGGCTGATTTCTGAAAGTTTTCATAAACATTTCATAGATTCTGATGTTAATGTGCTTATTGAAAATAAAATGTCTAGAAATAAATGTTGAAATGTATAAGGTATTAACACAAAGTGATAGTATCACATTTGAGCAAACACAAATAATTTTGATAAATTATGACATGAGATAATCAAAATGAGAATTAGCTTCGCCTGCCATCAGTTAAGCCATGCGTTTTCACCATTGCTTATCAGTACATAAATATACTTTCATCACAGGCAGGTCAAACTATATATTATATAAACTATGTCTTTTATAGCTTCGACTGTGAAGTCCCCATAATAGCAAAGATCCTAAACGATGACATCCTCTGTTGCAGAAGGCCCAAGTGAAATCGTCCTGCCATGTTGCTCGAATGCCTTACATGCACATCAGAAAACGGTTGATATATGTTGAGATTTAAGAGGGCATACGTTCAGTTGGTAGACAGAAAAAAACGCTTTAAAGGCACTCTTAGAAGTGTCTCTAAAATGCATCGATATAGAGACCATGTGCTGGGATTCTCTGGCACAAGATCGCAAAATGTGGCGCTGCAACAACACTAGAGGAACTCACATAGCCGAGTATCATGGTACTGTTAATACAGAAAAACAGAAATGCCTACATATCTAACCTGGAGGGGAAAGTTCAGTAGTGTGGGGATCAAGAAGCGATTTCGTTGTTTTCATATTAATGTAAAATTTGTATAACCATTTTGAAAGATTATGACTTTGAAGAGTAGAAAAAAATTAGTAAAATAAAATGCCAAAGCGTTGTCATTGAAACAATACAAAATGGTCATAAAAACAAAATTTCAAACCCCTACGGCTCTGAATCTAACGAATGTAAATGAATTCTGTTTTCACTCTAAGGTGCAATTGTAATATCTAAAATATTACACATAATTTTCAGGATATATTAAATATTTATTAACAAAATAATTTTTGGGTAAAGATTCCCTCATTTTTTGGTAGTATTTAATATATCCTAAAAATCATGTGTACTTTAGATATTACAACTGCTCACCTTGAGTGAAAACAGAATTCACTTATGTTCATTGCTTTCACAGAGCCTTAGGGATTAAAAATTTTGTGGCCATTTTTTTTATTGTTTCCATGACGTGTTGACATTTTTTAAAACAACCTTTTTTTAGTCACTATCTCAAAATTGTAATACAAATTCTACATTAATATGAAAGCAACGAAAAGTTTCCAGACCAGAACCCTCCTTAGGATTGGACTCTTAGTCACCTCTGCACACCAGAGAGCTGCAGTGGCACACGTCTAATTGCGAGCAATGGACAGCTATTATTACTACACAAAATGACTATACACTGAACAAACAGCACACAGAAAATTCCTATATTTTCACATTAAGATAACAAAATAAGAATAATTAGTTTGACTGCCATCAGTTAAGCCATGCGGTTTCACCACTGATTATCAGCGTAGGATATGCTTTCATCACAGGCAGGTCAAACATAATCAAACTTCATCTTTGTAGTCTGTTAAGGCCACTATTAAAGAAATACTCTCTATAAGAGCACACTGGACAAAACAAGACTACAAACTTCATGGCAGATGTGTGTTTACATTGCTTTGTAACACAGGCAAATGTACTTACGTTCATAGCAACACCTCGGACTTTAGGCCAGCAGTTTCTCTTGGCCTTGTATTTATGGTAAGCACGACCTGCTTTCAAAATTGGCTTGTCGATACGACCACCACCAGCAACAATACCTGCCAGAACAAATGATAATCCCCTTTGTTAAAATCTGCATCAATGATTACAGTACAAGATTGAATACATTTTAATATTACAACTATTTATTGAATCATTACAGCGACAACTGATTAGTTATCTCCATTAATCTTGTGGCAATCTTCTAACGCTCCATATCGACCATATGTCAACCACTCTTGTGTGATTTGTATGTGATCTGAACCTAAGAGCGATTGTACGCCTACAAGTAGGCCAGCACATTCAATTTCTGCGCTGCTTTTTATTTACTAGTGTAGCATCCCTAGCGCTAAAATTAGTCGCCTCTTACAACATACATTGTAGGTCGCAGTGATACTATTCTTTGATACCCTTGCGGGCGCGCAACACATGGGCGAATTGTGGCAATCAAAATTCATACAAGATATATGAACACGGTCTCTGCTTTGCAAAGTTTAGGTGCTTGTCCTATTTCAATAGTACTTGGTTCGCTACCTCGTGGAGCCCATCTGGATATTTCCACAGCGCTAAAACATAGGTCCCATGTTAAGCATGTAAAAGAACCAGTCTCTGGTCATGCGTTTAATTTACTGTGGACCTCAAACTGGGCAGTCAGCTTCAGGTTTGTCAGGTTTCCCCAAAGCTTAGTTTTCAGGTCAACTGGGTGTGGCCACATGTTGCTTCTCAGCTCAGACAGGAGAAGACACTCTTAGAGGACAGTCTTGCAGGATATGCTCTGGTGTCTGTTCCACCTGCTGACACTGGCAGAGAGCTGTTAGACTTATTCCTAGTCTATATAAGTGTTTGTTGAGTCTACAGTGTCCTGTGCGTAGTCGAAATATAATGACCTGGTCTGTTCTGCTTAGGTCTTTGAGGGAGTTTTTTCCATAATCATATCCAGTGTTTAGAGAAGTTAAAAATCAAGAAGAGCTGGCTGTAAAGTCAGCTGTAGGACACAATTCATTAACAAGATTAATAAATAAAAATTCCCAAAGTTATGTTCATCATCATGTAAATTATTACATCAAGGACCACCGCTGAGATCTTCCTGTGTAAGAAATTGATCGGAGTACACGTGGTTACATGAAGTTTGTGGGAAACCTGTGCTACGTTGGGAGTTGACCGGTGAAGATCACACATGGTTACTCACCGAACTGCAATGATGATGCTATCAATCAATGCAATTAGCTGATAAATTTACATGTTCTAACATCTTTTTACAAATATAAATAGCACACACACAAATTTGAATCAGTATAGTATACTTTACAGAGTAAAGTAATGTGTGCCTGAAATACTAAGCAATAAACAATGTATGTAGACAGCTACTCTCTCAGGCAATCACAAGGTTTCTGACGGTTGATTTCCAGAATTAAAACAATCCTGAAGACCAGAATCAAGTACCAGGTAATAATGTACCACAGTAGTAACACTAGAAATGAACAAAACATTTCCAGTTGACTTAACTGTGGGTATGGTTTACTATGTCTTGGATGCATCGCACCTGATTATATCTAAGCTCCTTCCAAAAAACAATTTCTGTTGATGTGAATCATATCTGGGTTCTATAGAGCCACAACAGCATAGCAAATGGTGCACTTGATTAATAGACATGACCATCCAAGGAGAAAACCCCGTAGTCGCCTTCTTGCATTCGCCAGCTATGAAGTAAGTCGTACTCAGGGCAACTGGTACTGCGCTCTTAGACTTGCGTGAAGGTGTGCTTTCCTAATCAGTGGTCCTCTGACAGAAAGGCGCGCCTTCTCTTATGCTGATCTAACCTTTTCTCTCATGCTGATCTAACCTTAATTAGGTACTGGAGATATACTGGAAAGTGGTATGCGTGATGTTGATATTCCCATCATTTGCAGTTGTCCAAATCCGTGTGAGCTACAAAACAGTGAAGTTTATACAAGAGACAACGTTGAATATATAGACAATATTTAAAGCGAGCTCGTAAGAAAGGTTTCAATTTGGCAGTTAATATCTTATAACACGTAGCACAAATATCAGAGGCTCGCATTGAGAAAGTTTAAAAAAAAAAAAAAATATTCGCCTTAATCTGTGAATATCTACTTACCAATCATGGCCCTGTTGGCTGAGGAAACAACCTTCTTTGTACCAGATGGTAGCTTGACTCTTGACTTCTTGGTTTCAGGATTGTGAGAAATGACAGTGGCATAGTTGCCGGATGTACGGGCTAGCTTTCCACGATCGCCAGTTTTTTCCTCCAAACAGCAAACAATGGTACCTTCAGGCATCATACCAATGGGAAGGATGTTGCCGATCTGGAGGTTGGCTGTTGGAGAAAAGTTCATTCAAAAATGTAATTCTTTACAACTTACTGTGAGCTGATCAACTTTCTGTAGAGACACTCATGCCTTTTAAACCCTGACTGGAACCTATACCTACAGCCAGCTCATGCCATCATTCACTATCTCTTGCAGCTCTTCTGTATATTATTAATCTATGTCTATAAATCTCTTGATGTATTTATTTGCTTCAATTTCTGGCTTTCCCTGTGGGTTCTGGGAAATGGATCGTTATATTCCCCTTGCATTTTCTCAAAATGTCATCTTTTCTCTACTTTGTTCACTGGAATATGTTGTGTTCTCTTCATAAGCTATCAGTATAGTATGCTTTACAGAGTAAAGTAATGTGTGCCTGAAATACTAAGCCATAAACAATGTATGTAGACAGCTACTCTCTCAGGCAATCACAAGGTTTCTGACGGTTGATTTCCAGAATTAAAACAATCCTGAAGACCAGAATCAAGTACCAGGTAATAATGTACCACAGTAGTAACACTAGAAATGAACAAAACATTTCCAGTTGACTTAACTGTGGGTATGGTAAGTTTGACTATAGAAAATCTTCTTTGTGTTCGTTCTTTAAACCAATTTTAATCACTCTTTGTGATATGTTTGATCTTTGCCAAGAATGTGTGTACGTCGCACAATGGTTTGTAGGCCCTAAACGCATAGACTTCACGTTTAGAACAGGTGCATCCAATTTCAGCCAAACCTCCTTAGTCGCCTCTTATGACATGCGTGGCAGGTAGCAATGGTTCTATTCTTTAAACCTCAAATTTGGGCCCCGGTAACCACTCGGGTGATAGAAAATATTAACTGTGCTAGGAATATGGATAATAAATCTTGTTAACTATGAATTCAAGTTAGATTTGATTTCACTCAAGAGCCTCTGTGTCGAGTATGTTGATCGCTTATCCTATGAGACAACTTTAGTCATCCTAAGTAGTTTGCATTTTCTACTCTAGTGTTTAGCTGTTCTAAACAAGCAATCACTGATGCAATGTTAGGATCAGGCATTTTCAAACAAAATCAAAAGATTGTATGTGTTTCTTTTTTTAACCAACAGATTATTACTGATGGGATAGTTGTCCCAAATATGACGTACAGTATTCGGTCTTAATATCTAGATATTGGAACTTAATATCTTGCTACTGGCAAACTATACTGTGTAATGCTATTTATGAATAATTCTTTGATACATTTGTATATTTTTAGTTCAGACGTTAGGATAGTGGAAATGAAATATATGTCAACAGAGGCAGACAATAGTCGTGACCATTCTCAAAAGTAAATATAGGGTCAATAATATGTGTTTATAATACGAGGAAAACCATCTTCCGAAAGAGACACTGGAGATGTTATATACATGGATAATAACTCATGAAAACCGCCAATAAGATGGACACCAGAAGGTAACAAAAACATGAAAGACCCAAAATGACATGGAGAACACTAAAACAAGTACTGAAAGAAATGAATCATAGCTGAAACAATATAGAAAACGACCACGAATACAGAAGAATGGTGAATGTTGATGCCCAAAGTGCCACAGACTTATGTGAGTAACCCACCTTTTCTTCCACTGTAAATAAACTGCCCAGTGTGCATGCCCTCAACAGCGATGAAGGTCTCAGTTAACATTCTGTACTTGTATGGATCACGGAACTGTACTTTAGCCAAGGGTGCTCCACGGCCAGGGTCGTGAACAATGTCCTGTAAGTACATGTTTCAATAAATTCAACAATATAGATAAGCTCCTAACTAATGAAAATTTCCATACCGAATATTGACAGTAATGACTATTCGACAATTTGTCTCTCGTCCATGGTGGCACACTTCGTAAAACTATTCTATCTACTACCTGATGTATAGCGTGCTATTGCAAAACCATATTTTCTTTTGATGGATAGATGCAAAAAAATATTTGATTTTAAAAATCTGCTTGCTTTAAAAACTAATATTGTGTAACATACGCTGTTACTACCAGGGCGTACTCAGCTTGGATGGCCTCTCCAAAGTGGGATTTTTCCATTTGTAAAAACTTAGTTGACTTGTTACCTATTGTTACCACCCCCAGCAACAGAGTGGTCTTTTTGTTTAAAGTTGTAGCTATGCAGCACAAGAGGGGGAGAAAGTAAATGTATTACACTGACCAAACAATTAGAACCAGTATGTGTTGAATTCTTTACAGAGTAAAGTAATGTTTGCCTGAAATACTAAGCAATAAACAATGTATGTAGACAGCTACTCTCTCAGGCAATCACAAGGTTTCTGAAGGTTGATTTCCAGAATTAAAACAATCCTGAAGACCAGAGTCAAGTACCAGGTAATAATGTACCACAGTAGTAACACTAGAAATGAACAAAACATTTCCAGTTGACTTAACTGTGGGTAGTTAGTTTGAACTATAGAAAATGTTTACATATGTTCTGTCTACAACCATGAGACGGGCAGCCCTTATGAAGCTACATGTCAGTTGCGTAGTTCCTCTTGAGTTTTCGATAGCTAGCTCCCTCTTCACTTATGGGGCCATGTTTATTTTCTTTGTGTATGTATGATGGACAGGACCCTAGCATGTGCTCTGGAGTCCCTGCCATTCTGTTTGTCATTGCTGGCTTTATCATGTGCATGCAATGGTTGTGATTGTACTGTCCTGTTTTTAGTCAAAAGATTATTAGTGCTGTCGGCTCTCCATATCTTGTGGTTTCTTTTGTGTGTCCTGTTTTTAGTCAAAAGATTATTAGTGCTGTCGGCTCTCCATATCTTGTGGTTTCTTTTGTGTGTCCTGTAGGACCGACATGGAGTTGAACAGGAAGAAAATTGTTATTTAGTATTATCCTATCCTGTAGTATTTTTGTGACAACAAATGCCTCTCGTACGGATCTAAAGTTTATAAAGCTCATTTATTGTGGTGTTGTCTTGGGAGTATTAATGAGGCCCCCCCTCCTTTCCTTGCTGTCAGTTCCAATGATTCATCTGTGTATATAGGTCCACTCAGGTTGGGTGTATGAGGTGATGTTTCTTGACCCGTTTTATCCACATCTCCCTTGTGATCATTCTTAAGACGTTTTTATCATTCAAATGTGATATATAAACAGCTTTAATACCAGAACAGGTAAACATTCACAACCTTCAGTACCTATTGAAGCTCTGTTGCTTATCCTTCATCTGGACCTGTTATCACTAAAATCGGGCTGTTGTTAACATTTCAAATACATATTTTTCATTGACTTCCCTCTGCACACCTTAACGGGATTCTGTACATTCTTCTGTACCAGGCTTCTGCATTTAACTTAGCAGCAACTATAATTTCAACAAATTCTGATGAAGGTACAAAAACTCCGGCAACCATACACACAGAAATAAGCACATCCAAAACTTACATTTCATATTGAACTAGTTCTAGTAGCTGACCACGTTCTATACAGCACACAACATATGTATACTTACACGGATGACACCCTTAATGTAACCATGTCTCTCTGCAAAATCAACAGCCCTGAGAGATGCTTTGCCTTTCCTGTTCTTGGTGTGAGCCTTGAAGACGGACCCAGGTCCTTTTCTCTGAGACCGAATTACTCGTCCCATTTTCTGCAATACAACGAAGAAACGTTACAGAAACAAACTACAACATATGATTGCTGGGTGTATGTATTTCAATCATTTTGTGGAGCAGGTTTTAAAATCCTTTTACTACTTTAGCATCCATAAGATTATTAGTGTTTTAAGATTTGTAGATAAGAATATTATAAGTCTATAAGAAGCGGATGACTGGCAGTCAAGAGTTGTTTTACTTATAGAAGTATGATGTACAAAAAGATGTGGTTTAATATAGAAATCAAGGAAATGTATTGGGCGTTTTGCGTTTATGGAACTTGTCATGGCTTGTAGACATGGGTGTGCTGTTGGTCAAATATAAATACTGATTTAGCACTGTATTTGTCAATATACCACAATGTTTTTATTAATAGAGTAAACCACTCTGGTGCGGTTTGCACCAAGAATATTGCACACTGTCCCTATTGTTATATTGATATAGAACAGTGCCCAATAGTGACAAAATAGACAATGAGAAGTTACTAGACGACAGTTGTTGGCATTCTGTGTCACAAACTTAGGTTGTCCAGAATTCTCTCTGCCATTCAAATGATTATCCACTGTGACCATTTGTCCTGACTGAACCTTTACCAGTTGGCATGTATTGTAACTGTTCACTACACCCAACAGTCATTTTATACATCCAATGAAACCATATGTACTCGTACATATTTTGGATGTGTTTACATTATACATCGCTCACTTTCATCGAGTGCTCGCATGACAGAAAAGAGTACCTTTCTACATTTTGGGAAACCGAACGTTTATCAATTTATTTTGATCTCTAAATCCTAGCCGTCAAAGAACCCAGCAACACATGTCATGTTCATCAGCACATTTTCAAAAATGTTGTGCAGTTTAGAAAGACGGGAGTCGTGTTAAGAGATTTCCCCAATTTATCAAAGATGCTTAAAATCTGTACCGAATATTTTAAAGAAATATCTTTACTTTAAACTAGTACATGGTGTTGTAATTTACACATAAAGATACATTGATAGAAGGTAGTTATGTTGAGTGAGACATGCCAATTGTGTTAAATTCTAGCAAACATTGTATTTTAGGTAACTGAGCTTTATTTTTAAAACACCACCATAAGTCACCTGTGTATTTTAAATTACAGACAAACGATCAGTATATTATATTAATCAGTACTAACGCTTTTTTCCAAATAGTATAACAGATGATATAAGATTTACTTAAAAATTTGAGTTAACGTAGCACACCTACAAACCGTACCTCTAACCGGAAATTACATAAAAGGAAGTTGCTATCCCGGATATGTCAGATAATGCAAAGCGGACCCGTTAAGTATTTCTTGTGAAAGATAATTTTTGCATTTTGTATATTTAATTCATCTGTACTATGAGAAAAAAATATTGATAACGTTTAAACTTCTATCGATTATAAATTTAAACATTTAAATTTTATAAAATAGAAAGCGCGATTTAATTAACTGAATATCGAATATTATTTATTTAATAGATGTGCCATCCGGCATATACATTTATCTTTTCATTTTCTTCCCTTGAAATATTATCGTGTCTCTACGTTCTATGTTGCCTCTTCTGTAAACTTCACAGGATCAACACATTCTTCTCAGATCAAACACAAATTACTTCTCAAGCCTACATACAGATCAACACAAAGTCCTTCTCAGTACTAAACTGCAGACCAGATAGCAAAAAATACAAACAGTCCATTCTAGTTCAGACTAGTCCCAAGTATCATGGTCATACAAAGATAGAAGGCGAATACACCCTGATACAACCAAGGAAATACACATGTGAGGTTAAAATGCGTGCCTCGAACTAACAAACAAACTGTAAATTTCACGATCTTTTGTATCTTACATGTGATCCTGTAGTTATACTTCCAGTGTTATGTATCTGGGGTTGTCTCAGTATAGCAAAATGGTGACAGTCTTGAATTATGTTCTGTGATGTGGGTGTACACAAGGTTCAAACGATAATCTTGAAGTACATATGCATGTGACTGAGCAGTAGATTGTGTTCTGTTCTAAGGCACTGAATGATAAAATCTGCTCACATTTTTTGGTAATTTGCGTATGTCATTCGGGAAGATCAAATTCCGCAGTGAGGGTTGGATTTGTATAGACCGTACAGCTCCCAGATAGACTCACTGGATTCCAGAAAAACATTGGGAATAATAGGCAGCCGGCGTTATTCTTACTACATTACGCAACGTATGCTGTTGGTTTTAAAAAAAATACTGGTTACGCATTGATTTTGCTAATATACCACACTATATGTTTGCATTCGTTTTTTTATCAATAAAGTTAACCATCCCTTGTGATCTGTGTGGTTTGAGCTTAGAACATAAGAACGTTGGGCACCCGGTCCTTACGGTATGGTAGAACCGCGGCCATCGTAATTAATGAGAAGATCGTAACCTATAGAGAAGGCCGTGGTAGAACAGACCCATCCGAATTTTGCAGAAAGTGTATGCATATTATCCAAGAGGACATACGTCTTTATATACGCTTAGCGCCCGAGTGGTTACCGGGGCCCAATTTGGGGTGTAAAGAATATAACCACTGTTACCTGCCACGCATGTCGTAAGAGGCGACTAAGGAGGTTTGGCTGAAATCGGATGCATGTGTCCTAAACGTGTAGAAGTCTTATGCGTTTAGGGCCTACCAAACCAATGTGCAACGTATACACGTTCGTGGCAAAGATCAAACATATCACAAAGAGTGATTACAATTGGTCGTAAAGAACGAACGCAAAGAAAAAGAAGAAGAAGTCGCCTCTTACGACATGCATTGTAGGTGGTCGCAGTGATACTATTCTTTGTTTCCCTTGTGGGCCACGGCACCACACGGGCGAAATAGCATGAGTGGTGGTCATCAGTTTTATTGAGGATAATTAGGCTGTTCTGACTGGCAAAATCTCCCACAGTCTTTCCATTTCCATTTAATTTGGTGTATTACTCTTGAGATACCGATCCAGAGACTACACGTACTTTTAGACAGGTTCGTATGTCAGTGTCGTTTCTTTACATCATTAGTTAGTATTACGTTTTAGTTATTTAAGTAGTCTTTGCATTTTCGTTCTTGATAAAGGTCTTCTTCTTCTTCTTCGCGTTCGTTCTTTACAACCAATTTTAATCACTCTTTGTGATATGTTTGATCTTTGCCAAGAACGTGTATACGTTGCACATTGGTTTGGTAGGCCCCTAAATGCATAGACTTCTATACGTTTAGGACATGTGCATCCGATTTCAGCCAAACCTCCTTAGTCACCTCTTACGACATGCGTGGCAGGTAACAGTGGTGTTATTCTTGACACCCCAAATTTGGGCCCGGTAACCACTCGGGCGAGATAAAGATCTAATACCGAAAAGTCGAGTGCTGTTTATTTTCTATTCAATAGTTAATTTTTCATGACTTATTTAATACTGTACATACATGTCTTCGTTCAATCGTCCGTTTGGTGTATCCCTAGTTTGGGGAAATGCTGTTAGAGTCTCGGACCGTTAACCAATTGGTCGGACCACGGCCTTCTTTTATATTATTTAGCCAGAGAGGTCACCGGAGAAACCTCGTCCTCGTTTTGAGTTAGGGTCTGACTAGATTCATTACTTAGTTTTAAAGCCCATTTACAAAATTAATTACTGTAAAGTCAAAGATGAGTGTAAATGTGTAACCGGTTGTGACTGTACAAGTATTTCGTGTAAATGAAGTTAATGACAAACATCGGAAATGGACTAAAGGTAACAAAATACTTGAGAGATTGTCACAACTTGAATTTTATTTTAATCAAATGATCATAGTTTTAATATTCATATTCAATACATATTTCCAATTACACAGCAGCGTCTCAATCACTACTACAGGCTGCAATCAGGAGCAATAGCACCAACTCTGACTACCAACAGGTTGTCTTTTCACATATGTACAATCCGTTTTGTAAACCCTTCAGAGTAAACTTTCATCCCTCAGAAGTGAGCTCAGCAAGTTTTCTGCCAACAGGAGAGTTACACTCCAACGAGTATCATACACTGTGAAGTCCAAGATAACGAGAAAGCAGACAAACTCGCAAAAAATGAAGGAGCAAGTAAAATGAAAATCGTAGCATATCCTTTACAGGACGTGAGCCATCAACCACAGTAAACGAGTCGTCGATTTTCTAGACACCACTTATACGTTCAGTAGTTTGCCATTGCTTTCTGAGCGGTGATGTCTATTTTATCTTTCGTAAAAATTCCACGGAGACGAATTTGTTTCCAAACTAGCCCGACGCAGAGTTTAAACCAGGTACGCTTGGGTTGTGATCGAGCTCATTAACACTTGAGCTACAGACGCCCACATGTAAACAGATAACAAATTCATATACTTTGAAGACAATATATATATATATATCCTGGGGAATAGAAAGAACCTAAACTATTCAGCGATGACTATCACACACCTGTTAGGTAGGGATTAGAGCATCATCTCTGTCTCAGGACAGGGCATAACAGACTGAATAAACGCTTGCTACGATTTTCTCATCCTTTCTGTGTCCCTGTGACATCTCTGATCAAACTACAAAACATGACCTTGCAAAAACTGTCCCTCGTACATCTTCTATAGAAAATAATCCTAGTCTAACAAGACGTCGATTGATTGATTGAATATTGACCATCATCATCGCACTTCGATGAGTAACCATATGTGCTCCGATCTCTTTCGTACACAGGAAGATCTCAGCCGCAGTGCATGAGCTCCGTAGCACCAGCTAGGGTTCCAGATGTAAATAAGGTAGAGATATTTTGTAGGAATTTAATTTGTAATCTTTTCTAATGAATTTTACCCGGTTAGCGGCTTCCAGTCCTTCCTATCTCTCTTGCCACCCCTTCCAATTCTTTCCATGTCTTGCCTATCCTTTTAATATCAGCCTCCAAGTCTCTTCTCCAGATATTCCAAGCTTTTCCCTACTTCTCTTTCTATGCAGGTTCCACAACAGTGCCTGTTTTGTAATGCGTCCCGTCGGCCTTATCAAGCTGTGTCCTATCCATCGCCAGCATCTCTGCAGCAACGGGCCGCAGCAATGCCAGAAGTTACGGATCAGCAAACAATTCCTCACCAAGACTGTACTTTATCTCTAAACCGTAGCTCTGATAATAGGCTGCATATCAGCAGTATGGCTACACGAGCAAGAATCGAAGTGGCAAAAGCAAACCGGATCCCCAAAAGATGTTCTGAAAACGAATATTGTGTTCAACCGAAAGACACATACATAAGCTACATCACAAAGTAGCAAACGACATTTTCACCACTAACAAAGACAAGATACTGTAAACCATTCTGTTTATTTAGTATATACCTTGGGAGCATTTTGTCAGCAAACGGAAGAACAACTAACGAAATCCAACATAGATGCAACACAGCAAATCAAATAATAGGACAAATGGCGTCAATTTAAAAATGCAAGCATGCCACCATGAACACAAAAAGAGCATTTTTCAACACAATCTTTCTCTCCATATTATGCTATTAGTGCCAAACCTGGACGCTGATATGGTATAAGTAGTGATGCAGACGCAGTTACGTTGGATGAGATCCGCTGGCAACACAGACGAGTAGAATCCCAGAGTGACTATTAATGCACGTCTCTTCCGGCCGAAGAAAAAAGATGAACAAATAAACATAAAGGGATGAAGGGTGCATCCAGAGAAGAGACTTCTTCTTCTTCTTCTTTGCGTTCGTTCTTTACGACCAATTTTAATCACTCTTTGTGATATGTTTGATCTTTGCCAAGAACGGTATACGTTGCACATTGGTTTGGTAGGCCCCTAAACGCATAGACTTCTACACGTTTAGGACATGTGCATCCGATTTCAGCCAAACCTCCTTAGTCGCCTCTTACGACATGCTTGGCAGGTAACAGTGGTTCTATTCTTTACACCCCAAATTTGGGCCTGGTAACCACTCGGGCGCAGAAGAGACGTGGGAACACATTGGGCGAAACTCGGATCCCTGAGGTGGGGGCCGGAGTGAGTTGCGTGTCCTGACAGTCTCGAGGCATAGTAATTGTGAGCACGGGAAGAAACCTACTAAACACGGTGAGGAGGCACCAAAGTAGAGCAAATACGCATATGGACGATACACAGATGAGTCCACCGGTGAGGCAGACATGCACGGTGCTGATGCTAGAGCGACGAAAAGGCGTGGCAAACGTAGGGGACTACCCAAATGTGCAGAAAAACCGGAGAGCTCAGCAGAGGCTTGAATCCAGTGCAAAAGTTCCTACCGAATGGTGATAAACTGTGCACTGTGTACAGTGAGATAGAAATGGATACGGTGTCACCCAGTAGAACAATGTAAGCACAAATGACGAAGAGAAAAGGGGCGGGCCCAGTCGGTGGACAAGGGCACAAGCAGAAATGGGCGAATGGGCATCCAAAAGAAACGAGAGGTGGAGAAAACGGTGACGAGTCTCGAAGATGGAGTCTCCATCCAGAGAACAATAACAGGTTTCCCTCGCAGAGAACTACTACTGTCTTGTAGTTCGATTGGGGACAATCAAAGACAAGGGGAGCAAACCGTACACAAAACTGGACGGCAGGCAAACCAAGTAGTCAAAAAAGACTGGTAACCTGGGCAGATGACGCTCAACAACCCGGGAGGAAGGTTGTCTAAGGGTAGCTACCTAAAAGAAAATAGCAGCCTGCTGCCTTGCAGGTCGGCTGGGGACAGACAAGGGATGACGGAGAGCGAACTTAGTAAACGCTGGCAAAAACCGGACACATCGCCGAAGGATAAGCACCAGAGCTTCAAATAGCGCTAAAGATGTGACGAAACACAGCCATGCTAAGGCTGAATGAATCAGATTTCCACATGAATAAGACAAAAAATTTGCAGAATTTATTGGGAAATCTGGTACATCAGTCTAAGCGGTGATCGCGAAATAAAGAGAGGGACGCTGATATCAAACGATAGAAGAAAACTAGTCACAACAGAGATGAAGTGTCTACACATAATGCTTGGAGAAACACGAAGAGGCCGGTTAGAAATGAAGAAATCAGGAAAAAAGTGGATCAATACTGAACTTCATCAAGAAACAACAAATTAAATGATCGGCTACATAAACAGATTACCAACAGACAGTGCGCATCAACGAGCAATACTGCTAAGATACAGTGGATTCTAAGCAAAAGACCGGTCACGCAAAACGTAGACCTCAGAAAGAACAGAGGCAGACACAGAAGAAATGCATTGAGAAGAAATGATCAAAGAATATTAAAAGGCATTGAAAGGGGATGTAAAAGGTTCAGGAAAGAGAAGATGCACCAGGGAGACTCTGAGATGAACTTTGCTGAGAGAGGCAAGAAATATCGGACTTAATTCCATGGTAGAGATTTAGCGAGTTGCCCAGGACAAAGCAGGAGTTAGAAATTACTTTCAGACCGTATGTAACGTAAAATGGTATGTGAGAAATATATATATATCTTATGAATAATATGATGTTCAAATTACTGTGAGACTACAAGAAGGTTTCCAATGCTGCATAACTGGAGACCCTCAAGTGCTTAGATTTGATTATCCGTAAGTAGAGACAAAGCAGCATTTCTGAAAAATGAAAAACACGTTATGCGTGAATTCACTAAGAATGAAACTGCGAAAACGTGTACTCCAGTGCTATATTGAACCAATACGTATGTATGGTGCGTATAATGGACAATGAACAATTAATCAATTCGATCATTGGAAGCCACAGAGGTGTGGTTTTTGCAGAAGAATGCTGAAAATTCCATGGACAGCGAAGTAAACAAATGCTGAGGTTTTAAATCAGGCCTGCACAGAAAAAAACCTTATCAAAAGAATAAGAATTCGACAATCAAGGTTCTTCGTGTATATATGGGGAAGAGAAGATTTAGAACATTTCGTCACCCGTGTGGTGCCGGGGCCCTCAAGGGAGCAAAGAATAGTACCACTGCGACCTACAATGCACGTCGTAAGAGGTGACTGATGTAGGCCCTAGGGATGCTACCTAGTAAATAAAAAACAGCGTAGAAATCGGATGTGCTGGCCTACTTGTAGGCGCAAAACTGGCACAACGTGCAATCACTCTTAGACTCAGATCACATACACATCACAAAGTGACCGATATGGAGCGTTCGAAGAAGAAGAACGTTTGGTGACAACAGATAAAATTCAGGGAAGGAGAGATCGTAGAAGACAGAGGGAGTAGATGTTGGATGTTCTGACATTGCGGTTCGACAAAATATCGACATCAAAACTGATTAACTGCACCAAGGAGAGAGAGTTGTGGAGAGACATGACAATCTCAGCAAGGTCGCATCGAATCATATTATTCAATGGTAGATTGTACTGTCTCCATGGTGTAACATTGATGAAGATGGTTTGTACTGTGTCCAGGATGTAACATTGATGAAGATGGTTTGTACTGTGTCCAGGATGTAACATTGATGAAGATGGTTTGTACTGTCTCCAGGGTGTAACATTGATGAAGATGGTTTGTACTGTGTCCAGGGTGTAACATTGATGAATGTGGTTTGTACTGTCGTCAGTATGTAACGTTCATGAAGGTAGTCTGTACTGCCATATTGTAACTAATCGCTCGGCTTCCAGTTTCCACACGTTGGGAAGTTGTGAGGCTTTTTGGGCATCTGTTCTCTCGTACCAACTTGAAATACTGCAGCCATACCAATCTCCATGTGGAACTCTAAGTGACAGTGGGCCAGCCACATTCCTGTTTAAAGATGTTAAATACAGATTGAAAAATGATAAAGAAGCAACTAAGAGACAGATAAAGATACAACTAAGAGACAGATAAAAAAGCAACTAAGAGACAGGTTAAGATACAACTAAGAGACAGATAAAGATACAACTAAGAGACATATAAAGATACAACTAAGAGACAGATAAAGATACAAGTAAGAGACAGATAAAGATACATCTAAGAGACATATAAAGATACAACTAAGAGACAGATAAAGATACAACTAAGAGACAGGTAAAGATACAACTAAGAGACAGATAAAGATACAACTAAGAGACAGGTAAAGATACAACTAAGAGACAGATAAAGATACAACTAAGAGACAGATAAAGATACAAGTAAGAGACAGATAAAGATACAACTAAGAGACATGGTTGTAAGTTAAATACAAGTTTGACATGTTAAGTTGCTAGTTAATTAAACGGACTTTCGGTTTCAACATGGCCGCGAGAGGTTGTGACCAGACCACGGAAGTCGGAAATCGGACTATCCCGTCCTTTTCCTGTGTTTTGTGCCTGTTCATCTTTTTAAATTATGAACGCGGGATACCTGTGTTCACCGTGGCAATATTGTTTTCGAAGGATGAACATGCAAGAGTGGGATGGTGTCGGAAGTTCCATCAATAACAGCTGTTGGCATTCTCTGATTTCTTTAGGTTGGAATATGTGGGTTCAGAGATGAATCCTCTCTACGTCTGAAGAAGTGCTGAAGTCGGTGATACTAAGTCAAAAGGCGAACCATATACCATAGTATCCCGCATCTAACAATTATATATGAAGTTTATACTGTCCGATAAAACGTATGCTGTTGATCAACCTACCGAGCCTCGCGTAGTTAAGTCGCAACGCTCAAAACCGCATGGCATCAGAGATGAGCTCCAGACAACAGTTAAATTATTCATAAGAACACATCTGACGGTATAATCATTTAAATAGCGATCACAAGAAGAAGTTAACTAGACAACTTCTTATCTGGGTTGTGCGTCTGCAAGCTGTGCCTCCTCGTTTAAAAAAAAATAACCAGACGAGCGAGCCAGTAAGCGAGCGCGGTTCCCCAGTGCCGATAACAAATTGAGTGCATAGTCTCTAACGGCTGAGCGTCCCTCTCCACTTCTTCACGCGACGAAGCGAACAAAGCTACCAGCGAATAAGGGACAAGGTAGCATCTGCTATTAAGACTCGCACGCTTGCGTGGTCTTACTGGTGGTGTGTGTGTCCGTATATCGAAGCTGCTCGGTCGTAATGTGATACAGTCAGTCTAAAATTTAAAAAAGTTCGACGGTGGTCTCGTTAAAAGGCCCCGCTCTCGCAACGAGCTTGTGGGTCCGCAGGTAGAAATATGGTGTGGTTCTTTGCTTGGCGAGGCGCAGTTTTGCTGGCAAAACGGTTGGAAGCGAGCGCTCGGTCATTTCGCTTCAATTTGGCTTTTCGCCGGGGACGTCGGGATCCGCTCTGCACAGAGCGATGTCTCCCTACCCCGAGCATTGTTGGTCCAGTCACGTCCATGACAGCTATCTTGTTGATCCTGCCAGTAGTCATATGCTTGTCTCAAAGATTAAGCCATGCATGTCTAAGTTCACATTGTCTCACGGTGAAACCCAGAATGGCTCATTAAATAAGTCGAGGTTCCTTAGATGACACGGGAGTCAAGGCGCAAGGAAGCGGCGCGCCAGGATTAGAGATATGACTCTAATCCTCAGTTCTCACCTTCAAGTGGTGACCCTGGTAAAAGACGGTAGTTCCGATCTGGCTAAAAGGGCAGGTGCCGTGGAAGAGCTACTCTGGGGCAAGTAGAGATGCAAAGGTAGTCATGCTTGATAGGATCCGCTCGCAACAGAGACGAGAGAACTCCAAGAGTGACTATTAATACTTGCCTCTCCAAGCCGATGGGAAAAGCTAGAACGATACATGTGGAACCTTGCGGGGAGGAACTCGGAGCCCGCGCATTCTCTCTCTTGATATACCTCTCTTGAGCCGATGAGTATGCTGCGTGATAAGTTGGGCGCACGTTGGTCCACATAGGTCAAAAGTCCAGCCCCCATCACAGAGCACGACCCAAAGCCATCGAAGAAACGTTGACACCCTTGAGGCGAAATTTGGAGCCCAAGCATGCTCTCTCTTGAGCCACTACACTAGAGCCGATGAGTATTCTGGGAGTCGAGTTGAGTTGCACGTGGGCATCATGGGGCGATACTCGGTTTTTGCCCCCTCGAAGTCGGACAGCCCAGTGGGAATTGACGGAAATGGTAAAGTAGGCACCAGGGCAGAGCAAGCACTCATGCTGGCAAAGCCATAGTGGGCCCCATCGAGGGGCAGGCCGGCACGGAAAGCGAGGCAAGCACTGCAGCGGCGATCATGGCAGGCAAGAAGGTGTGCGTCCCACCCACATGAGCAGAACAACTGGTAAGCCCAGCAGAGGCAAAACCAGTGCAAGCACGGCAAGCGCGACAGGCACGGCAAATGAGGCAGCGGCAAGCATGGCAGGCAAGAGAGTGTGCGGACCACCCAATGAGCAGAACAATTGGAAAGCACAGCAGAGGTACAGCCAGCGCGCATTTCCGCTCGCAGGGAACTACTGTTGCCTTGTAGTTTGATTGGGGACAATCAAAGGCCAGCGGAACAAACCGTAAACAAACCTGAACGGGCGGCAAACCAAGGTGTTCATTAAAACGACCGGTTTTGTTGGGAAGATGGCGCTCATAAGCCCGGGAGGGCAGGCCGTCTAAGGGTCGCTGCCCTGAAAAAATGGCAACCCGCTGCCTTGTGGGTTCGGCTGGGGACAGCCAAAGGCTAGCGGAAAGCGTACCGCAAACAAACGCTGGCTAAAATCGAACACCCCACCCAAGGATAAGAAACTGTGCTCCAATAGGTGCTGAAGGTTGGTGCACCTACATTACGTTCTGATGTTTGACTGTTTATATATCACAATAGAATGATAAAAACGGCCTTAGAACGATCGAAAGAAGAAGAAAAGACAACTTCTTATTCTTTCTCTTCTTCAACACTCCACATTGACCACTTGTTAAACCACTCTCTGTGATTGAGTCTAAGTGCAATTGTACATTGTGCCAGTTATGCGCCTACAAGTAGGCCAGCAATCCGATTTCTGCGATGCTTTTTTTTTACCAGAGTAGCTTCCTAGGCCCCTACCTCAGTCGCCTATTACGACATGCCTTGTGGGTCTCAGTGTTACTATTCTTTGCTCCCCTTGCAAGTCCCGGCAATAAACGGGCGTATTAAACTATCTAAAAACTAGATTATCACGTACACACACACACATATACACAAACATATACACGTACAGACACGTGACACACCTGTAATGAAAGTCCAATACAGTGTAGTTGACAAAAGTTAACACAGAAAAAGAATTGATATCCGGTCAAAGAAATATCTGAAGAATACCACACTGAATGAGCTGAAAGAAACCCTAGGGAGAACGACTCATAACTGTTATAAAGATGTTATTGAATGGATGCTATCACACATCAACATTAAATGAAACGAAATAGTTGACAGTCGTGCAAAAGTAGGAGGTCAACCGTTACATGAAGACTACGTGGTCAGCTGTGAGCTGGGAAATTGTTCCTTCAACATTTTCTGGATTCTTATTCATCTTCTTCAGCGATCTCTGGTCATGCACTTAGTTTACTGTGGACCATAAACTAGCCAGTCAGCTTTAGGTCTGTCAGGTTTCCTACTTCAGCGATCTCTGGTCATGCGCTTAGTTTACTGTGGACCATAAACTAGCCAGTCAGCTTTAGGTCTGTCAGGTTTCCTACTTCAGCGATCTCTGGTCATGCGCTTAGTTTACTGTGGACCATAAACTAGCCAGTCAGCTTTAGGTCTGTCAGGTTTCCTACTTCAGCGATCTCTGGTCATGCGCTTAGTTTACTGTGGACCATAAACTGGCCAGTCAGCTTTAGGTCTGTCAGGTTTCCCCAAAACTTAGTTTTTAGGTGGACTGGGTGTGGCCACATGCTGCTTCTCAGCTAATCCAGGTGAGGACAGTCTTGCAGGACATGCACTGGTATCTGTTCCGACTGATGACACTGGCAGAGAGCTGTTTGACTTATTCCTAGTCTATATAAGTGTTTGTTGATTCTGCAGTGTCCTGTACGTAGTCGAAATATAATGACCTGGTCTGTTCTGCTTAGGTCTTTGAGAAAGTCTTTTCCATAATCATATCCAGTGTTTGTCTTCCAGTCTATTGCAGATTTTCTCCGTATGATACAGAAGAGGGTGATATTGTGAATGTTCTTCGTGATATTACTAACACCTTACACTGACAAATGACGTTGGTGGATTTTGTGTCAATAACTTTGAGTCTTTTCAAATAAAATATATAGAAAATGAGAGTCGCAGTAGCGTAGTTGTTAGTGAACTCTCTTATTATGCTAGTAGTCCAAGTTCAATTCCACAGTGGGCATATAATTTTTTTTTAAAAATCCGTAACGGCTTTCAGATCGATACATCCTCTATTGGATACCAGGAAAAGCACTCGGAAGTAAATGTGATCGACGTGATGCTGACCACATCACCCACTGTTTGCCGACTGTCATAGAAAAATAAGGGTCTAACACCTTATTATTCCGTAGTATAAGAAGAGCTTTAACAATTTTTTAAACTGGACACAACAGACTGAACAGACACACACACACAGTCTAAAATTAGTTCCTTCATCCACATGCGCATGTGGACAGACAGCCGAACACATCCTGCAAGATTGTCACCAGATGAATCAACTGCGGAAAGAACACTGACCAACAGAGAAAGACATCAACAGAAATCTGTTTGGGAGCCTTGATGACAACAAACACAACAACATACATCCATAGAACCGGACTTATTGTGTAGACATTGAACATCAAGGAACGAGAAGAAGGAGTGATAGGGAAACTATGCAACGGCTATCACATATTACATTACACCGCCAACGATTGTGACCGCAAAGAAGATTATTATTTAAAACAAATCCATGTCAACTGCTAGATTGCAAGAACTGGGATTGAAGATTGGAGTGATCAGAAAAAAATAACAGCACAACAGTTATATGAGTAGGGTCATCAATAAACAATCGAACTGGTACAGTTAGTCGCTAGACACTATTGGAGATATTGTGAATGAGATCAGAGCCAATATAGACGAGTCCGGGGAGCAGTGAAGACATTCAATCAGAGCCAATATAGACGAGTCCGGCGAGCAGTGAAGACATTCAATCAGAGCCAATATAGACAAGTCCGGGGAGCAGTGAAGACATTCAATCAGAGCCAATATAGACAAGTCCGGCGAGCAGTGAAGACATTCAATCAGAGCCAATATAGACAAGTCCGGGGAGCAGTGAAGACATTCAATCAGAGCCAATATAGACAAGTCCGGCGAGCAGTGAAGACATTCAATCAGAGCCAATATAGACAAGTCCGGCGAGCAGTGAAGACATTCAATCAGAGCCAATATAGACAAGTCCGGCGAGCAGTGAAGACATTCAATCAGAGCCAATATAGACAAGTCCGGGGAGCAGTGAAGACATTCAAAACTAAAACTGGACTAACCAGGATTATCTGTCTTGAATCTGATGATAGTATAACCACCACCAGGTACAATAACTGTGTCTTTGATTGGAGCTTTGCTAGCTCTTCTGATCAACTCTCCTCTAGCATCCATCTCTTTAATCACTTCCAGAGAGATGGATGTATTGATCTGTGAGAAGTTATCAATCAATTAACATTGAACGTAGACAACGAAACTTGTAAAACAACTCTTGGATCTTCTTCTTCTTCTTCTTCGAACGCTCCATATCGATCACATGTTAACCAATTTGTGTGACCTATGTGATCTGAGCCTAAGATCGATTGTAAGTTGTGCCAGTTATGCGCCAACAAGTAGGCCAGCGCATCCGATTTCTGCGACGCTTTTTATTTCTTAGGGCAGCTTCTCTAGGTGCTACATCAGTCGCCTCTTACGACATGGCTTGTATGTCACAGTGGTACTATTCTTTGCTTCCGTTGCGGGCCCCGACATCACACCATCGACTCATGGATCAAATTAGATAAAACAACTAATAAAACCACCATTATATCAAATTAGATAAAACAACTAATAAAACCACCATTATATCAAATTAGATAAAACAACTAATAAAACCACCATTATATCAAATTAGACATAACAACTAATAAAACCACCATTATATCAAATTAGATAAAACAACTAATAAAACCACCATTATATCAAATTAGATAAAACAACTAATAAAACCACCATTATATCAAATTAGATAAAACAACTAATAAAACCACCATTATATCAAATTAGATAAAACAACTAATAAAACCACCATTATATCAAATTAGATAAAACAACTAATAAAACCACCATTATATCAAATTAGACAAAACAACTAATAAAACCACCATTATATCAAATTAGATAAAACAACTAATAAAACCACCATTATATCAAATTAGATAAAACAACTAATAAAACCACCATTATATCAAATTAGACACAACAACTACCACCTACAGAATAAAATATACAAAAGCAGCGATTGGCAATGGTCAATTAAGTTATTCGTATGTACCGAATTCACCCCGACGTATGTACCGAATTCACCCCGACGTATGTACCGATTTCACCCCAACGTATGTACCGATTTCACCCCAACGTATGTACCGATTTCACCCCGATGTATGTACTGAATTCACCCCGACACTAATAGCTGAAACATTCAGTTTCTAGGAACATCTTTTTCTTTGAGTTTGTTGTATAGACCAGCGGTTCTCAAACTTTGTATTACCGCGAGCTCCCTTTTAAGTACATTTTGCTACCGCGAACCTTCAACAGTTTCTATATATGAAAATGAACAGTAATGAACATGCTTCATTTTGCCTTGAACAAGACGTGCCATAATTAGCATCATCAGTACATTTGCTTTTCAATTTCAGCCAGCGAATCATCCTTTAGCTCAGCCAACATGTATTGTAGCAAAATCCAATGTACGTCAACGTTATTTATCATATCTTTCACAAGATCGTTGCATCCAATTACTTACTTAAATTTCATTCTTCTAACGATTATGTCAAGATTCTGTTATTACACCACATCAACAGTCAAGCTGGCTCCAATTTCTCAGACTGCGGGAAACTTCTATTGATCTTTCGTTTTGTCTTGTCAGACATTTAAACTCCGGTCCAAGTCCGGGTCCTTTGATTTCACAGAGGAACTAGATTACCACTGTTTTTATGCATGTTTTTAAAATTTAATTTTCCGTTTGAGATATCAAAGATCATAATATTTCTTCAAGCGCTTGAAGACCCCATGTGAATACCTCACAGACCCCCGGAGGTTCGTGGGACCCAGTTGGGAAACGCTGCTCTAGACAGTTGCAGTTCCCTGCTGACAAGATCTGTTTTCTCGGGTTCGGTTGGAGTCTTTCTACTCTAATTAATTTTAGCCTTCTACAGCCGGGCTCACCAACCCGAACTTTTGTGCAGTTGGTGCTCCATGGGCACTATAGTTCAATCCTTATGTTCTTGGCGAAAATATCTCCTGGAGCTACGGAGTTCGTGTTTTTTGCAATACTCTCGGCAGGTGGCGTGTCATTTCTGCTGAGAGAGACGAGCCATATGGATAAAACCCGGTGCATTGAAGCCAATCCTTCGGCTTTTAAACGCTTTTTTAAATCGAAGAAGACAAGACAAAAAAGAACGATATAATCCCAAAGTCAGAGATTTGTTATTTGTTCCAAAGCTGGGGAGTGGGTTAGTTGCATACAGAGCAGACACCACTAGTCGTATCAGCGTTTTTAAGAACCCAGCCTGCCCGTCTGCCCAGCGTGTTTGTAGCGCGTTGGACTACGGGTGACTATCCCTCTGTGTGTGCGGGTTCAATTCCGCGGGATGGCAGAAAAAGCCACATATTTCCCAGATTTACGGTGTTCGTGGCATCGAACCGAAGGGTTACGATGTCCATGGCACCGAGCCGAAGAGCTGAAAAGCTCAAGTGCTTCTAGATCGAAAAAAAAGCCAACCTTGTTACCTCTGAAATCAGAGAAGGCCCGCCTGTATGGGCGAGGAAACCAATAAACTGGTAAGAAGGCTTTCATGCAAAAATCAGTCAGGAGCGCAACGCCATGGCTACGTCTGAATTTATAGCGGGCGAAGAGATGAATAAGAAGAACCCAGCTAACAGGAAGCTAGGTAATGGTACTAAAAGTAGTAGTATAAAAATGCTCAGCTGTAGAGTAGTAATGGGACGTAAGAGATAATAAAATGTCAGCTGTAGAGCTAGGTAATGGTGACGTAAGGATAATAAATATGCTCAGCTATAGGGCTAAGTAATGGGTGACGTAAGAGCTAGGTAATGGGTGACGTAAGAGCTAGGTAATAGGTAACGTAAGAGATAATAAAAATGCTCAGCTATAGAGCTAGGTAATGGGTGACGTAAGAGCTAGGTAATGGGTGACGTAAGAGCTAGGTAATGGGTGACGTAAGAGCTAGGTAATGGGTGACGTAAGAGCTAGGTAATGGGTGACGTAAGAGATAAGGGTTTGTGGTTCGAATCCTGTTTTTGGTAATTTGTTTTTTCTGAGAGCCCCAGATACTTGTTCACTATCTATTTATTGATCATATTCATTAGCTCCGGCGCAGCCTCTGGGGTTCTTAAAACTTCTTATTCTCACCATAATTGATCATATTCATTAGCTCCGGCGCAGCCTCTGGGGTTCTTAAAACTCCATATTCTCACCACAATTGATCATACGGCATTTTGTTGTCCTACAGACGGTCGATCGACAAGTGTTTTACTGTTACAAGTTCTTCTTCTTCTTCTTCGAACGTTCCATATCGACCACTTGTTAAACCATTCTTTGTCATTTGTATGTGACATATGCTTAAGAGCGATTGTACGCTGCGCCAGTTATGCGCCTACTTGTCAGCACATCCGATTTCTCCACCGCTTATAATTTACTAGGGTAGCTTCCCTAAGCTCCTACTTCAGTCTCCTCTTGCGACGTGCCTTGAAGGTCGCAGTGTTACTATTCTTTGCTCCCATTGCGAGCCCCGACAACACACGGGCTGTTATATCTTCTAAGTTTACGTGTCTCTCTCTTTCCTTTCAGCTCACTCCTAAATCCTTTCGGTGCAAACGTACCTACCGAGTGGTGATAAACTGTGCACTGCACACAGTGAGATAGAAATAGGTAAGGTGTCACCCAGTAGAACAATGTAATCACCAGTGAGGAAGAGAAAAGGGGCGGGCCCAGTCGGTGGACGAGGGCACAAGCAGAAATGGGGGAAGGTGCACCCAAAAGAAACGCGAGGTGGACAAAACGGTGGCGAGCCTCGAAGATGGGGTCTCCATCCAGAGAACAATAACCGCGTTTCCCTCGCCAGATAACCACTACTGCCTTATAGTTCGATTGGGGACAATCAAAGGCTAGCGGAGCAAACCGTACACACAACTGGACGGCAGGCAAAACCAAGCAGTCCAAAAAAAAGACTGGTAACCTGGGCAGAAGACGCTCAAAAACCCGGGAGGGAAGGCTAAGGGTAAAAAAAAAAAAAGTAAAGGAACCTTTTCATACCTCGTGGTATATAGGGCAATACAGTGTTCATTGACCGTCGGTACAAGATGGGTGATGTGGTCAGCATCATGCCAGCCGCCTTTACTTTTCCAGAGCCTGTCTGGTACCCAGTTGAGGCTGGGTCAACCTGAGAGCCGTCGCGGTCGGGAAAAATTCCAAGCTCACAGCGGGTCTTGAACCGGGACCCCCAGCCTCGAGAAGCGAGTTCACTAACAACTACGCTACCGCGGCTCTCCACTGTCTAAGGGTAGCTACCCTAAAGAAAATAGCAACCTGCTGCCTTGCAGGTCGGTTGGAGACAGCCCAATCCTAACGGAGAGCGAACCCAGTAAACGATCGCTAAAACCGGACACATCGCCGAAGGATAAGCACCAGAGCTCCAAATAGCGCTAAAGATGTGACGAAACACAGCCATGCTTAGGCTGCATGAATCAGATTTCCACATGAATAAGACCAACATTTAAAAAAATATTTTTGGCAGAATTTATGGGGAAATCTGGTACATCAGTCGGGTGATCAGAGAGAGATATATATTCCATCTTCTTCTTTGCGTTCGTTCTTTACGACCAATTTTAATCACTCTTTGTGATATGTTTGATCTTTGCCAAGAACGTGTAATACGTTGCACATTGGTTTGGTAGGCCCCTAAACGCATACACTTCTATACGTTTAGGACACATGCATCCGATTTCAGCCAAACCTCCTTAGTCGCCTCTTACGACATGCGTGGCAGGTAACAGTGGTTCTATTCTTTACACCCCAAATTGGGGCCCCGGTAACCACTCGGGCGAGAGATATTCCTAAGTCCGAGCCAAAAGCAAGGATGAAATATCATCTTCCTTTATCTTTAGCCGGGGTAGCTAATATGGGGAATGTGCCTTGTCCATTTTGCACAAACCCTTTTTCCCAAGTGCAATAATGATAGTCTTATCAATCAATCAAAGTTCTTACTTACTGTATCGATACCAATCACTCTAAACTTGTAACCATGTAAGTGCACTGGATGGTCGGAATCGAATTCCAATTCTTCGCTTATAAGTACTATCTCCACAATAATTCCAAGATCAAGTTCAATAAGATTGATACAGGAACATTTTTTATATAGACACGTCGTGTCGTTAGTGTCAATTTTGCAAAATTCATCCTGAAATGATAAAACATTAAATAGTTATTTAAGCGGGAATCTTCTTCTTCTTCTTTGCGTTCGGTTTCGTATGCTCGTCTAAATCATGAGATGGTTTGCCTCTTCGAGAGGGGTTCTTCGAGAGTTCCCCATAGCTTGGTCTGTAAGCTTTGTTCATGAGGCCATGTTTCATTTCGTTGGTGTATGTATGATGGACATGACTGCAGGATGTGCTCTGGAGTCTGTGTTTCTGTCTGGCATGCACACTGTTCTGTGCATGTGGTGGTTGAGCCTGCAGTGACCTGTTCTTAGGCGAAAGATTGTTGTGTGCTGTTTTCTGTTTAGTCTGCTGATGGGATCTTGTGGGTGTTTGCTGTGGGTTTGTTGCCTCCATACCTCTTTGTACATCTGACGGTATAATCAAAGATGAGCTCCAGACAACAGTTAACTTCAACATAAGAACACATCTCACGGTATAATCAGAGGTACTTTCTTTTGATATGTGTCTTGATTTCTGGTAGTGATACTGGGTGTTTCTATTATGTAAGCTTTGTTCCCTCCTTAGCCAGCATGTCTGCTCTCTCATTTCCTGGTACGCCACAGTGGGCTGGTATCCACTGGAGAATAATGTTGTTGTGTTCTGAGAGCTTGTTTAGCTAGCTGTAGTGTCAGCTCTCTTTCCATGTTATCTTGTGGTTCCCTTTGTGTGGCCTGCAGGACTGACAAGCAGTCGCAAAGGAAGACAAGTTTGTTGTTTTGGATGTTTCTTTTCTGCAGTATTTTTGAGGCATCCACAATTGCCTGTTGTTCGGTTCTAAAATTTGTTGAGAGTTCTCCACTGGCACTTGAATTTGTTAGTGCGGTGCCGTCTTGAAGTATGATGATGGTTCCAGCACCTCCTTTCCTCGCTGTCGTGTCTGATGATCCGTCTGTGTATATATGGGTCCACTCGGGATGGGGGTATGAGGTGTCAATGTGTTCTAGTGTCTTTGCTCTCAAGATGGGACTAAGCGGGAATAATATATAGCTCATTAAAGAGAGTTGGCTATTAAAGAACATAACCTCAAGGAAAATTAAATATTTCGGACATCAAAAGATATGAGTGCCTAGAGAAGATAATTTTGTAGGGAATAGTGCCTCGAAGAAGAATGAGAGGAAGACCTAGAAGACGATAGGTGCAGGATGTCATTGACCTTCTGACGATGTGAGGGAAAACAGGATTGAAGATAAGAAAGACTATCTAAACCGGTTCTGACTAGCTCATTCTTTCATCACATTTGTTCATCTCCCCTTCCCGCACCATAATTACACACCATCACAAAATGACTCGCTCACTTGACCTATATTACGTCATAATTGAACCTTCTCATTTTCATAAACATATGCCAGATTGGCTGCTTTGACAAGGCTAAAAATGTATCTTGAATAACCTTTGACTGCCAGCAGGTGGTCCTTTTCATAGACGCATTATCCGTTTTGCAAGTCATTCAGAGTAAAGGTTCATTTCTGAGATGTTAGTCTAGCAAGGTTTCTGTCAACTTCTTCTTCAAACGATCCATATTCTTCCATCACTTGTTAACCATGCTGTGTGATTTGTATGTGATCTAAACCTAAGAGTGATTGTACGCTGTGCCAGTTATGCGAATACAAGTAGGCCAGCTCCAATTTCTGCGATGCTTTTTATTTACTAGAGTAGCTTTCCTGTGCCCCTACCTCAGTCGCCTCTTAGAACATGCATTGTAGGTTCCAGTGTTACTATTCTACCTCTCCCCTTCCGAGCCCCGGCAATACACGAGCTAGATGACGATCAAGAAGAGAGAAGAATGGTCTGCTTTTGTTGCTTGTCCTATGCGTCAAGGCCAGGGCCGTGCTGTGCTATGATACAGAGATGCGATCGCATCAAGCGGCATCTTAAGGGGGCGCATATACAGCAAAATCAAAATTACAATTGAAGGTTATTTTAAGGAAAAACATGGGGGTGGGGGGATTTTGAAGACTTGCATCACACTGAGAAAATATACCGCACGAGCATGGTCAATGCTATATATATATATATTTATATATACATTTCAACAGAGCACAAATGATATTCTTGTTTAAAATTCTGGGTAAATAATAACAATAATAATAAATTATGGTTTCTTACTTTCTCTATGTCATCCATCTGATAGAGCAGGGGAGATGGAGGCATCTTGAAGGAAATGTGATTAAACTGAGCATGGCGGAGTGGAGGGGTAGTGGGAGGATAAGAGGTCGCATTCTTGTCTAGAATTCTAAGGTTAAAATTCATGGTTAAGTAAATTTTCTTATCTGGTTCTGAAGTCAACAACTCATCGTCTGGATCTTCAGAGCGTATGCGTGAGATGTCTATTTGTAAATCGTCTTCTGATTCTTTCATTTTGTTAAGTGTCTGAAATGATGTTGAAAAATACGGGACAAGGTTAACTTAAGGATGGCAATTAAAATATATAAAAAATTGATTGGTTTACAGAAATAAAAAAAAACACCGAAATTTAATACAAAACTGAAAATGTACTTAATAAAACATAACGCTAAATTCAAACAAAAACATATTTAAATGTTACTGATAGAATGGTAGAGTCCAATCCTAGAACAGAATCCCCTACCATAGGCGGGCCATACATGTTCAAGGTCAGACATGTGGGTGGTGTGTGTTCTGTCCGTGCGGACAGTTCACTTTCTCTGTGCCCCAACGGCACAATAATTCTCCGCTTTGATGATTTCTTTGTGTATGTTACAGCGCCATATTTGACGATCTTGCGCAAGGGATTTCCAGCACGTATTGTCTATATCGAAGCATTTCAGAGATACTTTAAGAGTGTCTCTGAAGCGTTTTTTCTGCCCTCCAGCAGAACGTCTGCCCCTTCAAGTTCGTCATACATCAACTGTTTTGGGATGCGTTTATCAGGCTTACAAGCAACGTGACCGGTCAGTCTCTCTTGGGCCTTCTGCAACAGGGTGTTAACGCTTGGGATCTTTGCTCTTGTAATGACTTCGCTATCTGGAATTGTGTCCTGCCAGTTTATTTTTAGTATTCTGCGTAGACAGCTTGTGTTGGTGTGGTTTAGTTTTCTTGCGTGTCTGCTATATACTGTCCATGTCTCGATTGCGTACAGCAGCGTGGTTAGCGCTATAGCCTGGTAAACTTTCAGCTTTGTGGCTACGCTTACCCCCTTCCCACACAGTGACACGTAGCCTTACGAACGCAGCACTGGCTTTGGATATCTTATTGTTGACATCAGAGCCTATGTTTGCCGATCTGGATAGGATGCTGCCATGACAGGCAAAGTTGTCCGCTGGCAGTTTAATGTTCATGACTGGATCGTAGTACAGCTCTCGTAGTTCAGCTCTCGTAGTACAGCTCTCGTAGTACAGCTCTCGTAGTTCAGGTATAAAATGCGAAGAGAAGGTATAGAACATTTGGAGTTGACAGGTAAAATTCAGTGAAGGAGAGATCGTGGAAGACAGAGGGAGAAGATAGTGGATGGTCTGGCATCCTGGTTCGACAAAAGATCGACATGAGAAATGATTACCTGCACCAAGGAGAGATAGTTGTGGAGAGACATAATCGCCTACGCCGCATGGTACTTGAGTGATTGAACGCTAAAATAAAATCAATTCAAAAATGAAAACGTCTACAGTATGGAATTAAACTAATTGGAAAATCAATTTCAGAATATTTAGAGCATGCATAATTCCAATGGCAACATATGGGTGGGAAACATGGGCATTTAAAAAGGCAGTAGAAAAACATATATATGCCTTTGAATATAAGTGTTACAAATAGTCATCTGTACATCACGAACAGAGAAGAGAACAAATAGATATATCAAGGGGGGGACTGCCTAGAGTAGTTGATAGTAGCTCGGCCTGCTAGCTGTGAGACGCCTCATAGCTCGGGTTCGAACCTACTGTCCGGCATTTGTTCGAGTCCCTGGTCTTACTCAGGACGATAACGTGAGTACCTCTGACGTCGGAGAAAATCTGCCTGTATGGCGAGGGAATACTAATTACGAGTACATTGAGCACACGGCTGCCAGTGTAAAGTAATTTACAATGTGCACGCTGCTGCCATTGTAAGAAATTGGAAAACGGATTTTCACGCAAAAATCAGTTTCAGAAATGAAACTTCGTCTGAGTTGAAAGCGGACGAAAGAAAAAGAAAAAGAAAAAAAGAAAAAGAAAAAAAAAAAAGATATATCAAGAAAGAACTCAAAATCAAAGACAACTTTTAGATGCTACAAATCGTATGTGTGGTGCCGGGGCCTCAAGGGAAATAAAGAATAGTACCACTGTGACCTACACGGCACGACTGAAGTAGGGGTCTAGGGAAGCAACTCTAGTAAATAGAGGCGTCGTAGAAATCGGATGTGCTGCCCTACTTGTAAGCACATAACTGCCACAATGTACAGTGGCTCTTAGGCTCAGATCACACAGTGTGGTTAACACGTGATCGATATAAAGCGTTCGAAGAAGAAGAAGATTCTACAAATAAGAAGAAGAAAATTGCACATTGAAGCTCTATTTTTCTTTTCTTCTATGTTCATATACATTTCCTTCTTGTTCTGTTCTTCCCGTTCTGTCTTTTAGTGAATTTAGCTTTAGTTTAACAGTTATGACATTAGAACATAGAAATAGGCAGGGTATTTCTTATAACTGTCCCTGGGGGTCAATGGCGCAAGGAAACAACGGCGCGCCAGGTTAATGAGCTGGCACTAATCCCCTGCCCTCACCTCCTCGTGGTGACCCTGTAAACATACGGTAGTTCCGGTCTAGCCAAGAGGGCAGGTGCCGTGGGAGAGCCACTCTGGTACAAGTAGAGATGCAAAGGTAGTCACGCTAGATGGGATCCGCTCGCAACACAGACGAGCGAACTCCCAGAGTGACTATTATTGCTCGTCTCTCCCGGCTGATGGGACAAGCTGGAAAGATGAACGTGGACCCACATAGATCGAAACTCGGACCCCCTTCACAGGGATGGAGACACGATTTTAAGCCATCGATGAGACGTTGACCCGCGCTGGGCGAAATTCGGAGCCCGCGCATGCTCTCTCTTGAGCCCTCTCTTGAGCCGATCAGAATACTGGGAGTCTGGTTGAGCTGCACGTGGGTTCACATGGGGCGAAACTGGGACCCCATCACAGGGGTGGGGGACTGGGTTAAGTCACCTGCCAGGACAATCCAGGCAAATGTGAGCACGGTGAGAACTGATGGAAATGGTAAGGTAGGCACCAGGGCAGAGCGTGCACGCATGCGGGCGATGCACGGGTGGGTCCACAGGCGGGGAAAAAAGCCAGGCACGGCAGGCACGGCGGGCAAGAGGGTGTGTGGAACACCCAAATGTGCAGAACAGCTGTAAAGTCCAGCAGAGGTAAAGCCAGTGCGCGTTTCCGCTTGCAGGGAACTACTATTGCTGCCTACTGCCAAGAGGGCAGGTCGTCTACGGGTCGCTGCCCTAAAAGAAAATAGCATCCTGCTGTCTTGTGGGTTTTGGCTGGGGACAGCAAAAGGCTAACGGAGAGCGAACCCAGTAAACGCTGGTTTAAATCGAATACGCCGCCGAAGGATAAGCACCTGAGCTCCAATAGGTACTGAATGCTGTGCACGTACATCCGTTCTTGATGTTTAGCTGCTTATATATCACAATTGAATGATAAAAGTGGTCTAAGAACGATCGCGCGAGAGAGAGAGAGAGAGAGATAATTAAAATAATGCATCCTGATCATACTGTCTAAGAATAATAAAACACAACATCGCAGAGAAAGGTGAGAGAAAAACTAGGAAGAATATGGACAAATAAGGCGCTAGAATTATGCAAAAAGGATGCTGAAATCCATCTTTCAAGTCAGCCACGAAACGCAAGCCCAAATACAGAAGAGCATGACACTGCTCTACAATCTGGTAGCAGTGTAGCAACAATAGAGGCAGAGACATAGCAAACTTATGATACATTTCATCTTCTTCTTCAAATGCTCCATATCGACAACTTGTTAACCACTCTTTGTGATTTGTATGCGATCCAAGCCTAAGAGCAATTCTACGTTGTGCCAATTATGCGACTACAAGTATGCCAGCACATCCGATTTCTGCGATGCTTTTTATTGACTAGGTAACTTTCCTAGATCCTACATGACTCGTCTCTTACGAAATGACTTGTAGGTTGCAGTATTGTTAGTATATGCACCCCTTGAGAGCCCCAGCAAACACACGGGCGGGATGATACATTTTTTAACCGAAAGGGAGATTAATCCTCGTGTGGTTGCAGAAGTTATTATCAGAAACAATGTTCTCTTAGAAAAGCTGAAGACATACTGGAGAAACAACTTACAACACCACTTCGTTTTCCATCTTTCCAGGTCGCACTTTCCGGCGGAAGTTCGTCATTTGAGCCTGCATATTTCAAGATGGCGGTTTGTGTAGAAAATTCCAGACCGCATTCAACAAGGCCTCGAACTCGAATCCAGTAGTTTCTATGGTGACCAAAATATACAGAAAAAATAACAGATTTTGTCAATATAAAGATTATGATTATTAGTTAATATAATTAAACATTTGTCGGGCTCGAGATAAGAAAGGGATGCTTAGAACACATTGCATCAAGGTTAAAATCTAGGGAAGACGAGACAGAAGAAAAAATATTTGAGATAGCCTGACTTCATGGCACGGAAGAGCGTCAATATCTGAGATGATAGCAAACACTAGAAACAGAGATTTGAGGAGATCTATGATCGCTTACGCCAGCCGGTACTACACCTGATGATGATGATGCTAATTAAACATAAATAGAAGAAAACATCGATAGCATAGTTGTAAGAGCACCTGCTTCGTAGGTACGTGGTCCCAGGCTGGAACACTCCCTAGCAAGATTTTCATCTAAAATCTAAACTAATCCACGTCGGTTGCTGGATTACAATAATTTGGATTGAAGATTGAAGTGCCCAGACGCCCGTGTGTTGTCGGGGCCCGCAAGGGAAGCAAAGAGTAGTACCATTGCGACTTACACGGCATGTCGTAAGAGGCGTCTCAGGTAGGGACCTAGGGAAGCTACCCTAGTAAATAATTTGTGTAGTAGAAATCGGATATACCGGATGTGCTAGTCTACTTGTAGGCATACAACTGGCACAACGTACAATCGATCTGTGTTTGAAGTCTATATCTGTTCTCTAGTTCACTTCTACAAGCCTGTAGTTGTTATCTGGTTCACTTCTACAAGTCTATGTTTGTTGTCTGGTTCACTTCTACAAGTCTATGTCTGTTCTCTGGTTCACTTCTACAAGTCTATGTCTGTTCTCTGGTTCACTTCTACAAGTCTATGTTTGTTGTCTTGTTCACTTCTACAAGTCTATGTCTGTTCTCTGGTTCACTTCTACAAGTCTATGTCTGTTCTCTGGTTCACTTCTACAAGTCTATGTCTGTTCTCTGGTTCACTTCTACAAGTCTATGTTTGTTATCTGGTTCACTTCTACAAGTCTATGTTTGTTGTCTGGTTCACTTCTACAAGTCTATGTTTGTTGTCTGGTTCACTTCTACAAGTCTGTGTTTGTTGTCTGGTTCACTTCTACAAGCCTGTAGTTGTTGTCTGGTTCACTTCTACAAGTCTATGTCTGTTGTCTGGTTCACTTCTACAAGTCTGTGTTTGTTATCTGGTTCACTTCTACAAGTCTATGTTTGTTGTCTGGTTCACTTCTACAAGTCTATGTTTGTTATCTGGTTCACTTCTACAAGTCTATGTTTGTTGTCTGGTTCACTTCTACAAGTCTATGTTTGTTGTCTGGTTCACTTCTACAAGTCTATGTCTGTTGTCTGGCTCACTTCTACAAGTCTATGTTTGTTGTCTTGTTCACTTCTACAAGTCTATGTTTGTTGTCTTGTTCACTTCTACAAGTCTATGTTTGTTGTCTGGTTCACTTCTACAAGTCTATGTCTGTTGTCTGGTTCACTTCTACAAGTCTATGTTTGTTGTCTTGTTCACTTCTACAAGTCTATGTTTGTTGTCTGGTTCACTTCTAAAAGTCTATGTTTGTTGTCTGGTTCACTTCTACAAGTCTATGTTTGTTGTCTGGTTCACTTCTACAAGTCTATGTCTGTTGTCTTGTTCACTTCTACAAGTCTATGTCTGTTGTCTGGTTCACTTCTACAAGTCTATGTCTGTTGTCTTGTTCACTTCTACAAGTCTATGTTTGTTGTCTGGTTCACTTCTACAAGTCTATGTTTGTTGTCTTGTTCACTTCTACAAGTCTATGTTTGTTGTCTGGTTCACTTCTACAAGTCTATGTCTGTTGTCTGGTTCACTTCTACAAGTCTATGTTTGTTGTCTTGTTCACTTCTACAAGTCTATGTTTGTTGTCTGGTTCACTTCTAAAAGTCTATGTTTGTTGTCTGGTTCACTTCTACAAGTCTATGTTTGTTGTCTGGTTCACTTCTACAAGTCTATGTTTGTTGTCTGGTTCACTTCTACAAGTCTATGTTTGTTGTCTGGTTCACTTCTACAAGTCTATGTCTGTTGTCTGGTTCACTTCTACAAGTCTATGTCTGTTGTCTGGTTCACTTCTACAAGTCTATGTTTGTTGTCTGGTTCACTTCTACAAGTCTATGTCTGTTGTCTGGTTCACTTCTACAAGTCTATGTCTGTTGTCTGGTTCACTTCTACAAGTCTATGTCTGTTGTCTTGTTCACTTCTACAAGTCTATGTCTGTTGTCTGGTTCACTTCTACAAGTCTATGTCTGTTGTCTGGTTCACTTCTACAAGTCTATGTTTGTTGTCTGGCTCACTTCTACAAGGCTATGTTTATTATTACTTCTAATCACGTGATATTGAACACAAACAAAGACAAACAATACCGTATAGTCTCTGTTGCATGAAGAATAAAATCAAATCTCTCTCCAGGAAAGATGTAAAAAGATTCTATGAGGAACGGCTCAAACGGATGTCCATCAGAAGATATCATTGTCAGATTGTGTGAGTCAACAGAAATCTGGACAATGAAAATGTTAGAACAATTCAGAAAACATATTTTCTTGTTGTTTTCTTTGTGAAATCTTGTCTTAGAAGTATTGTCATTTGTCTATTGTCTCCCCCTAGGTGGATGAGGGAATTGGTTGTCCACTCTTGCCGTTAAGCTTAGGGGTGGTAGCTTGAATTTGCCTTCCAGGGTTAGAAGAGTCGCCCTTGTTGTGTTATATCCGTGTTTATTTAGTGTGGTCTTGATATTGTCTATTCATCTTTTTCTTGGTTTTTTCCCTTAGCTCTAGTACCCGATCTCATTTTATTGTATGCTGTTATTGTTGGTTGGTTTTATTCCATTCACATTAAATGTCCAAACCACTACATTTGTTGCCTTTCAATGTATTCGGTGCATGAAGTTATGCCCAATCTGCTAATGATGTCCTCATTTCGTATTCTATCTTTCCTGGTGACCTTCACTGCCTTCCTCAAGCATTTTATTTCAACGTTATCATACCTTGAATACAAAATTATTTTTGTTAAATTAAACATCACAATTGGGGGAGCGAGAGAGAGAGAGAGAGAGAGAGAGAGAGAGAGAGAGGAAGGAGGGAGAGAGAGAGTAATAATGGAAAGAATGGTTTCTGGAAAACGAGGCTGGTAACCGTAGTAACTAAGGTATCATCATTCTATTAAGGTAATTTTGAACACGACGACGGAGGAAGCGGGAAATCTGATTAAAATTTGAAAGAATTTTAGACAGGCTGTGATGAGAACATATGAACGACATTCTACACGAATAGTTTGGTCGTGTGTTAGTATAAGAATGTATCAATTACTAGTAACAACTGTGAGAGCCGCGGTAGCGTAGTTGTTAGTGAACTCGCTTCTCAAGGCTGGTGGTCTGGGTTCAACTCCCGACCGCGACGGCTTCAGGTCGACCCAGCCTCAACTGGGTACCAGACATGCTCTGGGAAAGTAAAGGCGGCAGGCGTGATGCTGACAACATCACCCATCGTGTGCCGACTGTCAATGAAAAATGCAGGTCTAACACTGTATTGCCCTATATACCACGAGGTATGAAAGGGTTCCTTTACTTTTTTACTTACTAGTAACAACTGTTATAAGAAAGAGAAGATGGAGATATGTTGAACATACGCTGAAAAGAAATGTCTGGTCAATCACTAGTAACTTGAGAAAGAGAAGATCTAACATAAAGTGGACAATTATATTGACATACAGTGGACAATAATACTGACCAACAGGGGACTATTATACTGACCTATAGTAGACAATCATACTGACCTGCACTGGACAATTCGTGCTGGCAGCATTGATAACTCGAAATCGATATCGTTTTCCAGATTGTACAGTGAAACAAGCATGTGGTGTGAATGCAGATGTATTGGAGGCGTCCTTAAACTCTTTAAACGGACCAAGACCTGTCAAATATTTTAAACTGTTAATATTATTTGTTCCAGATATTATATTGTTTACAGTAAATAAGTGGAAATTATACAGGTATGTAAGGATATAGTTAAAAAAAAACAATTGTCAAACACAGGATTTGAACTACTACCTCCGTTTTTCTTGCCACTCATAGATTATCGTCTGACACTTTTTTTCTCCTTATTTTCTTTTCCGGGAACCTCAGATACTTGTCTAATGTTTAATTATCAACCGAGTCGCTCGTGGGTTGCCGGGACTCTCAAGGGGAGCAAAGAATAGCATCACTGCGACCTACAAGGCATGTTGTAAGAGGCGACTGATGTAGGACCTAGAGAAGCTTCCCTAGTAAATAAATAGCATAGCAGAAATCGGATGCGCTGACCTACTTATAGGCGCATAAATGGTACAACGTACAATCACTCTTAGACTCAGTTCACATACAAATCACCGAATAGTTAACAAGTGGTCGATATGGAGAGTTCGAAGAACATATGTTATATGATATATGATAGTACTTGTTATATGTTATATGATATATGATAGTACTTGTTATATGTTATATGATATATGATAGTACTTGTTATATGTTATATGATATATGATAGTACTTGTTATATGTTATATGATATATGATAGTACTTGTTATATGTTATATGATATATGATAGTACTTGTTATATGTTATATGATATATGATAGTACTTGTTATATGTTATATGTTAAATGATATATGATAGTACTTGTTATATGTTATATGATATATGATAGTACTTGTTATATGTTATATGTTAAATGATATATGATAGTACTTGTTATATGTTATATGATATATGATAGTACTTGTTATATGTTATATGTTAAATGATATATGATAGTACTTGTTATATGTTATATGATATATGATAGTACTTGTTATATGTTATATGATATATGATAGTACTTGTTATATGTTATATGATATATGATAGTACTTGTTATATGTTAAATGATATATGATAGTACTTGTTATATGTTATATGATATATGATAGTACTTGTTATATGTTAAATGATATATGATAGTACTTGTTATATGTTATATGATATATGATAGTACTTGTTATATGTTATATGATATATGATAGTACTTGTTATATGTTATATGATATATGATAGTACTTGTTATATGTTATATGATATATGATAGTACTTGTTATATGTTATATGATATATGATAGTACTTATTATATGTTATATGATATATGATAGTACTTGTTATATGTTATATGATATATGATAGTACTTGTTATATGTTATATGATATATGATAGTACTTGTTATATGTTAAATGATATATGATAGTACTTGTTATATGTTATATGATATATGATAGTACTTGTTATATGTTATATGATATATGATAGTACTTGTTATATGTTATATGATATATGATAGTACTTGTTATATGTTAAATGATATATGATAGTACTTGTTATATGTTATATGATATATGACAGTACTTGTTATATGTTAAATGATATATGATAGTACTTGTTATATGTTATATGATATATGATAGTACTTGTTATATGTTATATGATATATGATAGTACTTGTTATATGTTATATGATATATGATAGTACTTGTTGTCTCAACATGAGTCTTCTCATGAAATATCTCAACATTTAGTAACCACTAACCGTTGACCAGCAGTAGAATAGAATGTATTGGTTCCGCTCCATGGAGAACTGCAGCAAAAACAGACATAGTCTCTTTCACAAACCAATCGTTGACAAGAAAAACATGTTCTGGAAGATCAAAGTCGTACAGGTGAAGGTGAGGTTCAAGATTGGGTAGTCTGCGCACGATCAATGATCCAAATAGTCCATCAGATCTTTGAATGCCAGCATGTGCATGCCAGAAGTGGGTTCCAGTATCGTTGGCTTTGAATCTGCATCAAGTAAATGAGTGCAACACGTTAATGTTATGTGGTCTCACTATTACACTTATATACATATCTGAGAGTATTTTAAAAGCATACATAAGAATAACTAAGGAAATCTAACATAGATGCAACAGAACAAATCAAATCATAAGACGGGGGGTCAAAGGTGCATGGGGACAACGCCAGGCCAGGATTAGTGAGCTGGCCGCCTGAGTGGTTATCGGGGCCCAAATTTGGGGTTTAAAGAATAGAACCACTGTTACCTGCCACGCATGTCGTAAGAGGCGACTAGGAGGTTTGAATGAAATCGAATGCACGTGTCCTAAACGTGTGGAAGTCTATGCGTTTAGGGGCCTACCAAAAAATGTGCAACGTATACACGTTCTTGGCAAAGATCAAACATATCACAAAGAGTGATTAAAATTGGTCGTAAAGAACGAACGCACAGAAGAAGGAGAGTGAGCTGGCACAAATCAAGATCCTACCCCAACTCCTCGTGGTGACCCTGTTAACAGACATTGGTTCCGGTCTCGCTAAGCGGGTAGGGATCGAGGGAGAGCTACAGGTACTGGTAGTAGTGCAAGCACGGAAAAGCATTGCAGTTTCAAAAATCCCTGAACAAAATTCACGCATCTCCTGGCCGATGTCTGATAAAAAGCTGCGAAAATATTTGATGAAACGTAAGCAGCAGTGTACGAGTCGTCAGCGAACGAATGATTACTCCCCCGGAGTAAATGACCGCACTAAAATTGATACATACGGGGCAAAAGTCCATACGCACGAAGTGTGTAACAAGTCAACGGTCGCACCAAAAATCATCAGCTTCCCGACCGATGGAATGGGCTGTATGAATGAACATGAAGGGATGAGAGGTGCATCCAGAGCAGAGACGTGGCCCACATGGGGCGAAACTCGAGCCCTGAGTCATAGTCGAGCTGCGTGTTATGACAGTCTCGAGGCACGGTAAATGTGAGCACGGTGAGAAACCCGATAAACAAAATGAAGCAGACACCAAAGTGGAGCGAACACGCATACGGATGATACACAGGTGAGCCTAAAGGCGGGGCAGACACGCAAGGTGCTGGTGATGAAGCGACGGAAAACGTGGCAAACGAAGGGGTGAGCGGACCACCCAGATGAGCAGGGAAAACTGGAAAGCCTAGCAGAGGCTTGAATCCAGTACAAATAGGTCTCGGCAAGTGTCTCTGAAAAACATTGTAACGCATCGTAACGCACACATGGGAAGATTGCGATAAACTCCGTACAAGAGGCCAAGCGCAGATAAACCTATTGGGTAAAGTTGACTGAGCGCAAATCCTAAAGTTGCGTTCTAGTGCATAACGAAACTGCCCTCCCTGGGAAAACTGGACAGGGTACTGTTGCATTAACAATTAACATCCCCGAAAGAACTGAGGTGGGTGATGTTGGCGAGTGCTAAATTATAGTTGCGTTGCTAGCGCCGATTGAAACGACCCTCTAGAATATCTGTGCGCAGCCCCAGTCCAGTGTTTCCCGGGGATGGGAAAATGCAGAGTAAACCTTTGCAAATTGCCAAATTTCGACACGAGCCCCGAAACGGCTGAGAATACTCTTACTCAGAAACAAATTCACCGTGGATAGAAAAGTAAGACCGATAATGCAAAGGCTTGTCTGGTACAAACCCAAACATTGGCTAAAGGCAATACTTTTCGGACGCCGATCATCCTACAATGAGTAAGATGACGTCCAAACACAATGGCCCAGATAAGTTGTCTCTTACATCAGTCGCCTCCTACAACACGCCTTGTATCCCGCAGTAGCACTATTCTTTGCTTCCCATGCGGGTCCCGGCACCACACTGGAGGTCTTGTGATTTTCTTCTCTCGTTCGTTCTTCACGGGCAATTTTATCATTCTTTTTGTGATACATAACTGATCTTTGACAAGAACGGCCTTTTACGTTGTGCGATTATACGTCCATAGTGACTAGGCGCGCCCCCGCACCCGATTTCAGCCAGTTGTTTATTTACTAGGTCACTTGCCCTAGAACGATCCGTTGAGCCGTATATTTTGGCTTGGATCTACGCCTTTACGATCATCTTTTTGGGCTTTGTGATCTACGTCATACAGTGAATCTACACTGAGCGCCCTTTCTGACTGTGAAATCGTTCCGGATTAGGAAAGCCCGACAAGACTTTGATCTCCTACACACATTGCAAAAATCCACTGTATGCAGGAGCGGCTCGTCATTAAGGGTTAGTGGGGCCCGGCACCACGAAACATTTTGAGTAACGTGTACTTATTAATTTTAGAAATTATTTGTTCATAATTATTACTTTCAACGTGATACTGACTATCTTTGAAAGTAGATATATAACGCTAAAACATCACACAGTCTGAAATCTGAAATTCAGCATCTTTTCTCCCTCATTAGTATACGCCCCTGGTCATTAAGGGCAGTTAGTTCCGCCCCCCAACCAAAAATGAGTAACGTGTACTTATTATTGTATAAATTATTTCTTCACAAATATTACTTGCAACCTGACATGAATTAGCTTTGAAAGCTGAATATGTAACACTAAAATTTAAATATTATATCATAATAACATAACAATCTTAATAATATATAAAATATCATTAAACAAATATTATATACAGTCTGAATACAGTAACGTATATTGCAGGGCACTATTTTTCGGTAGTTCATTTTAAAATGTGGCTATCTACGATGCAACATTGCGACCTTTGACGTCTACCTGCAATGAAAATTGTCAAAACAATTACGTCATTTTCATTCAACCGGTAGCTAATGTGTTCTTAAGTGTCAACTCCTTTCTTGATTAAATAGTCCTTTTAAATATCGATTGAATCACGAATTATATATAAAAATAGTATACAATTATCGAAAATAATAGAAATAAGTTTCTAATCATCATAAAATAGTTTACGTTAATCGCCCATTCCATCAATACACATTTGTCTACGACAATGTACTTTCACTTTCGTGTACACAGCTGACAAGTTTACGAAGAGAGATTATAAATTACAAAAAAATCAAATATGTAATCGTCTCGCTGGTGGAAGTCTATAATGCGGGTGACGAGCGTTCAATTTACGTAGATGTTTAAAAAAATCTTCTCTGTACACTTTATGCCCTTCAGTAGCGTACATGTGGATGTGGGGAATGGGCATTTGATGAGGCAGTGAAAAGCATATGTGTGCTTTTGAATATGGGTGTTGCAGAGGAGTCCTCCATGTGCCATGGACAGAACTGAGAGCAAGTGAATCTATGCAGAAGGGTCAAAGAAAGCTGGCTGATGCTACAGATGGGAAAGAGAGAATTGAGATATTTTGGACATATGAAAAGACATGGGGAGGGGGAATAGAGTTGCAAACACAGAACTGTGGATAAGAATACGATAAGAATCCATGATGATACAGGTAAAGAAGATAAAATGGCAATGGGACGGGCGTACACTAAAGAAGACACAGACAAGTGTCACTAGACAAGTACGGAACCCGCAAGGAAAATGGTAAATGGGAGGTTATAAATAGACCTGGAGACTGAGTCTTCGTGAAGAACTAAAGGATACCGGACTATCCTGGAAGCCATAAAAACAGATAGAGACCAGGTAAAGTGGATAACAACCGTTGAGACTCTATGTTCCACGAGGAACGAAGAGAAATAAATCAAGCAAGTCAGAAAGAAGTAACATACATTATCACTGACACAATGAAAGCCATACCTATCGAGAAGCAATGAATTTGCTCAGAGTTTTAGAAAAGGCCGAAATTCACTTGCAGTGGATTCCATCTCACTGCAACATTGCAGGCAATGAGAGTACTGATGCCTTAGCTAAGGAGGGCAGTGCCTAAGAACACACTTATCACCCCCTGTCTTTTCAGGAGGTCAAACCCTCATACAGAGAACATCTGCAGTACCAGTAGACTGGAAGACAAACCTTCATACAGAGACAATCTGCAGTAGACTAAAAGACAAACCTTCATACAGAGACAATCTGCAGTAGACTGGAAGACAAACCTTCATACAAAGAAAATCTGCAGTAGACTGGAAGACAAACCTTCATACAGAGAAAATCTACAATAGACTGGAAGACAAACCCTCATACAGAGAAAATCTGCAATAGACTGGAAGACAAACCTTCATCCAGAGAAAATCTGCAATAGACTGGAAGACAAACCTTCATACAGAGAAAATCTGCAGTAGACTGGAAGACAAACCTTCATACAGAGAAAATCTGCAATAGACTGGAAGACAAACACCCATACAGAGAAAATCTGCAATAGACTGGAAGACAAACCCTCTTACAGAGAAAATCTGCAGTAGACTGGAAGACAAACCTTCATACAGAGAAAATCTGTAATAGACTGGAAGACAAACCTTCATACAGAGAAAATCTGCAGTAGACTGGAAGACAAACCTTCATACAGAGAAAATCTGCAGTAGACTGGAAGACAAGCCTTCATACAGAGAAAATCTGCAGTAGACTGGAAGACAAACCTTTATACAGAGAAAATCTGCAGTAGACTGGAAGAAAAACCTTCATACAGAGAAAATCTGCAGTAGACTGGAAGACAAACCTTTATACAGAGAAAATTTGCAGTAGACTGGAAGACAAACCTTCATACAGAGAAAATCTGCAGTGGACTGGAAGACAAACCTTCATACAGAGAAAATCTGCAGTAGACTGGAAGACAAACCTTCATACAGAGAAAATCTGCAGTAGACTGGAAGACAAACCTTTTAGAGAAAATCTGCAGTAGACTGGAAGACAAACCTTATACAGAGAAATCTGCAGTAGACTGGAAGACAAACCTTACAGAGAAAATCTGCAGTAGACTGGAAGACAAACTCATAAGAGAAAATCTGCAGTAGACTGGAAGACAAACACTGGATATGATTATGAGAAAATCTGCAGTAGACTGGAAGACAAACTCTCATACAGAGAAAAATCTGCAATAGACTGGAAGACAAACACTTATCAGAGAAAAATCTGCAATAGACTGGAAGACAAACACTGGTATGATTATGAGAAAATCTGCAATAGACTGGGAAAACAAACACTGGTATGATTATGAGAAAATCTGCAGTAGACTGGAAGACAAACACTGGATATGATTATGAGAAAATCTGCAGTAGACTGGAAGACAAACACTGGTTATGATTATGAGAAAATCTGCAATAGACTGGAAGACAAACACTGGGTATGATTATGAGAAAATCTGCAGTAGACTGGAAGACAAACACTGGTTATGATTATGAGAAAATCTGCTACAATAGACTGGAAGACAAACACTGGTATGATTATGAGAAAATCTGCAGTAGACTGGAAGACAAACACTGGCTATGATTATGAGAAAATCTGCAATAGACTGGAAGACAAACACTGGATATGATTATGAGAAAATCTACAATAGACTGGAAGACAAACACTGGATATGATTATGAGAAAATCTGCAATAGACTGGAAGACAAACACTGGATATGATTATGAGAAAATCTGCAATAGACTGGAAGACAAACACTGGATATGATTATGAGAAAATCTCATAGACTGGAAGACAAACACTGATATGATTATGAGAAAATCTACAATAGACTGGAAGACAAACACTGGATATGATTATGAGAAAATCTGCAATAGACTGGAAGACAAACACTGGATATGATTATGAGAAAATCTGCAGTAGACTGGAAGACAAACACTGGATATGATTATGAGAAAATCTACAATAGACTGGAAGACAAACACTGGATATGATTATGAGAAAATCTACAATAGACTGGAAGACAAACACTGGATATGATTATGAGAAAATCTACAATAGACTGGAAGACAAACACTGGATATGATTATGAGAAAATCTACAATAGACTGGAAGACAAACACTGGATATGATTATGAGAAAATCTGCAATAGACTGGAAGACAAACACTGGATATGATTATGAGAAAATCTGCAATAGACTGGAAGACAAACACTGGATATGATTATGAGAAAATCTGCAGTAGACTGGAAGACAAACCTTCATACAGAGAAAATCTGCAGTAGACTGGAAGACAAACCTTCATACAGAGAAAATCTGCAGTAGACTGGAAGACAAACCTTCATACAGAGAAAATCTGCAGTAGACTGGAAGACAAACCTTCATACAGAGAAAATCTGCAGTAGACTGGAAGACAAACACTGGATATGATTATGAGAAAATCTGCAGTAGACTGGAAGACAAACACTGGGTATGATTATGAGAAAATCTACAATAGACTGGAAGACAAACACTGGATATGATTATGAGAAAATCTACAATAGACTGGAAGACAAACCCTCTTACATAGAAAATCTACAATAGACTGGAAGACAAACACTGGATATGATTATGAGAAAATCTGAGATATGATTATGAGAAAATCTGAGATATGATTATGAGAAAATCTGAGATATGATTATGAGAAAATCTGAGATATGATTATGAGAAAATCTGAGATATGATTATGAGAAAATCTGAGATATGATTATGAGAAAATCTGAGATATGATTATGAGAAAATCTGAGATATGATTATGAGAAAAGAATTCATAGAAAACCTTAGCAGAACTTTTTCCTCTTCGAACGCTTCATATCGACCAATTGTTAAACCACTCTTTTTTATTTTTATGTGATCTGAGCCTAAGAGCGACTGTACGTTGTGCCAGTTATGCGTCAACAAGTAGGCCAGAACATACGATTTTTGCGAAGCTTTTTATTTACTAGGGTAGCTTCCATAGGCCCATACCGTAGCCGCCTCTTACAACATGCCTTGTAGGTCACAGTGTTACTATTCTTTGCTCCCTTTGGAGTCCAAACAACACACAGGTGAATGATTTAGTCTTGTTGGTATTAGTAAAACTATCCTAGTCATGTTGGTATTAGTAAAACTATCCTAGTCATGTTGGTATTAGTAAAACTATCCTAGTCATGTTGGTATTAGTAAAACTATCATAGTCATGTTGGTATTAGTAAAACTATCCTAGTCATGTTGGTATTAGTAAAACTATCCTAGTCATGTTGGTATTAGTAAAACTATCCTAGTCATGTTGGTATTAGTAAAACTATCCTAGTCATGTTGGTGTTAGTAAAACTATCCTAGTCATGTTGGTATTAGTAAAACTATCCTAGTCATGTTGGTGTTAGTAAAACTGTCCTAGTCATGTTGGTATTAGTAAAACTATCCTAGTCATGTTGGTATTTGTAAAACTATCCTCAGTTGTCGTTAGATAGCATATGGTATCATTTTGACTGTACACACGTTCAACAACGCATGGCATATATCATCTCCCTGAAAACTGCATGAATCCATGACGTTGAATACACAGCGATGACCTTCTGATGCACAACGACAGCTGAGTTAAAAAAAAGGATTCAATTTTCAATATTCTGTTTGAGTTATATTTTAATTTATCATTTCATGTTCTTTATAGTTACTTTTATTCATAGGAACGTTCGTAATTTTTTACAGTTGGTTATTTTTTTACCATTTAGTTTGTTCTCCAACATCGTCGGCAAGAAGCTGAACAAAATACGGCGTTTTATTATTTTGTGCTTTATACGTTTTCACCAATTATAATGTTACATGCTCTTTGTTTTCAGGTTTACATTGCTGTCTAATTTGTATTATATGTAATGAGCTCCAGCCGGTGCTACGGGTTCGTGCACCGTTGACTGGTCCTCCAGCAGATCGGACAAGAAAATATGCATACAAAAGAAGAGGTAGAGGAGGGAAGAGAAATGGACGTAAGAGACGAGCTGGACAGAGACGGTTTAGAAGAAAGACAGACCGACTTGCTCTGAAATATCTACGCATTGGCTACTGGAATTGTCGAAGTGCAAAACAGAGAGGACCAATTCTACAGAAGCTAGTCTATGACTTCGACATTTTCATGATTCGGGAAACCAACTTGCAGCAGGATTAAGCCCTTGAGTGTCCAGGATTCAAATGTTATTTCACTCCCAGTGAACCCGGAGTAGGACGAGGTCAGGCTATCTATGTGAAACATGGCCTTCCTCACAACTGCCTTGACACGCCTGACTTCTTACCCGAGGGTGTGGAATTACAAGGAATTCAATTAACAATTCGTGATCAGGTATGGCGAATCTATAATGTGTACGCCCATGTGGACAAACTCCATATTGAAGATAACTGGGATTTCCTTGAGAAACTCTCAGATGTACCACGCACAAAGTTTCTCATAGCAGGGGATTTCAATGCACGATCAAAGGAGTGGGACAACGCTACCGAGAATAGACAGGGCATCGCTTTGAGTTCTGCTCTACTAAACTCTGACTTGACGATATTGAATGACGGCCGCCCAACTCGGTTAGCTTCTAGACCTGAGGACACTGATGGTGTCATTGATCTGGCACTGATCTCCACAACTGATGCTACTTTTGCTCGATGGAATGTTCTTGGGGCTCAAGATAGTGATCATCTCCCTGCGTTGTTCTTCTTAATAAGGCCAATAATTTGCGACACAGAAGACCCAAATCTGTCTTTCAGTACACGCCATGCCACTCTGATCACGAAAACCCATTACGTATACTGCGACAGACTGCCAGAAAGAAGACTGCTAGGACTCCTTTCCTGCAACCGCCTTGGTGGAATGAAAATGTTGAAAAAGCATGGCTGGAAAAAGAGGCTGCTACAAAGTCATGGCAGAGAGCACGAAAGAAGCGACCTAGAAATATGTGTGATGTGGCTGAAAAGTCTGCTATTCGCCACAAAGCCACTGGGGATTTCAAAGTATTGGCTAGTGAGGCAAAGAGTGGGTTATGGGAGACTTTCATAACGCAAGTCTGTGACGACAAGTCTCTATATCAATTCTGGCAGTTTCATCGCAAAATGAACAGGAGGAATACCAGCCAGTCTTTTCCTACTTTACGTGACTCGTCAGGATCCGTCTTGACAACAGATGCAGAAAAGGGGCAGGGGTTCCTTCATCGTTTCGTGGAACAGACAGAAAAAGGTGATAAAACTGACCGCCATAATATCATAAGTGCTCTTCGTGACATTACTAGCTCTGGAGAATCTTACATTGACTTAATAACAAAGGAGGATGTTGTTAATGCACTAATGACTATCCTAGTCATGTTGGTGTTAGTAAAACTATCCTAGTCATGTTGGTGCTAGTAAAACTATCATAGTCATGTTGGTGTTGGTAAATTTATCCTAGTCATATTGGTGTTAGTAAAACTATCCTAGTCATGTTGGTGTTAGTAAAACTATCCTAGTCATGTTGGTATTAGTAAAACTATCCTAGTCATGTTGGTATTAGTAAAACTATCCTAGTCATGTTGGTATTAGTAAAACTATCCTAGTCATGTTGGTATTAGTAAAACTATCCTAGTCATGTTGGTATTAGTTAAACTGCCCTAATCATGAGGAAACACTTTGGACATTTTATTGTTCATGGAAGTGCCGTGTGCCCTTGTCTGTGCCTTACTCCGACTACAGAGCTACCTGTAATTGAGATCTCCAAGTAAATGATCAGGGTTTTATGTAGTCCATCGTACCGTATTGCACAGCTAAAAGTGTTGACTTAAGCTGGTCTAGTAGTTCATCGTACCGTATTGCACAGCTAAAAGTGTTGACTTAAGCTGGTCTAGTAGTTCATCGTACCGTATTGCACAGCTAAAAGTGCTGACTTAAGCTGGTCTAGTAGTCCATTATCATCAAGGTGCGTATCCTTTATAGGACGTTGATCTCTTTGCAGCACATATGAAATTCACTCTGTCTCTTGCCAGTTCAACTACTTCGTCGATGGTCATATTCATGGTTTCTTTAATATCTTGTAGCCATCTTCTTCTTGGTCTGCCTCTGCATCCTGGGACCCTGCCCTCTAGTATTTTTCTTTCCAGGCCATCTTGACGCTTGGTGTGACCAAAGTATGTAATTTTTCTGTATAGTATGTTGTTTATCAGCCAATTCTCTTTAACATTTAGTTCTTTCAGGACATCAGTGTTCTTTCTTTTTCTGTCCATGGTATTCGTAGGATCTTTCTGTAGCATTTAGTTTCAAAGGACTGGATTTTCATTCTTAATTTTTGTGTCACATACGGTCCATGATTCACAACCATAAGTAGCCACTGGGAAAATGCATGCTCTCAATATTTTTAATTTGAGTATTTTGCTGGTGCTTTGCCACATGATCTTCATTGTGTTTAACTTCTTGATAACTATTGCCAATCTTCTTGAGATCTCTGTGGAGCAGTCACCGTTATTGTTAATTATTCAGCCCAGATATTCGTAGCTCTCTACACATTGGAGTTCTTCATTGTTTACTTGGATGTTAGGTGAGCCTTTTGCTTTGTCAGTTGACATGATTTTTGATTGTTGTGTGTTCAAATATAGTCCATCGTACCGTATTGCACAGCTAAAAGCGTTGACTTTAGCTGGTCTAGAAGTCAATCGTACCGTATTGCACAGCTAAAAGTGTTGACTTAAGCTGGTCTAGAAGTTCATTGTACCGTATTGCACAGCTAAAAGTGTTGACTTAAGCTGGTCTAGAAGTTCATTGTACCGTATTGCACAGCTAAAAGTGTTGACTTAAGCTGGTCTAGAAGTTCATTGTACCGTATTGCACAGCTAAAAGCGTTGACTTAAGCTGGTCTAGAAGTTCATCGTACCGTATTGCACAGTTAAAAGTGTTGACTTAAGCTTGCCGTGAATCCCATAAATCAACAGTACAACTAGTGCATCGTGTTCACATATGTGCTATCGAAGATCACTAACGACTGTATGATAAGTAAGGACTTATGTTACATCAGATCATCAGCTTGTGGCGGATACCAAGTACAAAGACGTCTATTACTCAGCTTTGAAACGTTTAAACTTTTATTTCCCCAAGGCTATTAAATTTACTCATTTGAACTCATAAATCTCCAGCCTACACGACTTTTACCTAAAAATGAACATAAGGGTTGAGGAATCAATTAGAACTATTAGAATATACCTTCTTCATCTAACAGAGTTTCCACTTGCCAGACAGTGGTGGACATGCCAGACAGTGGTGGATATGCCAGACAGTGGTGGACATGCCAGACAGTGGTGGACATGCCAGACAGTGGTGGACATGCCAGACAGTGGTAGACATGCCAGACAGTTGTGGACATGTCAGACAGTTGTGGACATGCCAGACAGTTGTGGACATGCCAGACAGTGGTGGATATGCCAGACAGTGGTGGACATGTCAGACAGTGGTGGACATGTCAGACAATGGTAGACATGCCAGACAGTTGTGGACATTCCAGACAGTGGTGAACATGCCAGACAGTGGTGGACATGTCAGACAGTGGTGGACATGTCAGACAGTGGTAGACATGCCAGACAGTGGTGGACATGCCAGACAGTGGTGGACATGCCAGACAGTGGTGGACATATCAGACAGTAGTGGACATGTCAGACAGTAGTGGACATGTCAGACAGTGGTGGACATGTCAGACAGTGGTAGACATGCCAGACAGTGGTGGACATGTCAGACAGTGGTGGACATGTCAGACAGTGGTGGACATGTCAGACAGTGGTAGACATGCCAGACAGTTGTGGACATGCCAGACAGTGGTGGATATGCCAGACAGTGGTGGACATGTCAGACAGTGGTGGACATGTCAGACAGTGGTGGATATGCCAGACAGTGGTGGACATGCCAGATAGTGGTAGACATGTCAGACAGTGTCGTCTTCGTGGTAAGAGAGAAGATATACTAATCAACTTCTCATGGATACGGTGAGCAAATGGACTGTGGGATGCTTCTGCAGGGGAGGACAGAGCACGAATAGGAATGCACAATGTGCCATGACGTCGATCGCATAACATAACATAACATAACATAACATAACATAACTGAGTTTCATTTGTCTTTACTTCTTCAATCTCTTCTTTGAGTTCAGGTAGTGTGTGAGTTTATAGATAGATAATAGTGATTAGTTCAATGGATAAAGGTTTGAGTGATTGATTTACAAGGCAGTCATCCTTGTACTTCGGTGAGTAAACACGTGTGCTCCGATCTCTTTCTTACGCAGGAAGATCTCAGCGGGAATGCACGAGCTCCGTAGTACCGGTGAGGGTTCCTGATGCAATTTTGAAAAGGATAATAATATTTTGTAGAAATTTAAATTTAAAAAATATTTCGAATTAATTTTGGCATCCGCTTTCCAGCCTGCTCTTCTCGATTTTGAGCTGCCAATGGTTCTTTTACGTTCTCAACTTGAACACGAGACCTACGTTTTATGGTTCGTCTAATATAGGACTAGGAACTCGATCTCACCTGCAGTGAGATCAGGATCTCTTGATAAATATCCTGATGTCTTGACGGGGAAAGAACCGAGTACCTTTGAAACAAGAGGCGAGTACCACGCCTCTACGCTTCAGAGATCCCCGGATATTGAGTACCTAGCCTCTACGCTTCAGAGATCCCCGGATATTGAGTACCAAGCCTCTACGCTTCAGAGATCCCCGGATATTGAGTACCTAGCCTCTATGTTTCAGAGATCCCCGGATATGAGTACCTAGCCTCTATGCTTCAGAGATCCCCGGATATTGAGTACCTAGCCTCTACGCTTCAGAGATACTCGGATATTGAGTACCTAGCATCTATGCTTCAGAGATACCCGGATATTGAGTACCTAACCTCTACGCTTCAGAGATCAACGGATATTGAGTACCTAGACTCTATGCTTCAGAGATCCCCGGATATTGAGTACCTAGCCTCTATGCTTCAGAGATCCCGGATATTGAGTACCTAGACTCTACGCTTCAGAGATCCCCGGATATTGAGTACCTAGCCTCTATGCTTCAGAGATCCCCGGATATTGAGTACCTAGCCTCTACGCTTCAGAGATCCCCTTATATTGAGTACCTAACCTCTACGCTTCAGAGATCCCCGGATATTGAGTACCTAGACTCTACGCTTCAGAGATCCCCGGATATTGAGTACCTAGCCTCTACGCTTCAGAGATCCCCGGATATTGAGTACCTAGCCTCTACGCTTCAGAGATCCCCGGATATTGAGTACCTAGACTCTACGCTTCAGAGATCCCCGGATATTGAGTACCTAGCCTCTACGCTTCAGAGATCCCCGGATATTGAGTACCTAGCATCTATGCTTCAGAGATCCCCGGATATTGAGTACCTAGCCTCTATGTTTCAGAGATCCCAGGATATTGAGTACCTAGCCTCTATGTTTCAGAGATCCCCGGATATTGAGTACATAGCCTCTATGTTTCAGAGATCCCCGGATATTGAGTACCTAGACTCTACGCTTCAGAGATCCCCGGATATTGTGTACCTAGCATCTACGCTTCAGAGATCCCCGGATATTGAGTACCTAGCCTCTATGTTTCAGAGATCCCCGGATATTGGTTTATCTTGAGCTAGTACTGAGTCTTTCTGTGTCCGATTCTTTGACTTTGAAGAGAAGATGCTACTTTTTTGTCCTTTGATTTCCATAGTTATTTATTCTTTCATTTCAGTTTCAGTTTGGATTATCTTCATTGCACTCCGGACATGTATATAGGTGCTCCGATCTCCTTCGCAATATCTCCAACAGCGTCCAGCGACTGACCGTACAAGTTCGATTTTGATTGATGAGCCTACTCCCATACTGGTTGTGCTGTTCTTTTCTGGGCACTCCAATCTTCAATCCCAGGTCTTGCAATCTAGTAGTTGATGTGGATTGGTATATATGAAAATCTTCTTTGCGGGCCATATTCTATGAGGGCGTTCTTATTCTTACATGTGGTGATGCAGCAGCCTCTTGTATTTCTTTGTTAGCTGAGTTCCTGACAGGTTGCTTTTATTCTTCGTCAGCTGGAGTTTATGTTGTGTTTTCATTGTTTCTTTTCTTCTCCTGTAGCGATCTCTGGTCGTGCGCTTAGTTTACTGGCGACCACAAACTAGGCAGTCAGCTTCAGGTTTGTCAGGTTTCCCCAAAACTTAGTTTTTAGGTAGACTTGATGTGGCCACATATTACTTCTCTGCCACCCCAGGAGAGGACAGTCTTGTAAGACATTCTCCAGTGTTTGTTTCGCCTGCTGACACTGGCAAAGAGCTGTTTGACTTATTCCTTGTCTATATATGTGTTTGTGGAGTTTGCAGTGTCCGGTACGTAGAAGAAATATAATGACCTGGTATGTTCTGCTTAGGTCCATTACGCTCATGTGTTGCCGTGGAACTCTGGGGCTTTGGTTACTGGGGCCTTTGTTGTTTCTGACTCTCAGTTGATGCTTCATGAGATCCACGCCAATGTGTTGCCGGGGCACACAGGGACAGCAAAGAATAGTAACACTGCATTCTACAAGGCATGTCGTAAGAGGCGTTGGAGGTAGGAGTATGATTTATTGTGTCGTAGATCATAGACATGATACTCTGAGTGACTGAATAGTGATCATTTAAGAATATCGGACGTTCAGGTGAAGAGCGAACGGGACATGTAAGGGATTGTTAGGTCAGACAAACACAAGCGGATTGTTAGGTCAGACAAACACAAGCGGATTGTTAGGTCAGACAAACACAAGCGGATTGTTAGGTCAGACAAACACAAGCACTACCTTGAGCCGAAACTTTTCGGATACGCCTTTCTTACATGAGAAGGAGTATATCAATTGAAACGCAACCGATGGTCATTCTTTGCTCGAACTTTATAGATAAGATTAACTTGGTTGATAAGAACAAATGCAAAGAAGAAGAAGATATTATATGCTGTTATCGTACATGCTTCATTCTGTTCAGTAACTACCATGCCTCTCACACAAGACGAGAAGTCCCTTCCTAATTTTGCTCCCAGGACATAGCCTCAATGTATACAGCAACATTCAGGAGAAGTGATCAAATAAATCAGAGAAATGTCTGGTCAACCACTAGTAACAACGGTTGTAAGAATGAGAGGATGGAGGTATATTGGACTCACCATGAAAAGAAATGATCAAAGAATATCAAATCAGGCATTGAAGTAGGATGCAGATGGTTCAAGAAAGAGAAGACGACATAAGGAGACCCTGAAACGAACTTTGCTGCTGAGAGAGGCAAGAAATATCGGTCTCAGTTCCATGAGGAGATTGAGCGAGTTGCCTAGGATAGAGTAATATGGAGAAATTGCTTGTAGGCCCTATGAAACGCATAACGGTACGAGAATTATTATTATTATTATTATACAACAACATCATCATCATCTTCTTTTTACTTTTCTTTCTTTCCAACTTCTCTACTTTTTTGCTGCCAAGCGTAGCAGGTTTAACTGATGATCGGTTTCCGAGATAATGCACGCTCGGTCGCTTTGGTATGCTGTGGTTTTGTGGAGTTTTAAGATGTCTGTCACTCAATCAACCAATCTTTTTCTTGGTCTGCCCCTTCCTCTTGATGACTCCATTTTCAGGTTGTACGCTCTTGCAACTGGTGTGTTCGGGTTCATTCTGACCAAGTGACCAAACCATTTGAGTCTCTGTTTTCAATGAATCTAATAGCAGGTGTTGTTCCGACTGTTCTAATTTCCTCATTTCTTATATGGTCTCTTCTTGTTTTATTTTCTGCTTTCCTCAAGCATCTCATTTCACAGATGGTAATTTCCCTTTCTTGTTCTTTTGTCAGTGCTCATGTTTTTACACTGGTAGCACTTCAATCCCATCTCAATCTCTAAAAACATCATCATCTCCATCTCTAAAAACATCATCATCTTCATCTCCAAAAACATCATCATCTTCATCTCCAAAAACATCATCATCTTCATCTCCAAAAACATCATCATCTTCATCTCCAAAAACATCACCATCTTCAGCGTAATAATATTATTGTTCCTTACCTGTATGTAAATTTAGTATGCGCATTAATTGGACATTGAGTTACTTGGCTAACTCCATCCATGTACTGGGAGTCATGTTGTAGCATCCCATGCCAATGTATGGATGTGGCTTCAGATAGATGCATTCTGTTGTCTATTGTAACTTGGATTGTATCTCCTTCACACACCTGACAATCACATTTAATTCTTTCATTTAGTTCTGATAGTGAAAAAACAACACACAAACGCATAGAGATGGGAAAAATTAATAATGAATTCATATCTTATCTTGAATTCAGGCGAAGTCATGGCGTCGGGGACGGTACTTCTGACGGATGTTTGCGTGAAAGTCTGCTTTCCTTTTTATGAGTGTCCCGACCCGCCATACAGGCGTGCATTCTCCGACTTCAGAGGTATGAATTCATATGAATATTCATCAATTCTTTATGAAGTATACAGCTGTTTGTATTATTGCATCCTACTTCTAACTTTCTTTATGAAGCATACAGCTGTTTGTATTATTGCATCCTATTTCTTCTAACTTTCTTTATGAAACATACAGCTGTTTGTATTATTGCATCCTACTTCTAACTTTCTTTATGAAGCATACAGCTGTTTGTATTATTGCATCCTACTTCTAACTTTCTTTATGAAGCATACAGCTGTTTGTATTATTGCATCCTATTTCTTCTAACTTTCTTTATGAAACATACAGCTGTTTGTATTATTGCAGTCTTCTACTTCTAACTTTCTTTATGAAGCATACAGCTGTTTGTATTATTGCATCCTACTTCTAACTTTCTTTATGAAGCATACAGCTGTTTGTATGTATTATTGCAGTCTACTTCTAACTTTCTTTATGAAACATACAGCTGCTTGTATTATTGCAGTCTATTTCTTCTAACTTTCTTTATGAAGTATACAGCTGTTTGTATTATTGCATCCTACTTCTAACTTTCTTTATGAAGCATACAGCTGCTTGTATTATTGCAGTCTTATTTTTCTTCTAACGCTCCATATCGATCCCTTGTTAAACATTTCTGTGATTTGTATGTGATCTGAGTCTAAGAACGATTGTACGTTGATTGTGCAGAGCCAGTTATGCACCTACAAGTAAGCCAGCACTTCCGATTTCTGCGATGCTATTTATTTAGTAGGGACGTCCGTGTGTTGCCTGGGCTCGCCTAGGGATCTACCCCAGTAAGCAAAGGCGTCGCAGAAATTAGATTTGCTGGCCTACTTGTAGGCGCATAGCTGGAATAACTTACATTCGCTCAGATCAGATAGAAATCACAAAGAGTGGTTCAACAAGTGGTCGATATGGAGCGTTCGAACAAGAAGGAGAAGAATTTATTTTCTTGTAGCTTCCCAAGACCCCTACCTCAGTCTCCTCTTATGACATGCCTTGTAGGTCACAATGCTACTATTCTTTGCTCCCCTTGCGAGCCCTGGCAACACACGGGCGGTATTATTGCAGTGAACTGGATGCATGACTAATTTGACGACTTTAATCTACTAATGCAAGGATGTCAAACTTCCAGCATGCGGGCTAAATGCGGCTAGTGACGTATTTCTCTCCGCCCCGACCGATTATTCACTTCAAGTTCATATAGAAAGGTCAGGGAGATAATTTATGATTATCTTCTAAATATTTTATATTTAATTGTTATGGTAGACATATCATCATTGCATTTCGGTGAGTAACCATGTGTGCTTCGATCTCTTTCTTACACAGGAAGATCTGACGTGCAGTTCACCAACTCCGTAGCACCGACAAGGGTTCACTGTGTAATTTTGAAGATGGTGAAGATATTAACGTAGGCAATTTATTTTAAATCGTTTTCTAATGAAGTTTGCTCGGGCAGCGGCTTTGCAGCCTGCGCTTCTCAATTTTTGAACTGTCAAGGGTTCTTTTACGTGCTTAAATTGAACACGGGACTTACGTTTTATCGTCCGTCATTTTATAATTGAAAAAAAACAAGTAATCGCATGACTACTAAATATACTTACAACAGAATTACAACAATGCAAAAACTTACGATATCTATTATAGAAGATAAGGATGGGAAAATACTTCATGAAAAAACAGATATAATGAAAAGATGGACTGAATATTGCAAAGACTTGTATAATGGTGAAGTAGAGCCGCAACACGATGAGCTGTGTAACAATCTATAGGAGAATAAGGAAATAGGAAATGTAGACATTTTGAAAGACGAAGTGGAAGAGGCCATACGTACACTGAAACAAGGCAAATCTCTCGGAATAGATAATATACCAGCAGAGCTCTTGAAACATGGAGGCATGGAATTAATAATCATCTTTGATGAGACATGGCTGACTCTCCAAGACTATCCTACAGGGAACAGTTGAGAGTGGAAGAAGGAAAGAAGGGCAGAGAAAATTCTGGTTTGACAACATCAAGAGCTGGTCTGGACAGAGTTTCTTCCCACTCGCTCGAGTTGAAGACATAGATTCATGGCGTACTTTTTGTGCTGATGTCTGCACAGTGACACCCCTACGACCGTAACGGTTTATGGGCTTTATTATCTATATATATAAAAATGGATGTATGGATGTATATATGTATGTTTGTTTGTTACCTATAGACTCGGAAACTACTGAACAGATGTAGCTGAAATTTACAGGATATGTTTGTTTTGATGTCGGATGCTACCTGTCACAGTTTGAAATAGGTAGCGCTGAAGCTTATCGAAAAAATCTAAAAAATAATAACACGCTCATTTCATCGAGAGTTTCTAACAAATTGCCATTAACGTTTCCGGAAGTCTACGGTGTACGTATTAGTATATACACATCAGATTTAGCTGAAATTTACAGGATATGTTGTTTATGTTTGTTTTGATGTCAATGCTACCTGTCATAGTTTTAAATATGTATCGCTGACAATTTTAGAGAAAATCTTTAAAAATCGAAAACGCAAATTTCATCGAGAGTTTCTTCCGGAAGTTTACGGTATGCGCATCTACACGATTCGATGACGTATGATTCAAGTCAATATTTCAAACAAGCTGAATTTAAAATACGCAATCCAGGTTTGTTTCTAATCATGATCATAGATACTGCAAATCATATTTTAAGTTATCGCCAACTATTCCATCAATGTTTGTTAGCTATGTTGGCAAAATTGCTCTATATTCGATTAAACCAAACAAAACTACGATCCGAGGAATACGTTCATTTGAGGGAAGCTATTGGCCGGCATTTCTATAAATGGCAAGATGGTTATTTTGCCATCAACGTTTACCTGATGTACAATGTACACGTTATATGTATGAATATTACCCAATATTAGATTACACGACAGAAACGGGATTACCATTTATTATTTTGTAAATCAATCCATACCATTGACCGCTATAGCGGCGTGCAATTATAAATTAGTACAACCATTTCGCAATAGGTGGCGCGTGAGTAGTTTCGACAAATGATTCATACAGTTTACAAAAATTTTTCAAAACATTTTACGCGAAGTTTCTATGCATTTCCTAACAGAATTTAATCAAATGCTAATTTTTTTTATTTATTCTAGCGAAACATCAACAGTGATATTTGATTCCGTGTGTGAAGACAAACAAGATGCAGTTATTTCCACACGCTCTTCACGAATTTTCCACACATTTGCAATTATGCCTCCCAAACGAAAAGCTATTGGCCCATCTACACCTAGAGCACGAAAGAGAAAGGCATTACTAGCTTCAGAAACAGATGAGCAACAGAAAGCAAGACTGCAAACTGTTCGAGTACGCACTGCCAAAGCCCGTTCGTCCTGAAACAGACGAGCAACGTGAAGCAAGACTAGGAACCAATCGAGTACGCACTGCTCAAGTCCGTTCAGCTGAAACAATCGAGCAACGGGAAGCAAGTCTGCAAACCGTTCGGATACGCACTACTCTATCCAGACGAACACTGCACGCTGATTTAAATCTAGTTGCATTCCATTACAATACTAATTATGATTACAGTCTTCATCCAAATGTGGTTATTGGAAAAATGGATAGATTATGCATGTATTGCTACAGTTTTAATCAAAATCCTGACATACGTTGTTCATCATCTGTTTGTCTCGATCAAGTACATTCGATCGAGTATTGCAATTCGGTGAAATCGATCAAGTACATTTGCAAATATGTCAACAAAGGAAGCGATATGGCAGTTTTTGGAGTGGCAAATATAACTGCATCCATCGATGAAATCGAGCATTATCAACTGGGACGTTACATTAAAAAGCAATGAAGCAGTATGGCGCATTTTATAATTTCAATCCATGAACGACATCAAACAGTTGTTCATTTGGCAGTGCACCTTGAAAATGGACAGCGCGTGTATTCACAACAGAAAATGCACATGCACGAGCATTTTCACCATTGCCAACAACGTTAACTGCATTTTTCTCAATGTGTAGAGATGATATATTTGCAAAGACGCTACTTTACTCTGAACTGCCAACATACTACATCATGGAATGCAGTAGAAAAAGTTTCAACGTCGCAAACAAGGTAAAACAGTTGAAGAACATTCCAATTTATATTCGACCAACACGTTAGGCCGTTTGTACACTGTTCATCCAAACAATGCAGAATGCTTTTACTTGCGATTACTGTTAATCAACAAACATGGACCAACATCCTTCCAAGAATTGAGAACAGTTAACGGTCACGTATGTGCTACTTATCGTGAAGTTAGCAAGAATTAAATCTTCTTGAAAACGATGCGCATTGGGACACTTCACTCGCTGATGCATCCAATACTGTACGACCACAGCAAATACGCACATTATTTGCAGTAATTTTAACAACATGCTTCCCATCCAATCCAAAAGAACTTTGGGAAAAATACAAAGACTACATGAGTGAAGACATCCTACATCGCTTGCGTGCGACGAATCAAAATCCTGACATTCAATTCACACCAAACGTATATAATGAGGCATTGGTTTCAATTGAGGACATATGTTTGGCAATCACTAATAAAGCACTGGTACAATTGGGAATGGCTGCGCCAGAACGATCTGCAAACAACCTTTCGATTGTGAGTTGGAACGAGAAACACTTTGATATCAACGAATTGAGTACTTTGTTCAAACGAATCTTCCAAAATTGATTCCAGAACAACGCATAGCATATGACAGAATTATGCATGCAATTACCAGCCAAAATGGTGGATTGTATTTCATAGATGCACCCGGAGGCCAGGCAAAAGTTTTCTCATTTCACTTATTTTGGCAACCATGCGATCACGAAATAATATTGCACTGGCAATCACATCTTCTGGAATTGAGGCAACTTTTTTAGATGGTGGCCGAACAGCGCATTCAGCGCTGAAATTGTCGTTGAATATGCAAATCACTGAGACACCAACATACAATATCAACACAAATTCTGCAATGGGTAAAGTACTCCAATTATGTCAACTCATTATATGGAATGAATGTTACTATGGCGCACAAAAAAGCATTGGAAACGCTTCATCGTACACTAAAAGATTTGAGAGGAAATGACCAGCACTTCGGTGGCACACTCATTTTATTGTCTGGCGATTTCCGGCAAACTCTACCAGTTATACAAAGATCAACACCCGCTGATGAACTTAATGCATGCCTGAAATCATTAGTTTTATGGCAACACATACAGGAATTGACTTTGAAGACCAATATGCGTATACAACTACAACATGATGAAACAGCTGAACGTTTCGTAAAACAATTGTTGGATATTCGGAATGGGAAAATGTCAATCGATGATTCCACACGATGTTTCACATTGCCAACAAACTTCTGTAACATCATAGCGTCCACAGACGAATTGATTCATAAAGTTTTCCTAAATATTGCACATAATTACAAAGATCATCAGTGGCTCAGTGCACGTGCAATATTAGCAGCAAAAAACAAGGATGTATATGCCATGAATTTGAGCATTCAAAACAAAATACCAGGCGAAGTGACAACGTATAAGTCCATCGATACTGTAATGAATCAAGACGAAGTTGTCAATTATCCAACTGAATTCTTGAATTCACTTGATTTGACAGACATGCCACCACGTTATTAACATTGAAAATTGGCGTGCCTATCATTCTTCTCTGAAACATCAATCCACCACAACTTTGCAACTGTACCAGGCTTTTAGTGAAAAATATGATGAACAATATCATCTAAGGTACAATTTTAAATGGAAAATTTAAAGGAGAAGATATACTATTGCACGCATCCCAATGATTCCAGCCGACATGCCATTCGAATTCAAACGCTTGCAGTTTCAGGTGCGACTCGCCTTTGCAATGACCATCAACAAATCACAAGGACAATCGCTACAAGTGTGTGGACTACATTTGAAAAATCCAAGCTTTTCACATGGACAGCTATATGTGGCCTGTTCACGCGTCAAAAAACCTTCTGATTTATTCGTGTATGCACCAGACGGAAAAACAAAAAATATTGTATATCAAAGAGCACTTCAATAAACAGAATTAAAATGAAACATTAAATTGTAAGTTTTTTTTCTCCAAGAAAATGAACAAAAGGACAATGATCAAAAATAATTATGAAATATTGGTATACCGAGTTTCCTTTAAATTCAATTTCTTTTGGAGGCGTAGCAACGCGCAGGGTACAGCTAGTTATTATATAAATATATTTGAAATGAATTTTGGAAGCATTATTTCATCTTAAAATAACATTTGTGTGTTGCCGGGGCTTGCAAGGGGAGCAAAGAATGGTAACGCTGCGAACTACAAGGCATGTCGTAAGAGGCGACTATGATAGAGGCCTAGGTAAGCTACCCTAGTAAATAAAAAGCGGCGCAGAAATCGGATATTCTGACCTACTCATCGACGCATAACTGGAACAACGTATAATCGTTCTTAGACTCAGATTGCATACACATCCCAAAGAGTGGTTTGACAAGTGGTCGACATGGAGCGTTCGAAGAAGAAGAAAAAGATATTAAAATAACAAAACTACACAACATTTCACAATTTTGATTGAGACAAGCTCAGAAACAAAACTACACAACATTTCACAATTTTGATGTAGACAAGCTCAGAAACAAAACTACACAACATTTCACAATTTTGATGTAGACAAGCTCAGAAACAAAACTACACAACATTTCACAATTTTGATGGAGACAAGCTCAGAAACAAAACTACACAACATTTCACAATTTTGATGTAGACAAGCTCAGAAACAAAACTACACAACATTTCAAATTTGATTGAGACAAGCTCAGAAACAAAACTACACAACATTTCACAATTTTGATTGAGACAAGCTCAGAAACAAAACTACACAACATTTCACAATTTTGATGGAGACAAGCTCAGAAACAAAACTACAACATTTCACATTTTAGATTGAGACAAGCTCAGAAACAAAACTACACAACATTTCACAATTTTGATGGAGACAAGCTCAGAAACAAAACTACACAACATTTCACAATTTTGATGGAGACAAGCTCAGAAACAAAACTACACAACATTTCACAATTTTGATTGAGACAAGCTCAGAAACAAAACTACACAACATTTCACAATTTTGATGTAGACAAGCTCAGAAACAAAACTACACAACATTTCACAATTTTGATTGAGACAAGCTCAGAAACAAAACTACACAACATTTCACACTTTTATGTAGACAAGCTCAGAAACAAAACTACACAACATTTCACAATTTTGATGTAGACAAGCTCAGAAACAAAACTACACAACATTTCACAATTTTGATGTAGACAAGCTCAGAAACAAAACTACACAACATTTCACAATTTTGATGGAGACAAGCTCAGAAACAAAACTACACAACATTTCACAATTTTGATGTAGACAAGCTCAGAAACAAAACTACACAACATTTCACAATTTTGATGGAGACAAGCTCAGAAACAAAACTACACAACATTTCACAATTTTGATGGAGACAAGCTCAGAAACAAAACTACACAACATTTCACAATTTTGATGGAGACAAGCTCAGAAACAAAACTACACAACATTTCACAATTTTGATGTAGACAAGCTCAGAAACAAAACTACACATTTCACAATTTTGATGTAGACAAGCTCAGAAACAAAACTACACAACATTTCACAATTTTGATGTAGACAAGCTCAGAAACAAAACTACACAACATTTCACAATTTTGATTGAGACAAGCTCAGAAACAAAACCTCCACTATACATTCTATTATGTTTTTTCTTTGAAATATTCAATAGTAATGTAATTATATGTTAATTGCGATTGTTAATTATTGGTGTTCTGTAGGTAGCGGTTAGGTGCTCGTTCTCGTGGAACCATCGGAATATTATTCCTGAGATCTTTGATCTCAGTGTAGGTGAGATCGAGTTCCTAGTCCTATTGGAAAAAGACGATAAAACGTTGGTAGCGTTTTCAATTTGAGCACGTAAAAGAACCATTGGCAGTTTGGAACCATCTCCATACATTTATCTCCATAGCAACCTAAAATGAATATAAGAATACATGGAGAATTACTACATCAAGTAAAAGGTTTCTTATATCTTGGTCAGATGATAACAGATGATGGCAGATGTATAACAGAAATTAAAAAGAGAATAGGAATGGCCAAGGATAATTTCAATAGTATGAGGAAGTTACTGACATCCAAACAAATTACAAACAGGCTAAAAATGAGAATGATCAAATTCTATATATATCCTATATTAATGTATGGCTCAGAAACATGGACAATGAACAAAAAGTTAGAAAAGATAATTGATGCATTTGAAATGTGGATATATAGAAGAATAGGCGGAGTTTCATGGACAGAAAAACAGACAAATAAACAAGTTTTAGGAAAACTAGGCTTGAAGAAACAATTATTAAGAGAAATAAAATTCAGACAAGTAGAGTATTTTGGGCACATAAAAAGACATGACACCATGATAAAACATTTACTAGAGGGGAAAGTTGAGGGGGAAGAGCAAGAGGAAGACAGAGAGATAAATGGGAGGGATACTTGAAGAAATGGACAGGTTACAGCCTGGCAGTGTGCAACACCAAGGCGAAAGACAAAGGATATTGAAGATTCATTGCAGCCAACCCTCAATGGGGAGACGGCACCTGATGATACGTTTTTAACCATAGAAAAGAACATTCTAGATAATAGCAGAACAAATAAAAGCATTCTTGGACATTTGGGGATACATTATCACTTGCCCTGATTTCAACAAAATGGCGTACAAAATGACCGTTACGCCGAACAACGCATTGTTGGAACTATTGTTCTATATCGAGTGATGCTGTAAGGCATAGGTTTCCAAACGTTTTCAGCCCATCGCCCACTTTGCACGACATGAACGTTGTAACGCCCTCTTCCCATTATAACAGTCCCCCCTCCCTCCACATATATACACGCTCTATTTTGACATAGAAAAATTGATATATATATATATTTCTGTCCTACATGGTTAAATTTCTAATGATCGTATACATGAAATAGAAAAGTGATGAAAAATGGATCGTGTAAGACGGGCATAAGATGAATTAAAATGCAAAATTCAAATTTTAAATGATCATTCAATCGCAAAATCACGAAAATAATTTATTGTAAAATAGATATGAATTTCTTCTTCAAGGAGCCACGACCCTAATCGCCTGAACCTCCCTCCTCCCCAAATGCTTCTGAACCCATTATCGCCCCCTAGAAGACCAGCGCCCACTGGGAGGTGTCGGTCCGCCCACTTTGGGAACCTATACTGTAAGCGAATCAACTAAAGCTTAAGATGTGTCGACGTGCTTATGAGCTGAACGACTGCATGATAATCCAGTCTCTAATATGGAAAGGATTCTCTGCCTCGCAACGGATTTCGTGCGTGAATATCCTTCCCAGATTATCAACATCGCTTCACAGTCAGTTATTCTAACAGTGCATAGAATCAGAGACATGGTCTACAGCAAGGTATATAAGTAGGCTCATCAATCAAAATCGAACTGGTGCGGTTAGTCGATGGACGTTGTTGGATATATTGCGAAGGAGATCGGAGCACCTATGGACATGTTTGCAGTGCAATGAAGATATTCCGAACTTAAACTAAACATTTTAGAATATTGTAGAGCATTATAGGGCATTGTGTAAAATTAGATAATGCCGCAGAATGTTGTACTTAGTATTTAAAACTTACATCAATGGCCGGTCCTGGCAACTTTCGATTGGCTGTTCTGATAGCACGTGATACACCATTAGCTGGAACACATTTTGGCAAGGAGCAGTGTGATTGGTTGAATGGACATTCCAAGCAATCTCTAGACAAGACGTAGAAGTTCTCTATAATCCAATAATATTTACACAGTCTTGGTTGGTCATTTTCTGAACATTGTCTGGCACACGGATGATCTTCGTGATCTGATTGGTTCCAAAAAATATTAGCATAAATATGGAGCATCAATCAGTCATGTTTGAGATTTAATCATAAGAAGTGTGTGTAACAGATTTAGTCAGGCACTGCCTACTTACACTCAAACAAACGTAGACACTTTACTTCACTGGCACACACTGAGAACATGAGCGTCGATATGTTGATGAAAGTGGGTGGGGGATGTGGTGGGAGGGGTTGTGAAAGCACTAACCCTACCTGGAAAATTAATGTTTGCTATTTTTCTAACAGTTCAAAGAAATAGGAAAAACTAGATGATGACAGAGCTATATAAAAAACAACATTACGCAACGATGCAACATCTTTCGAAGACAAACTTAGGGATGAGCTTGACGGCAAGAGAAACAAGTTCTTCTTCGAAAGCTCCATAGCGACCACTTGTTAACCGCACTGTGTGATTTGTATGTGATCTGAGGATAAGAGCGATTGTACGTTGTGCAAGTTATGCGCCTACAAGTAGGCCAGCACATCGAGTTTCTGCCATGCTTTTATTTACTAGGTAGCTTCCTGGTTCTATATCAGTTGTCTTTACGACATGCCATGTAGTCACAGTGGTAAAATCGTTGCTTCCTTGTGGGCCTGGCACCACACGGGCGAGAAACAAGTGTAAACTCAGAATGTCACAGTAACACACTTGTCAGCAATTCGCCCCATGTAAAGATGACAATTTCTTATATATATATATATATATATATATATATATATATATATATATATATATATATATATATATATATATATGACCTTGTTCGCATTTACAGTCAGTCTGTCCTGGACAGCTGACATGGTAATGTGTCTTGTCCATTTGCTCAAACCCCCTCTCTACCGTACTGTTTCATTCAAAGCAAAGACAAATGTGTCTTGTCCATTTTGCTCAAACCCCCTCTCTACCGTACTGCCAAACCCCCTCTCTACTGTACTGTTTCATTCAAAGCAAAGACAAATTCCATAGGTTTGGAATCAAGCAGGGATTGCAGGTAATGAGAGAAGATGGAATGCAATACACACGTAACCATCAACTGCCTTAGCGTCCCTTCCTTCGGATTTGTGATCCTTGTTTACTCTAGTCTTCTAGTAATGAGAGAAGATGGAATGCAATACACACGTAACCATCAACTGCCTTAGCGTCCCTCCCTCCGGATTTGTGATCCTTGTTTACTCTAGTCTTCTGCATAACCGTGCAGATTCACACGGCAATATGGGTTTTCTATCAGAGTTTACTCCCCTATCATATATATCGCCCCATCCACAAGGCAGTAGGTTTGACAGTTGCAGATGGTACCGTCTACTGTCATACGGTAGCAGATGAAACTTCTGACAGTGGGCTTAACAGTTGCAGATGGTACTGCCTACTGTCATACGGTAGCAGATGAAACATCTGATCTGACATAAATACTGCATTTTAAAACTGTTAGCATATTCGTCCTTCCAGGCCCAACTTTCTTCAATTATATAACCGCACGGTAATTGATAAATAAAATGTGATAACAAATATATTAGTCATATCAAATCTTGAATATATCTCTCACCTGATAAATGATATCCAGTATTGATAACTTCGGTACCAACAAAACCAACACATACAACAATGGTAGTCATCAGTTCTAGACACATCATCATCATAACTGTAGGACGTCCAGAACAATCATCAAAGAAATGTAGAATAAGGTTGTTTACGTAGAAAGAATCTCACCGGAAGAATACCAATATTTGTTAAGCATAGATGTTGGTGAAGTTATCTGTCTCTCAGCGTGTGTCAACTAACGACACCGGTTCCTTGTTGGTTTATTATTCTTCGTTGGCAATCAACCTTACCTGATATATTTATGTTTCAAGTCAGCGAATATTATTTCAGCCTCCGCCGCAGAACTAGTTATCACAGTGAATATAAATATAACAATAAAACTATTATTCAATTTGATAAAAATTGACGGTGTTATGTTGATTTAGTGATGTTTTTGTTGTAGATCTACCATAGTTCGATTCTTTTCTTGTTTTGCATGTCACATCTCCCAACTGTTATTGCAGAAAAGCACACTCGATTCCAAAATTTGATCAGTGATGGGGTTGGTTAAAATATGAGACAGATGTCCTGAAATTTGCAACCACGTTAAGATCACAATATGTCGACTATGCTGATATTTATTATTTCCATTTTATTTCCTAGTTTTTTTATTTTCCAATAAAGCTACAATGTATTTCGTTTGAAAAATATATTGTTTTGTAGTTTTATGATAAGAAAAAAAACATATTATTCAAGCTAGACACCATATGTGAGAAGATGGATTAATGTTTTAGTTGCGAAGAATTGACTTTATCGCTTTGGCCTACACTTTTTGTCAGGGCTTGCAAGGGAGAAAGGAATAGTAACACTGCGACCTACAAGGCATGTCGTAAGAGATCACTGAGGTAAGCGCCTAGGGAAGTTACCTAAGTAAATAAAGAGTGTCGCAGAAATCGGATGTGCTGTCTAATTGTAGTCGCATAACTGGCACAACGTACAACCGCTCTTAGGCTCAGATCACATACATCATAAAAGTTTTTTTTTTCCGATCCAGAAGCACTTGAGCTTTTCAGCTCTTCGGCTCGGTGCCATGGACATCGTAACCCTTCGGTTCGGTGCCACGTACACCGTAAATCTGGGGAATCTGTGGCTTCTTCTGCCATCCCGCGGAATTGAACCTGCACACACAGAGGGATAGTCACCCGTAGTCCAACGCGCTACGAACACGCTGGGCAGACGGGCGAAAAGTCGTTTAACAAGTGGTTAACATGGAGCATTTGAAGAAGAAGAATGTTTACACAGTCTCAGAAGAGATATCAGAAGAGATATCAGAAGAGATATCAGAAGAGATATCAGAAGAGATATCACAAGAGATATCAGAAGAGATATCAGAAGAGATATCAAAAGAGATATCACAAGAGATATCACAAGAGATATCACAAGAGATATTACAAGAGATACCAGAAGAGATATCAGAAGAGATATCAGAAGAGATATCACAAGAGATATCACAAGAGATATCACAAGAGATATCACAAGAGATATCACAAGAGATATCAGAAGAGATATCAGAAGAGATATCACAAGAGATATTACAAGAGATATCACAAGAGATATCAGAAGAGACATCAGAAGAGATATCACAAGATATATCAGAAGAGATATCAGAAGAGATATCACAAGAGATATCACAAGAGATATCACAAGAGATATCACAAGAGATATTACAAGAGATATCACAAGAGATATCAGAAGAGACATCAGAAGAGATATCACAAGAGATATCAGAAGAGATATCACAAGAGATATCACAAGAGATATCACAAGAGATATCACAAGAGATATCACAAGAGATATCAGAAGAGATATCAGAAGAGATATCAGAAGAGATATCACAAGAGATATCACAAGAGATATCAGAAGAGATATCAGAAGAGATATCAGAAGAGATATCAGACGAAATATCAGAAGAGATATCACAAGAGATATCAAGAGATATCAGAAGAGATATCAGAAGAGATATCAGAAGAGATATCACCAGAGATATCAGAAGAGATATCAGAAGAGATATCAGAAGAGATATCACAAGAGATATCAAAAGAGATATCATAAGAGATATCAGACGAAATATCAGAAGAGATATCACAAGAGATAGAAGAGATATCACAAGAGATATCAGAAGAGATATCACAAGAGATATCAGAAGAGATATCAGAAGAGATATCAGAAGAGATATCACAAGAGATATCACAAGAGATATCAGAAGAGATATCACAAGAGATATCACAAGAGATATCAGAAGAGATATCAGAAGAGATATCAGAAGAGATATCTGAAGAGATAACAGACGAAATATCAGAAGAGATATCACAAGAGATATCAGAAGAGATATCAGAAGAGATATCACAAGAGATATCAGAAGAGATATCACAAGAGATATCACAAGAGATATCAGAAGAGATATCACAAGAGATATCAGAAGAGATATCACAAGAGATATCACAAGAGATATTAGAAGAGATATCAGAAGAGATATCAGAAGAGATATCACAAGAGATATCATAAGAGATATCAGACGAAATATCAGAAGAGATATCACAAGAGATATCACAAGAGATATCAGAAGAGATATCAGAAGAGATATCACAAGAGATATCATAAGAGATATCAGACGAAATATCAGAAGAGATATCACAAGAGATATCACAAGAGATATCAGAAGAGATATCAGAAGAGATATCACAAGAGATATCACAAGAGATATCAGAAGAGATATCACAAGAGATATCACAAGAGATATCAGAAGAGATATGCCCTGAGTGGTTACCGGGGCCCAAATTTGGGGTGTAAAGAATAGAGCCACTGTTACCTACCACGCATGTCGTAAGAGGCGACTAAGGAGGTTTGGCTGAAATCGGATGCACATGTTCTAAACGTGTAGAAGTCTATGCGTTAAGGGGCCTACCAAACCAATGTGCAACTTATACCCGTTCTTGGCAAAGATCAAACATATCACAAAGAGTGATTAAAATTGGTCGTAAAGAACGAACGCAAAGAAGAAGAAGAAGAAGAAGAAGAAGAGATATGAGAAGAGATATCACAAGAGATATCAGAAGAGATATCAGAAGAGATATCAGAAGAGACGTTGGAGATAGATAGGACATATGCTAATAATGGACGCTAACTCTGTCAACTAAAACTGCACTGAGATGGACACATGAGGGTAAACAAAACCGTGAAAACCATGGACTCTTCTGGAGGAGAACATTAGAACAGGAACTAAAAATCCACAGAAAGGTCACCACGTGTAAATTGAAATGCTTAAGGAAGACAGTGGGGTCACCAGGAAAGATAGACTATGAAATGAGGACATCAGAAGCTGAGTGGGCATAACTTCATGCACTGAATACATTGAAAGACAATAAATGCAGTAGTTTGGACATTTAATGAGAATGAAATACAACCAACCACCAATAACAGCATACAATAAAAGAGATCAGGTACTAGAGCCAAGGGAAGACCAAGAAAAAGAGTGGTAGACAATATCAAGACCACACTAAATAAACATGGATATAACACAACAAGGGTGATTCATCTGGTCCTGGAACGCAAATTAAAGCTCCCACCCATACGCTTAACCACAAGACTGGACATCCAATTCCATCATCCACCTGGGAAAAGACAACAGACTGAAAGACATGAACCACAACTGGAAAACAGTAGAAAGTATTGACACGGACACAGAAGAAAATATATATTAATTTTCTATTCCGTTTGATAACTATGCACCAACTACAGAACTATTGCCCTTATAAGTCACGCCAGCAAAATCCTACTAAAAATCAAAATGAAGAGGATGGAACAAAAATTAGAAGATGAAATACACGAAACACAAGCACGTTTCAGAAGAGGTAGAGGCACTAGAGACCATATTTGTAGCATGAGACTATTTATCGAGAAATGCAGAGAATACAACATAGACCTGCATGCATGTTTCATAGACTACAGCAAGGCTTTCGACCATATACAACACCAGAAAATGTGGAACATCATGAAAGACATGCACTTTCTAACACACATAATACAACTCATAGAATCTCTATACCACGAACAACAGGCAACGATTAAAATAGGAGGCGAAATAGCTGAATGGTTCGAGATTCAAAGGGGGGTACGACAGGGATGTATTTTATCACCATACTTATTCAACATATATGCGGAGAACATCATGAGGAATGTAAAAGACGATGCCAACTATGTGAATTACGACCTTCTCACTATATGCGGCAAATGCATACCAGAGCTTAGATACGCAGACGATACAGTATTATTATCCACCAGCAAAAAGGTTTGGAAAACCTAATCATGACGACCAAGAAACATAGTGAAGATCAACATCTATATTTGAATACACAAAAAACACAAATCATGTCAACTGACAAAGTAAAAGGCTCACCTAACATCCAAGTAAACAATGAAAAACTCCAATGTGTAGAGAGCTACGAATGTCTGGGCTCAATAATTAACAATAACGGTGACTGCTCCAAAGAGATCTCAAGAAGATTGGCAATAGCAATCAAGAAATTAAACACAATGAAGAACATGTGGCAAAGCACCAGCAAAATACTCAAATTAAAAATATTGAGAGCATGCATTTTCCCAGTGGCTACTTATGGTTGTGAATCATGGACTATTACACAGAAATTAAAAACGAAAATCCAGTCCTTCGAAACTAAATGCTACAGAAAGATCCTACGAATACCATGGACAGAAAAAGAAAGAACACTGATGTCCTGAAAGAACTAAATGTTAAAGAGAATTGGCTGATAAACAACATACTATACAGAAAAATACATACTTTGGTCACATCATGCGTCACTTTGGCCTGGAAAGAACAATACTAGAGGGCAGGGTCCCAGGACGCAGAAGCAGAGGCAGATCAAGAAGAAGATGGCTACAAGATATTAAAGAAACCATGAACATGACCATCGACGAAGTGGGTGAACTGGCAAGAGACATAGTGAATTTCAGATATGCTGCAAAGAGAGCAACGTCCTATAAAGGATAAGCACATTGATGATGATTCCGTTTGATAAATAACAATTACCCACATTGAGATATTGTCAAGTACAGTGAAACCTCAATTAACCTGTCATTCGTTTAACCTTCAGTTTCTGTTATCCATTATCGTTTAAAAAAAAATGTATATTAAAAAAAACCATCTTTCAAATAGTTCATGGATTACTTTTACATCCTCCTGTATAAATCTGGAAGGGACTGTACTGTATGATGGCGGAAGTGACTATGTAATAGAGTAACTATGACCAGATTCCCCACCATCCATATCATTGAGAAGCGTATTCGGGACTGGGAATCTCCTTATTCTTCTTTGCGTTCGTTCTTTACGACCAATTTTAATCACTCTTTGTGATATTTTGATCTTTGCCAAGAACGTGTATACGTTGCATATTGGTTTGGTAGGCCCCTAAAAGCATAGACTTCTACATGTTTAGGACACGTGCATCCGACTTCATCCAAACCTCCTTAGACGCCTCTTACAACATGCGTGGCATGTAACAGTGGGTATATTCTTTACACCCCAAATTTGGGACTGGTAACCACTCGGGCGTGGGACTGTGAATAAAAATAATATAGTTGCCCAGTTAGAGACGCAATAACAAGGTTTGTCAAGTACAGTATCGTTTGATCTTGCGTAAACAACTCTTACCAGCTCGGTGTTTGTAGCTAATTTTAGCCTTCGAGGCCGAAAGTGTGTAATTTCCCGTTCTTAATCAAAAACCTACATCTAGCCACTCTGAAGCAGAAACAATGTTATCAAAGTGCATCGACTAGTTTGCTTAATCAAAAACCTACAACTAGTCACTCTGAAGCAGAAACAATGTTATCAAAGTGCATCGACTAGTTTACTTAACCAACATCCTACATCTAGCCACTCTGACGCAGAAACAATGTTATCAAAGTGCATCGACTAGTTTGTTAATCAAAACCTACAACTAGCCACTCTGAAGCAGAAACAATGTTATCAAAGTGCATCGACTAGTTTGCTTAATCAAAAACCTACAACTAGCCACTCTGAAGCAGAAACAATGTTATCAAAGTGCATCGACTAGTTTACTTAACCAACATCCTACATCTAGCCACTCTGACGCAGAAACAATGTTATCAAAGTGCATCGACTAGTTTGTAACCAAAACCTACAACTAGCCACTCTGAAGCAGAAACAATGTTATCAAAGTGCATCGACTAGTTTGCTTAACCAAAAACCTACAACTAGCCACTCTGACGCAGAAACAATGTTATCAAAGTGCATCGACTAGTTTGCTTAATCAAAAACCTACAACTAGTCACTCTGAAGCAGAAACAATGTTATCAAAGTGCATCGACTAGTTTGCTTAATCAAAAACCTACAACAACTAGCCACTCTGACGCAGAAACAATGTTATCAAAGGGCATCGACTAGTTTGCTTAATCAAAAACCTACATCTAGCCACTCTGACGCAGAAACAATGTTATCAAAGTGCATCGACTAGTTTGCTTAACTAAAGACCTACATCTAGCAACTCTGAAGCAGAAACAATGTTATCAAAGTGCATCGACTAGTTTGCTTAAACAAAAACCTACATCTAGCCACTCTGACGCAGAAACAATGTTATCAAAGTGCATCGACTAGTTTGCTTAACCAAACACATACAACTAGCCACTCTGAAGCAGAAACAATGTTATCAAAATGCATCGACTAGTTTGCTTAACTAAAGACCTACAACTAGCCACTCTGACGCAGAAACAATGTTATCAAAGTGCATCGACTAGTTTGCTTAACTAAAGACCTACAACTAGCCACTCTGACGCAGAAACAATGTTATCAAAGTGCATCGACTAGTTTTCTGTAACCAAAAACCTACAACTAGCCACTCTGAAGCAGAAACAATGTTATCAAAGTGCATCGACTAGTTTGCTTAACTAAAGACCTACAACTAGCCACTCTGACGCAGAAACAATGTTATCAAAGTGCATCGACTAGTTTGCTTAACCAAAAACCTACATCTAGCCACTCTGACGCAGAAACAATGTTATCAAAGTGCATCGACTAGTTTGCTTAATCAAAAACCTACATCTAGCCACTCTGACGCAGAAACAATGTTATCAAAGTGCATCGACTAGTTTGCTTAATCAAAAACCTACATCTAGCCACTCTGACGCAGAAACAATGTTATCAAAGTGCATCGACTAGTTTGCTTAATCAAAAATCTACAACTAGCCACTCTGACGCAGAAACAATGTTATCAAAGTGCATCGACTAGTTTGCTTAACTAAAGACCTACAACTAGCCACTCTGACGCAGAAACAATGTTATCAAAGTGCATCGACTAGTTTGCTTAATCAAAAACCTACAACTAGCCACTCTGAAGCAGAAACAATGTTATCAAAGTGCATCGACTAGTTTGCTTAACCAAAAACCTACATCTAGCAACTCTGAAGCAGAAACAATGTTATCAAAGTGCATCGACTAGTTTGCTTAATCAAAAACCTACATCTAGCCACTCTGAAGCAGAAACAATGTTATCAAAGTGCATCGACTAGTTTGCTTAACTAAAGACCTACAACTAGCCACTCTGAAGCAGAAACAATGTTATCAAAGTGCATCGACTAGTTTGCTTAACTAAAGACCTACATCTAGCCACTCTGAAGCAGAAACAATGTTATCAAAGTGCATCGACTAGTTTGCTTAACTAAAGACCTACAACTAGCCACTCTGACGCAGAAACAATGTTATCAAAGTGCATCGACTAGTTTGCTTAACTAAAGACCTACAACTAGCCACTCTGACGCAGAAACAATGTTATCAAAGTGCATCGACTAGTTTGTTAACTAAAGACCTACAACTAGCCACTCTGAAGCAGAAACAATGTTATCAAAGTGCATCGACTAGTTTGCTTAACTAAAGACCTACATCTAGCAACTCTGACGCAGAAACAATGTTATCAAAGTGCATCGACTAGTTTGCTTAATCATAAACCTACAACTAGCCACTCTGACGCAGAAACAATGTTATCAAAGTGCATCGACTAGTTTGCTTAATCAAAAACCTACATCTAGCCACTCTGAAGCAGAAACAATGTTATCAAAGTGCATCGACTAGTTTGCTTAATCAAAAACCTACATCTAGCCACTCTGACGCAGAAACAATGTTATCAAAGTGCATCGACTAGTTTGCTTAATCAAAAACCTACATCTAGCCACTCTGAAGCAGAAACAATGTTATCAAAGTGCATCGACTAGTTTGCTTAATCAAAAACCTACATCTAGCCACTCTGACGCAGAAACAATGTTATCAAAATGCATCGACTAGTTTGCTTAATCAAAAACCTACAACAACTAGCCACTCTGACGCAGAAACAATGTTATCAAAATGCATCGACTAGTTTGCTTAATCATAAACCTACAACTAGCCACTCTGACGCAGAAACAATGTTATCAAAGTGCATCGACTAGTTTGCTTAATCAAAAACCTACATCTAGCCACTCTGAAGCAGAAACAATGTTATCAAAGTGCATCGACTAGTTTGCTTAATCAAAAACCTACAACTAGCCACTCTGACGCAGAAACAATGTTATCAAAATGCATCGACTAGTTTGAAATACAAGAGTGAGCAAATGCAACACAGATCCTACTTTTAAGTAAGATGTGGAACATCGTGTACAGAAAGCTCAAGCCTCAACGACACAGAAGGAGATGATAGATTATTTTTATAGTGACGTAAGTTTATAATATTACAATATATTTCTGTACATTATATATAAGAAAGAGGCAGTCATCATTTTTCGGGCATATGATGAGGAGGGAAGGTTTAGAACACATTGTGACAACCAGTAAAATCGAGGGTAGACGAGACAGAGAGAAAATTTTGGATAGCCTGACTTCATGGCACGGTAGAGCGTCAACATCTGAGTTGATAGCAAACACCAATGACAGAGATTTGTGGAGATCCATGATCGCCTACGCCAGCCGGCACCTGATGATGACATTACTACTTTTATATTGAAGATTATATTGATCGATTTGTAAAATTAAATACAATATGTAAGTATGTATTTTCATTTTCGTCCCAAGCCCTCAGTGAAACCACGCACAACCAACTCTAATATTGGACCACATAACTGACTCGGGAATGTGAGGTCACGCGACGGTTGTGGTCTTATTTCCTAGAATTTTTACCTGAGCCCTCTGGCCGTATGGTTATCGGAGGCCACGAATCACGTTACTGTAGGCCTACGTTGTATTAAGAGATTTCTGTTACTTGGTTATCCGTCACAGTCCTGGACCGGACGTTGACTGTTAATCAAGGTTCTACTGTATTATGTTAAACACCAACTTCATACAACTATTGATCTCTCTGTCTCTCTCTCTCGATCCCCGCATACAACTGTTGATCTCTCTCTCTCTCTCTCGATCCCCGCATACAACTATTGATGTAATACAACTATCACTTGACACATGTACCGGTACCATCTGGAATACAAGACAACAGTTAGCAATCATTGTATTTGGTCAGTTTTTAACCTTTCAATGAGTCACGTGTGTTAGAACAATTTTGTCGTCTGTGTCTAATATTCTGTATTTTAATGTTGTTCTTTTGTTTCTTCTTCTGCTTCTTGTATTTGTTGTTATCAGCAACGTTAATCAATCTTTGTCGTCGGGGCTCACAGGGGGAGCAAAGAATAGTAACACTGTGAAATACAAGGCATGTCGTAAGAGGCGACGGAGGTAGGGGCTTAGGGAAACAGACCTAGTGAATAAAAAGTCAAAGAAATCGGTTGTGCTGGGCTTCTTGTAGTCGCACAACTGGCACAACGTACACTAGCTCTTAGGCTCAGATCACATACAAATCACAAAGAGTGGTTTAACTAGTGGTCTATATGGAGCGTTTAAAGAAGAATAAGATCAATCTTTGAGAACAGTAAGATTTGAACCAAGAACGTGATTATGTTGGGGTCCTGGTTCTTAGACACCTACGGCATGTTGGAAAGTCATGTCACTGCACATAGTACCGATTTATAGGAAAATGTAGGGCAGGTGGGACGAGAGCCTTAGTAATTTAGCGGCTGCATGCAGTGGCGGCTCGTGGTTATTTTTCTTGGTGGGGCCAGACACACATTTTCGGAAAAATCATGTTTTTTGGAGTATTTACTATTATTTGTCTATTCCGGGAAGTTATTCCACCTTTCGGTTTTTAGGGGCCGGGCCCAACTGGGCCTTAATGACGAGCCGCCCTTGCTACATGGCTAGTGCAGTCGCCGCGAAACTGTTCAGGTTAGGAGTTTTCTTTAATGAGGAAGAGGTAAGAAAGAGAGATAAGTCGATGAAGAGATAGAACAGAGAGATCAATAGATGAAGATATAAGAAAGAGATAGATGAAGAGATTAGAAAGAAAGATAAATAGATGAAAATGTAAAAAAGAGAGATAAATAAATGAAGAGATAAAAAAGAGAGATAAATAGACAAAGAGAAAAGAGAGATAAATAGACAAAGAGATAGAAAAGAGAGATACATAAACGAAGAGATAGAAAAGAGAGATAAATAGACAAAGAGATAAAAAAGAGAGATAAATAGACAAAGAGATAAAAAAGAGAGATAAATAGACAAAGAGATCGAAAAGAGAGATAAATAATAAAGAGAGATAAATAGATGAAGAGATAGAAAAGAGAGATAAATAGATGAAGAGATAGAAAATAGAGATAAATAGATGAAGAGATAGAAAAGAGAGATAAATAGATGAAGAGATAGAAAAGAGAGATAAATAGATGAAGAGATAGAAAAGAGATAAATAGATGAAGAGATAGAAAAGAGAGATAAATAGATGAAGAGATAGAAAAGAGAGATAAATAGATGAAGAGATAGAAAAGAGAGATAAATAAATGAAGAGATAGAAAAGAGAGATCAATTGAAGATATACAGTAAAAAATTAATGTCCGTATCAATAATTTTTGTTTATTCGATAGAAATAGTTTGCAATTTCTTGTTGAATTTACAATTTGTAAATTATACTGTGGGTCTGAGGAAGGTGGCGGGGAAACACAATGAAATCTATTAGTATAATTCAATAACTATGGCTGAAAAAGGATTTAACTCTTACAATACAGCAAGCCACATGAGATTGTATAAGCTGAAACAGGATTTAACTCTTACAATACAGCAAGCCACATGAGATGGTATTGTAATAGTGTCATGATGGCATAGTGGGTCAAGAAAACTGGAGTCGGATGTGACGGTCACAAAGGTAGCCCCAGGTGACATTTTGTAATTAAACGATAACATTTCAGAATTAAGAGCCGCCTAGAAGAATTGCTGGAGGCTGAACTATAGGTGACCAGCAGATAAGTTAATGGCAGGTAATTAAACCTTTAGACAGTGAGACCAGTGAGACATGGACTGTTTACACCCGTCATGCTAAGAAGCTGAACCATTTTCACACAAATTGTCTAAGAAAGCTGCTGAAAATCAAGTGGCAAGACAAGATCCCAGATACCACTGTTCTTGACAGAGCTGGTATTCCCAGTATTAACACCATACTTATGAAACACCAACTTCGCTGGGCGAAGAGACAAAAGAGAAAGGCCAGTGCACACGAGTCCCAGACTGTAGCAACAATCTCATGCCCACACTGTCCACGACTCTTCAAGGCAATTCTGAAACAGGATTTAACTATTACAATACAGCAAGCCACATGAGATGGTACAATAAGAATATGAACGATGAGCTCAGAGAAAAAACTAAGCAGATATCAGAAGAAAAAAGAGCTAAGGAAGAGACACTGGCGATGGATAGAGCACACATTGAGAAGGTTGACAGAAAGCATTGCAATGCAGGCATTCTTTTGGAACCCGCAGGGAAAGGGGAGTAGAGGAAGGCCTATAAATACCAGGAGACGAGTGCTGGAGACAGATATTAAAAGGATAGTCAAGACATGGAATGAATTGGAAGGAATGGCAAGAGAGGAAGGGAATGAAGAAAGTTGTTGAAGACATGTGCTCTGTTGGGAGTTGAAAGGTGAAGAAAAAGCCACATGGCAAACCCGTCTGGCCGTACCAATTTTCCCACATTCACTTCATCAGCCACACCATTAAATAGAAACAATATTATTTCCAAAATAAATTTAATACAATTTGTTTTTAATTATTTGTAACATACAACATATGAATTTATAATGGCACGAAACACTGTTTATGAAGTGCACACTAAAGCCCATTCTAGAAATATTTCATTTTATTGACGCTGTGAGACAAAACAGGATTAGAGATGTGAAGAAGAAGAAGAAAATAGTTTACAATTCTGAATATTATTATACAGAAAATATTGTTCTGGAACTTGACATTAAAAACAAATAATGAATTTTTCTTAGTGCACAATCCATTAAAAATGTTAGTCTTCTTTTTCTTCTTCAGCGATCTCTGGTCATGCGCTTAATTTACTGTGGGCCACAAAATGGGGAGTCAGTTTCAGGTTTGTCAGGTTTCCCCAAAGCGTAGTTTTCAGGTCGACTGTTAGTATAAGTAGCAGAATTTGAAAACATGATCTTAGCATACGTTTATTGAGAGTTAAGAAACAAGAGTATCATACATAATCTACACCAGACACTAGCAGTCTTACTTTCTGATGTTAGACACAGCAGACACTAGTAGTCTTACTTTCTGATGTTAGACACAGCAGACACTAGTAGACTTACTTTCTGATGTTAAACATAGCAGACACTAGTAGACTTACTTTCTGATGTTAAACATAGCAGACACTAGTAGACTTACTTTCTGATGTTAAACATAGCAGACACTAGTAGACTTACTTTCTAATGTTAAACATAGCAGACACCATCTTCTCTAACCCTTCATGTCTCTTTATATGTCCAAAATACTTCAATTTTCTCATTATTATTTGTAGCATCAGTCAGTTTTCTTTGATTTTAACTAAGTTCTTTCTGGATAGATCTATTTGTTCTCTTCTCAATCCATGATATATGTAGGACTTATGTAACGCTTATATTCAAAAGCACATATGTTTTCCGCTGCCTTGTTAAATGTCCATGCTTCACATTTATATGTTGCCACTGGGAATATGCCACAGGGAATATTACCACTGCGAGTATTCTGATCTTTGTGTCCTTACCAGTTTCATTACTTACTGTTTTTAGTTGTTTAATGTTTTGTCAGGCTATACTTGTTCTACTTAATTTACTGGGATATTCAAAACTGTTCACATTTTCTATTTTGTCTCCATTGATAAAAATATCTTTTGTTATGTTTGTTTTATCCATTGTCATTCTTTTTGTTCTTGCTACATTGAGATATAGATTTCTTTTTCTTTTCTCTTGCACTACCATTATTAATTTCTCAAACCATTTTTTGATCACTGTATCGTCAGCATATCTGAGTTCAGGTATTTCTCTTCCTCCGATTATACAAGGAGTGTATTGTTCTTTTCCAATGGATACTATTATGTAGACATAATATAATAATAATATAATATTATTATTATATCTTCTTCTTCTTCTTCTCTCGTCGCCGCTATTATTATATAAAAATGGATAGTCTTTTAATAAGTTGCCGGGTCCGGAAGAGGCGTTCAGTGGACACTTATGTCAAAATTAGAGGACCTGGACTTTGTGGATAATCTTGCTTTGCTCTCACACGGGCTACAAGACATGCAGAAAAAAGTGGATGCTCTGTCAGAAACTGCATAACGGATCGGTCTTAAAATTAATCTAGAGAAGACAAAAATACTGCGAAGCAACAACATACAGCAAGACCCAGAATTGATTTAGGGAAGGGGTATAGAAGATGTTGGTGAATTTGTCTACCTAGGAAGCAAGATCAGCAAATCAGGAGGTACAGATGAGGACATTAATGTCAGGATTAAGAAAGTCCAACAAAACTTTACTATCCTGCACACACAGTGTGGAAATCTACTGCGATTCCCATGAAAACAAAGCTCAGGATATTCAGCTCAAATGTAAAATCTGCGTTGCTGCGGTGATTCACCAAGTTAAATACAAATAAAATTCAGACCTTTGTCAACATATGTCTTTGGCACATTCTCAGACTAAGATGGTAAGACAGAATTGCACAAAACCGTGGTTAGGAACCGCACAGGAATCCATGATGACCCAGGTTAAGAGGAGGAAATGGCGATGGGTTGGGCATACTCTACGGAAGACACAGTCGAGTGTCACCAGACAAGTACTTAAGTGGAACCAGCAAGGAAAATGGAGAAGAGGAAGTCCTAAACAAACCTTGATACGAAAACTTCTTGAGGAATTGAAGGGTGCTCGACTATCCCATGAGACCATAATACGAAAATAAGAAAGGGACATGGAAAAGTGGCAAACAACTGTTGAAACCCAATGCTCCACAAGAAGCGGAGAGGAATAAGTCAAGTCAAATCATTATATTATATTATTATTATATAAAAATAGCAAATATTTCAGTAAATTGTACATAAACATTTGCAAGAAAAGATAAGGTATAAAAAAAGAGACACAATTATATATTTAAAATGTAACATGATCCTGGAGCTGGTAGTTTGAGAATCACTGAAGTATTAAACTGTTTCAATTTGAAACTGATGTAACCAGTATCAAGGAAGTTGCTAGAATCATGATCCAGGAAATTGGAGTCGGTGTAATGATCCCAGAGTTATTTGGATTCCGTGACCAGGTGGTTGTGTCCTTTGTGACATCACACATCAGACTGGCATCATTTGGTTTGAGTTGATTATGTTTGTAGCAGACTCTGTTGATGTGGCAGGCAGTTTTCTAAACAAACAAATAATTTATATTTAATAATAATAATAATAATTCCTCTCGTACTGTTACACCTTACACGGGAACCATCAGTATGCATACTCTTTGATATCTGTTGGGGAGACTGAGCACATATGGAACTGCCCGGAGTGCAATGATGTTAGTTTTGTAACCAATAACCAATGCAAGCAATTTCTCCATACCGCTATATCCTGGGCAACTCGCTCAATCTCCTCTTCGGAACTGAGACCGATATTGTTGCCTCTCTCAGCAAAGTTCGTTTCAGGGTCTCCTTAGGTCATCATCTCTTTCTTGAACCCTTTGCATCCCACTTCAATTCCTGCTTTGATATTCGTTGATTATTTCTTCTCAAGGTGTGCCCAACATATCTCCATCTTCTCAAGATATGATATGTAAATTGTTCATAAATATAATCATTAATTTGATATGATAAAGGTAATCTAACTGCACATAATGTTGTAGAAATATGAAGTAGTAGAGATCTCATAGTACATAACCTTAGTGGTCCATCATTTTCATTAAGTCAGCCCGCCCGTGTGTTGCCGGGGGTCTCAATGGGAGCAGAGAATCATAAAACTCGCGTACAAGGCATGTTGTAAGATACGACTTAGGTAGGGGCCTAGGGAAGCTACCATAGTAAATAAAACGTGGCTGCAATCGGACGTGCTGGCCTACTTGTATGCGTATAGCTGGAACAATGTACAATTGCTCTTAGGCTCAGATCATATACAAATCACATAGAGTTGTTAAAAAGTAGTTGATGTGGATCGTTTGAGGAAGTTGATGAGAACAAACAACAACAATTACCATGATTTATCGTCTCAGAAGAAATGTAAACATTGTACATTATTTTGTCATTTGTCAGGCTCCATGCAGATGTTCTTCTTCAAGCGTCTTTCGTGATGACATATCCGATAAGGATAAAGCTGACAAACTGAATGCCCTATAGAGTATGGCTGCAAAGAGGCTTTTCATTTAAACCAATCCATGTCAATTGCTAAATTGCAAGAGCTTGGATTGAAGTGGCCAGAAAAGAACAACACAGCAGGTATATATTCTTCTTCTTCTTCTTCATATCGATCACTTGTTAACTACTCTTTGTGAATGTGATCGGAGCCTAATAGCGATTGTACATTGTGCTAGCTATGCACCTACAAATAGGCCAGCCCATCTGATTTCTGCGACGCTTTATATTTACTAAGGTAGCTTCCCTAGGACGATGACACCACCCGTTCAGAAAGCAATGGCAAACTGATGCTCGTCCATCACGGGTGATGATGACTACACAAATTTTCATCCAAGGGAATGTAGTTGCGCTATGTTTGTCTGTGTGTGCGTAGATGACTAGTGAGCCAGATACAGGCTTGAAATGATCGTGTACAGTGTGGGCAAGGTATACTTGCACTTGTGGGAAGTTTTACTGCCTTTCTGTTTTGACGTCTTTGCTCTATCCGTGCTGTTCTATCTGCCTCGCAGGCCGAGGAACCGTGTAGAAGAAGTGTGCGCCAGGCTGATCTGTCTTGAGCAGCATTCTCCCAGTTGTTGACATCCATGCCAAAAGATTTCATTGAGTTCTTGAGTGTATCTTTGAATCGCTTTTTCTGGCCCCCTGTGAGCGTTTACCACTTTGCAGCTCACCATAAAAGAGTCGTTTGGGTATTCTGCAATCTGGCATTCGAGCCACATGTCCTGCCCATCTTGTCTGTGATTGCATCAAGATTGTGTAGATGCTGGGGAGAGCAGCTCTTTTAAGACCTCTGTATCTGGGATCATATCCTGCCATTTGATGTTCATTATTTTCCTAAGGCAGACTGTGTGAAAGTGGTTTAGCTTCCTTGCGTGTCTCTGATATACAGTCCAAGTTTCGCATGCGTTAAGAAGGACTGGGAGCACGACAGCTCGATATACCTTCAGTTTTGTGGCTTGGCCAATACCACATCTGTGCCAGACATTTTTATGTAGTCTGCCAAAGGTGCTGCTAGCTTTAGAGATTCTGGTATTTATTTCATCATCTATGGTGACATTTTGGGACAGTGTGCTTCCAAGATATGTAAATCTGTCCACTACTTTCAGTTTCCTGCCGCTTGTTGTAATATTTGGTTTGGCATATACTTTTCCAGGAGCTGGTTGGTACATGACTTCAGATTTCTCGGTATTGATGGTAAGACCAAAGTTGGAGCAGGCTTGTGAGAATCTGTTCATGCTAGTCTGGAGATCTGCCTCAGTGTTGGCAGTGAGGCGCAATCGTCAGCAAATAGTAGATCTCTGATGGTATCAGACTTTACTTTTGTTTTTGCGTGAAGTCTCCTTGGATTGAAGAGTTTTCCATCTGTACGATACTTGATGTTGACACCTATGTTACGGTCTTTGAATGCATCTGTCAGCATGGCAGAAAACATAATGCTAAACAGAGTTGGTGCAATCACACAGCCGTGTTTGACTCCATTCAGGACGGGAAAAGGCTCTGATAGCTCGCCTTGGTCCTGCACTCTGGCGTGCATCCTCTCATGCAGCTGCTGCACAATCTTGATGAATTTTTCAGTACAGCCATATTTAGCCATGATCTTCCAGAGACCTTCTCTACTGACCGTATCAAACGCCTTGGTCAAGTCGATGAACGCTGTGTATAGGTCACGATGTTGTTCTTGGCATTTTTCTTGCAGTTGCATTGCAGTAAATACCATGTCTGTGGCCCCACGATCTTTACGGAATCCACACTGGCTTTCAGGCAAGAGCACTCTGTCTAGATGAGCTGTGAGGCGGTTCAAAAGGATTCTGGCAAATATCTTTCCTGCAATAGATAGTAGGAAGATGCCTCGATGATTGTTACATTCATGTCTGTTCCCTTTCGTTTATATAGGTGGATAATGGATGCATCTTTCATTTCTTGTGGGGTGATTTCACTCTGTCATATTTGTTGGAAGATAATATGGAGCTTCTCAATGAGAATTGTACCGCCTCTTTGTAGATCTCTGCAGGAATTGAATCAGCACCGGAAGCCTTGCCACTAGAAATCTGAGAAATAGCTCTTCTTGTCTCCTCTAAGGTTGGAGTTTCATTTAATGCGTTATTTATGGGGATTTGAGGTAGGCGGTTTATAGCTATGTCATTTATAGACGATGGTTGATTTAATATGCTGCTGAAATGCTCACTCCAGCGTAAGAGAATTGTTTCCATATCTGTCAGCAGTTTGGTTCCATCTGAGCTAAGGAGAGGGAATGATGATGGTGATGTTGGACCATAGACCGCTTTAAGTGCATAATAAAAGTTCTTCAGGTCATGTCTATCTGCAAAGTTCTGAATCTCTTCTGCCTTTCTACTCAGCCATGATTCACGCATCTGGCGTAGTTTGCACTGGATGGATCTGAGCAAGTTGTTAAATGCGGTTTTCTTTGACGACGATTTAGGATAATTTTGAAGCGCATTATAAAGGTTGGATTTATCAGCCATCATTTGTTTTATTTCCACAGAGTTTTCGTCGAACCAATCGTTATGTTTCTTGGTTTCGGTGCCCAGGATCTCTGTAGCAGTGTCATATATAGATTCTCTTAGGGTTGTCCAGTTTGTATCAACATTTTGATTATCCAGCGAAATTGACTGGAGACAGTCTTCTAGTTTGTCCACCAACTTTTGCCTGATGTTAGCATTCTTGAATTTGATGACATCTAATCTTTTGTGAGTTGTCTTCCCCTGAGGCCGCCTAGCGGGTTTGATATGCATATTTAACTTAGACACAATAAGACGATGGTCGGCCCAGCATTCGGCACCACACATAGACTTTGTGACACGCACATCCTGTCTATCTCTTTTTCTAACAATTACATTGTCAATAAGGTGCCAGTGCCTAGAGTGGGGGTGCATCCAGGATATCCGATTGCGGGTAGGTAAACGAAAAATTGTATTTGTGACAAGTAGCTCGTGCTCTGTGCAGGTACTACTGGACAACTAATGGCAAACTACTGAACGTAATAATGCCTAGAAAATCACAAACAGCGTTAAAAGCTGGGGTTGATTCGCAAAGTCATGTAAAGGATATGCAATTAACTTTTAACTTTATAAATCAAAATCGAACAAGTAAGGTCAGTAGCAGGACGCTGTTGGAGATATTGACAAGTTGATCGGAGCAAATATGGATATATCGTGTGCAATGAAGATATTCCAAACTGAAATATCCGATACAACAACTAGATCCAACATTATAATTAATGCAATGTCACTATCTGGGGCAGTTTTTACTTGAAAGGGTGCTTTACTATGATTCTTGTACAACATCAAAGACAAACTGATGATAAAAGTGTTGATACTTTCTCAGAATAAGTATATGTTATGAGGAAAACCATGAAACATACTTTACTGAGATAGATGAGAAATATCTTGAACAAGACTTGAAACAGACAAGAAATATTGAACTTGGTTCCATAGAGGATATTGAATGAGTTGCACAGGATAGATCGGTATGGATAAATTGCTTGCAGGCCTTGTGTAACGTATAATGGTACAAGCGGTATACAAGACAAACAGGAATTGTGAAACGAAACTGGGCGGAGGCACTGGTACAGACTGTGATCAGAGAAATTACCTTTTGTATCTGGGCCCACAAGAGTCAGTGGTATTGAACGAGCTGATATTGATTGGCTGGCAGGGCTACAATATCAGAGGGAGCTGCCATGGACCGAAATGATATTCTTAACGCATTCAGAGAGTCTTTCCGAACAGAGGAGTTTCCGGTTTGTGAATCCCACTCGCTGACCAGATTGAGAGAGATGGGTGTCGATACTGGTACAGCTTGAAAAGAACGACATACCAAATATACAAAGAGATTGATTATTCAACAATGAACTGGCGTGTTGGGCAGCTGGACGTTGCTGGATTAGTTGAGGCGGAGATTAGAGCACATATAGACATGTCCGGAGTGCTATGATGATAGTCCTCATATAACTGATACTATATATTTCTTCAGCAGACTTTGAAATGTTGTAGAATATGCTGATTTATGCTTCGTTAGTAAGACCAGCCTGTTATTAGTACATCCCATGAGAAAGTAAAGCAAGCTGTATTTCCTGACCCTCATACCTCAAATATAAATATTGTACTCAGTGAAAGCCTGGTCAGAATCCCTCAACAGACAGTAAACGGTAAGCATGCTGACCGTTCCTATTGCTCACTGGTTATACACTTTTGTCCCACATCCATGTAAATGGACTCTTCACTTCTGATATGTAAAAAAAAACCATTCTGAAACACTAAGAGATACCACTTCTTCTTCTTCAAACACTCCATATCGACCACTAAGTAAACCTTTCTTCATGATTTGTATGTGATCTGAACCTAAGAGTAATTGTACGTCGTGCCAGTTGTGCGCATACTAGTAGGCCAGCACATCCGATTTCTGAAACTCTTTTATTTACTATTGTAGCTTCCTTAGGTCCCTACCACAGTCTTCTTTAACGACATACCTTGTAGGTCGGATTGGTATTATTATTTGCTCCTTGCAGCCCCGGCACAACACAGGTGGAGGTATCACTGAAACTCAGAGACAGACATCAACACAAAGCTGTTTGGGAGCTTTGATGAACTAACAAATACAACAACAAACATCCAGAGAACCGGACTCATTGTGTAGACATTGAACATCAGCGAACGAGAAGAAAAAGATCACTGACACTGTGAGATAGCACTGAAACTATGAGATAGCACTGAAACCATGAGATAGCACTGATACTATGAGATAGCACTGAAACCAAGTCATAAAATGTCTTGATATCGTCACTCACCTTTTCCACACAACCAGAATCACTACAGCTCAGACAGACAGAATCATAGGTTTGAACCCGTAACTCATTACTAAACAAGGTTCCATCTTTAGTTACTGAGACAGTGAAGTTCTGAGATGACACACCTGTAGTGAGATATTTCAAATAACATCAGTTAAAGTTTCAGGTAAAAACAGTGTCTCATTTCACAATTGGTTTACTTTATTCCACACGTCAGTTACCTCTTCAACTCCTTGGTTATATTTCTCACCTTGTTACATGTCCCACACCTTGGTTGCCTTTCCAACACCTTGGTTAACTTTTACATACATTAGTTACCTGTCCCTCACCTTGGTTAACTTTTACATACATCAGTTACCTGTTCCTCACCTTGGTTAACTTTTACATACATCAGTTACCTGTTCCTCACCTTGGTTAACTTTTACATACATCAGTTACCTGTCTAACATATCAGTTACCTGTCCTGCCCGAGTGGTTACCGGGCCCAAATTTGGGGTGTAAAGAATAGAACCACTGTTACCTGCCACGCATGTTGTAAGAGGCGACTAAGGAGGTTTGGCTGAAATTGGATGCATGTGTCCTAAACGTGTAGAAGTCTTATGCGTTTAGGGGCCTACAAACCAATGTGCAACGTATACACGTTCTTGGCAAAGATCAAACATATCACAAAGAGTGATTAAAATTGGTTGTAAAGAACGAACGCAAAGAAGAAGAAGAAGTTACCTGTCCCACACATTGGGTACCTCTTACATACATCAATTACCTGTCCCACACATCAATTACCTGTCCCACACCATTGTTATCTTTTACACACATCAGTTACATGTCGCACACTTTGGTTGCCTATTACACACACCAGTTACCTGCCAAGCACATTGGTTACCATTTACACATCAGTTACCTGTCCCACACCTTGATTACATTTTATACACATCAGTAACCTCTCCTACACCATTGTTACATTCTACACACATCACATACCTGTCCCACACCTTATTTACCTTTTACATACATCAGTTCCCTGTCCCCCACCTTGGTTACCTTTTACATACATTAGTTACCTGTCCCTCACCTTGGTTACCTTTTTACACACCTGAGATACCTTTAAAAACATTGATGTTCTTGTTCATTTATTGGTTATGTTTTATTTTCACTTGAGCAACCTCTTTCACACCTGGGCCACCTAGTTCACACCTGAGCTACCTCTTTTACACCTGTGCTACTTATTTCACACCTAATATGACTTTTTTACACCTGAGCTACCTCTTTCACACCTGAGCTACTTCTTTTACACCTCACCTGACTCTTTCACACCTGAGCTACTTCTTTTACACCTCACCTGACTCTTTCACACCTGAGCTACTTCTTTCACACATGAGTTACCACTTTCACATATGAGCTACCTCTTTCACATCTCACCTGACTCTTTCACACCTGAGCTACTTCTTTCACACCTGAGTTACTTCTTTCACACCTGAGTTACCCCTTTCACAACTGAGCTACCTCTTTCACACCTGAGCTACTTTTTTCACACATGAGCTACCTCTTTCATAAGGATATTTCTTGGTTAAAAAAAGAAAGGGATGTTGTGGATTCATTTTGTCCTCACTTTCTTTCTATGGAGCACAGGTGTGCAACTGTTATTTGTCATCCAAACTATAGTTTAAAATTGATTGTTTGTGTGTCTCCCGGCAAAAACTTGGGTAAGCAAAATTCTGAAATCATGAAAATTTTGACAGCTTCAATTTCTGTCAAAATTGACAACACAGGTACACTCACCTGTCTGAGGTAAACCACATATTGTTATAGGAGAAGCTTCATTAAGAGCAGGCTTGAGGTTTGGTTTGTTATTGTTCCCATTCGGTGCCTGAAAAGAAAATGAAATATTATCTTTTATACAAATATTTCAGAAGCAAGCTGGTCAGACTAGAAGATGGGGTTCCACAGGGAAGTGCAATATCCCTACACTCTTCATCCTTTTTATCAATGATCTCCCCAAACAATTTACATCTAACATTCACAAGGCACTCCATGCAGACGACTTGGCCATATGGACCCAAACAGAATACATAGGAACTGCCAAGATCAGAATGCAAGGAGCAATAAATGCAGTAAAGAAATGGGCAGACACTTGGGGGTCACAATAAACCAAAACAAGACAGTGTCAACACTATTCTCACTCTCTACAAAACCTGAACAAGTCGACTTATACCTGGACAACAAACCACTACCAAAGGAGGACAATCCTACCTATCTAGGAATAAAATTCGACAAAAGACTCACATGGGGTCCCTACATAGAAGAAACACAAAGGAAAGCCACAATAAGATTAAGACTCATGAAAAACTAGCAGGAACCCACTGGGCGCAGATGCAAACACTACACGCCAAATATACACAGGATATGTACGTCCAAAACTGGAGTATGGCACAGGAGCCTACACAACCGCAGCACAAACAAATCTACACAAGCTAGATAAAATACAGAACACAGGCCTCAGAATCATCACCGGAGGTCTGAGAAGTACACAAATCAAAGATCTAGAAACAACTACTGGCATTGAGAGCCTGGGACGACGAGGGAAAAAAATACTCACACTATCAGAAAAGTTCAAACGCAAAGAAAATAACCCCATGCACCGAACAATCAAGGAACCAACCAAAAACCGCATAAAAAGACACAGCTTCCATCACTTGTCAAAATCACTTCTGCAAAAACATGGACATCCTCTCAAAAGACCCAGCAACCTGGGAAATGATAGTACCATTCAACAACACAGACCTACAGCCCAACTTCACAGTGATAAAAATTCCAAATGTAGACAAAAGGGTGAAGAAACAGGTCCCATCTTGAGAGCAAAGACACTAGAACACATTGACACCTCATACCCCATCCCGAGTGGACCCATATATACACAGACGGATTATCAGACACGACAGCGAGGAAAGGAGGGGCCGGAACCATCATCATACTCCAAGATGGCACTACACTAACAAATTCAAGTGCCACTGGAGAACTATCAACAAATTTTAGAACCGAACAACAGGCAATTGTGGATGCCTCAAAATACTGCAGCAAAGAAACATCCAAAACAACAAACTTGTCTTCCTTTGCGACTGCTTGTCAGTCCTGCAGGCCACACAAAGGAAACCACAAGATAACATGGAAAGAGAGCTGATACTACAGCTAAACAAGCTCTCAGAACACAACAAAATTATTCTCCAGTGGATACCAGCCCACTGTGGAGTTCCAGGAAATGAGAGAGCAGACATGCTGGCTAAGGAGGGAACAAAACTTACACAACAGAAACACCCAGTATCACTACCAGAAATCAAGACACATATCAAAAGAAAGTACAAAGAGGTATGGAGGCAACAAACCCACAGCAAACACCCACAAGATCCCATCAGCAGACTAAACAGAAAACAGCACACAACAATCTTTCGCCTAAGAACAGGTCACTGCAGGCTCAACCGCCACATGCACAGAATAAAGCCTGCTCAGACTGCACAGTGTGCATGCCAGACAGAAACACAGACTCCAGAGCACATCCTGCAGTCATGTCCATCATACATACACCAACGAAATGAAACATGGCCTCATGAACAAAGCTTACAGACCAAGCTATGGGGAACTCTCGAAGAACTCCAACTGACATGCAGCTTCATAGAGGCAACCCATCTCATGATTTAGACGAGCATACGAAACCGAACGCAAGAAGAAGAAGAAGAAGAAGATACAAATATTTCCTGGTCAGAGAAAAGAACAAATGCTCCTGTTCTGCAACAGCTTGATATTAAAAAGTTTTGGCTATTAAAGAGCATACAATCAAGTACAATTAAATATTACTGACACATCAAACGACACAAACGAGTGTCTAGAGAAGATGATTTTAGAGGGATTGATGCCTGGAAGAAGAATGAGAGGAAGTACATAGAAGACGATGGGTGCAATATGTTATTAACGATCTGAGAGTGACTGTATCTGACGCTTGTCATCTTGCACAGAATAGAGAGTTTTTCAGGACTGCTGTCATGGGAACCAAGTTCCTGAAGGACAAGCTACTTGATGATGATGGAAATATAGCTGGTCACATTAAACATTAGAGTGGTTTAGAGAGAGCAATAATGGAGGACACAGTTTCTGGATGATGAGACGTTTCTGGACAATGACAAAGATGATAGTTGCAACATGACATTAAGGAAACATAGAAGATGGAGAAGAAGGGAGAACTGGCTAAAGATTGAGATCTTTCAGTCAGATTTTGATAAGAGGGATGTTCTGTAAAGGATAAGAAGAGTTAAGAAAAAATTACAGCTCAAATCTTATTCAAATCACAGAGTAATAGACATGAACAAGAAAATACAGACAAACAATTCATTCAAATACACAGTTAGTAAAACAGACATGAACAAGACAACATGATACAGACATACACATCTTATTCAAATACACAGTTAGTAAAACAGACATGAACAAGACAACATAAGGCAGACAAACAAATCTCATTCAAATACACAGTTAGTAAAACAGACATGAACAAGACAACATGATACAGACATACATATCTCATTCAAATACACAGTTAGTAAAACAGACATGAACAAGACAACATAAGGCAGACAAACAAATCTCATTCAAATACACAGTTAGTAAAACAGACATGAACAAGACAACATGAAGCAGACATACAAACATGAAATACAAGAAGACACTGAAGTCAAACACTGAAACAACAATGAGATATAGATATACTTACATCTAGTGTAAAAACTTGACATTGAAGTTTGTCAAAGATGTTTATGTTGGTCACCATTAGATCAACACTGTCACATATCTTGTTATCAGCATGACATGTTGAATGGCTGGGGAATATATACAATATACACGCATTATAAAGCCTTTTGTCAAAACGTTGCTGTGTATTGTTATTGTTTTTGTATTTTTGTAAAACTACAGTACTTTGTTGTTTTTATGTGTTTCCCCAAATATACAAGCATCAGTTATTGGTACACATATTGATGTGTTTCCCCCCAAATATACAAGCATCAGTTCTTGGTACACATTGATGTTCAAATAAGCAATTCTGGTACTATTGTGTTTTCCAAATATACACATAGTTCTTGTCTACGATGTTCAAATAACACGTTCTGTAAATTTATGGTTCCAAATTCCAGTTCTGTACCATATTGATGTGTTTCCAAATATCAGCAGTTCTGTAATATTGATGTGTTTCAATATAAAGCACAGTTCTGGTACATATTGATGTTTCCAAATATACAAGCATAGTTGGTACATATGTGGTTCCAAATATAAGCATCGTTCTGACAATATTGATGTTTTTCAATATGCCACAGTTCTGACTATGATGGTTTCCAATATAAACATAGTTTTGGTACATTTTGTGTGTCCAAATATAAGCACTGTTCTTGACACATATGATGTTTTTCAAATATAAAGCACCAGTTCTGACATATTGATGTTTCCAATATACAGCACCAGTTCTATTGATAAATAAATTGTTCTTGTTTGTTCCTTACATCAACCTTTTTAAAGACTCTTGACCTATATGTGATTACGATTTGAGTGGTGTTCATTGTGCCAGTTAGATGCCTACAAACATGTGTTCATTGTGCCAGTTAGATGCCTACAAACATGTGTTCATTGTGCCAGTTAGATGCCTACAAACCTGTAGACCAGCATATCCATTTTCTGTATACTTTTTATTCGAGTTTGCCTTTCTAAGAAGAACATTACAAAAACCCAGACTCAGGAAATCCCACCCCAGATGAGACTAAGCTATTTCATCTTTTTAACTCGGTTTCTTCTTCTTCTAACGCTCCATTTCAACCATTTGTTAAATCACTCTTTGTGATTTGTAAGCGATCTGAGCCTACAAGCGATTATACATTGTACAAGTTATGCGCCCACAAGTAGATCAGCCCATCTGATTTCTGCGACGTTTTTAATTTACTAGGGTACCTTCCTTAGACCCCTACCTCAGTCATCTCTTACGACATGCCTTGTAGGTCACAGTGTTACTACTTCTTGCTCCCCCAGTGAGCCTCGGCAACACACGGGCGAACTCGCTGTCAATATTTCCTGGTCTACACCCCTGGGAGGTGGGGGTTGGCTTGTGTGTTCTACGGGTCATCAGCTGCCTACTAATCTTTACTTGTTGACCTTTCTAAGAAAGACTAGCCAACCCCAGCTCTGCTAGATGCAGAGTCAGGCACAGACCACACTTTGTAAAATATATATATACACACATATATAGATCAATATATCGTTTCTATGTGACTAGAGGTATACATGCTTGGAATATCTGTTCTCTCAAGTATTCTGTTAGTTATACATGCTTGGAATATCTGTTCTATCAAGTATTCTGTTAGTTATACATGCTTGGAATATCTGTTCTCTCAAGTATTCTGTTAGTTATACATACTTGGAATATCTGTTCTCTCAAGTATTCTGTTAGTTATACATGCTTGGAATATCTGTTCTCTCAAGTATTCTGTTAGTTATACATGCTTGTAATATCTGTTCTCTCAAGTATTCTGTTAGTTATACATGCTTGTAATATCTGTTCTCTCAAGTATTCTGTTAGTTATACATGCTTGGAATATCTGTTCTCTCAAGTATTCTGTTAGTTATACATGCTTGGAATATCTGTTCTCTCAAGTATTCTGTTAGTTATACATGCTTGGAATATCTGTTCTCTCAAGTATTCTGTTAGTTATACATGCTTGGAATATCTGTTCTCTCAAGTATTCTGTTAGTTATACATGCTTGGAATATCTGTTCTCTCAAGTATTCTGTTAGTTATACATGCTTGAAATATCTGTTCTCTCAAGTATTCTGTTAGTTATACATGCTTGGAATATCTGTTCTCTCAAGTATTCTGTTAGTTATACATGCTTGGAATATCTGTTCTCTCAAGTATTCTGTTAGTTATACATGCTTGGAATATCTGTTCTCTCAAGTATTCTGTTAGTTATACTGCATTAAATAAAATGTCAAGAATATGTCTAGAAATTCATATAAACAGCTTGAGCTTTCACCTCTTGAAGTAAAGTATGAGATTCTGAACCTGTATAATGTGTAGTTAATACAGCTCATTAATAATATGTCAAATACAAAACTATTAAAAGCTTAGTTCACCATACAGACTATATAGTAGTGATTTAACCATAGCTATAATAGTGTGTTCACCATACAAGCCCTATATATAGTGTGTTCACCATACACACCCTATTAGTAGTGTGTTCACCATACAAGCTCTATATATAGTGTGTTCACCATACAAACTCTATATAGTAGTGTGTTCACCATAGACAAGCCTATAAGTAGTGTGTTCACCATACAAGCCCTATAGAGTAGTGTGTTCACCATACAAGCCTATAAGTAGTGTGTTCACCTGGACAAAACGTTTGTAGGAAAACAAGTGCATGAGAGCTTGCAGGGGCCTTTGTTGAGGGCCTATACCTCCTTGGAGGCGAAGGGTAAAGAAGAAGAAGGAAGAAAACACGTATACAACTTATATAATAATTAACATATAGCGACTACAAACATATAGAAAAACTAACATATATCAGAGTACACAACATATAGAAAAACTAACATATACGAGTACACAACATATAGAAAAACTAACATATATCAAGTACACAACTTATAGAAAAACTAACATAAAGCGAAGTACACAACATATAGAAAAACTAATACATATCGACGTACACAACTTGATAGAAAAACTAACATATATTATTATTAACTCTCATTACCTTGTAGTCAGATTAATCTGAGGTCCCTTCCCTGTCTCAATGTGACATGTGTTCCCTTCCCATCCAGCATGACATAAACAAATTGCTTTCAGACCACACTCTCCGTGTTTCCGACACTCAATAGGACACACATCTTCCATGTATTCAGGCATTAGCGAGACAGAACCATCTTCATTTTCATCGTAGTTTTTCAAATCCTTTCCCATCATTATTTGACAGTTTGCAGTGAATGATGATATTACAGCATCCAACATTTCAGTCGTACCTCCAACCTAGATAGGAAATAATAGGTAGAAATAATTCAATGTTTAGTCTTTATATTATGCTAGACACTGTCTATCTATACATGTAAAGACTGGATCCCTCTGACATCGCGGATGAAGCCACTAGTTGGTTCAATGGTTAGAAAGATGGATCACAGTAGAGCAGTGTGAACCGCATAGAGCACGCCAATGCATGTAGAAAGCCCTGGTAATCCACTGCATCTGGTACTATTTCCAGTCATCTCGACCGCCCGTGTAGTGTAGTGACACGCAAGGGAAGCAAAGAATTGTACCACAGTGACCTACAAGGCATGTCGTAAGAGGCGACTGATGTAGGACCTAGGAAGCTACCCTAGTAAATAAAACGCATCGCAGAAATCGGATATGCTGGCCTACTTGTAGGCGTATAGATGGTACAACATACAATCGCTCATAAGCTCAGATTACATACAAATCACACAGAGTGGTTACCAAGTGGTCGATATGGAGCTTTCTAAAAAGATGAATATTATGGGAATGCATCTCTACCTATACATGTAAAATCTGGATCCGGCTGACTTTGCGGATGATGCCGCTAGCTATCTCAACAGTTAGGAAGGCGGATCACAGCAGAGCAGTGTGGACCACATGGGGCAAGTCAAGGCATATAGGAAGCCGTGGTAATCTACCGCATCTGGTACTATCTCCTGTTGTTTCGTCTTGTCTTGCCCCTGGATACAGATAGTCCTGGATGAGAGAGTGAGGTTAACAAATAGAGCAATATGACGAACCGACTCAGTCTGTCGTATGCAGTGATATTGTGTTTGCAGAAAGCTGGATTTTGTTGTGATTGATATTCGCTTTGACATGAATTGCAATTCTAGTGATGAACAGTTTTGTGTTGACACTTTAGCGACGGCTATATGCATTTATGCGGTGCAGGTTGCTTTTTGTGGCGTACGGCTGTTTCATTCTGGAATTAGTTCACACAGGACACAGTTGTTAGCACTTCGTGTGATTTTCGTTGGCACGGCAATTATGGGGTGACCCGTTGCAGTGAAGATGGAAGCGTACATATGAACATATGCACTATGAGAAATATTTCTTCATTTTTATCCAAATACAGCACAAGCTACAGTTTCAGACAACTACAAATCCCACAATGAAGAACCAGTTTAAGACAAAGCACATAATACTCACACGTCTAACCTCGATCATGTATGCTCCGCCCCACCTGTGGTAGAGAATTGTATTCGAGAATTGGACTTTATTGCCACCTCCGCACAACCAGAGAGGTGCAGCAACACAGCCTGAGACTGTTGTCATCATTGAATGCAATGGATGCCTATTATTATTTATATTATGTCTATCTTTATTAAAACAGAAGTTCATCTACTATGTCATTTTCTATATGTATATAAATATAATATATAATATAAATAAATTGATTGATTGATAGTTGGTAGGGTCGTCATCATTCAACTTTAGTGAATAAAAATATGTGTTCAAATCTCTTCCTTACAAAGGAGAAACTAAGTGGCAGTTCATGAACTCAATAGCACCGGCAAGGGTCAACGATGTAATTTGAAGGATGGGGACATCTTCTTCGAATGCTCCATATCGATCACTTGTTAACCAAGACAGTTAATATAACACAACAAGAATGATCAAAATGGTCGAAAAGAACGATAGAAACCAAAAAAAACCCCAACATTTTTTAAAATCAATCTATGTGATTTGTATGGGATCTGAGCCTAAGAGCGATTGTGCGTTGTGCCAGATATGCGCATACACGTAGGCCAGCAATCAGTTTCCTGCGACGCTTTTTATTTACTAGGGTAGCTGCCCGAGTGGTTACCGGGACCCAAATTTGGGGTGTAAAGAATAGAACCACTGTTACCTGCCATGCATGTCGTAAGAGGCGACTAAGAGGTTTGACTGAAATAGGATGCACATGTCCTAAGCGTGTAGAAGTTGATGCGTTTAGGGGCCTACCAAACCAATGTGCAACGTATACACGTTCTTGGCAAAGATCAAACATATCACAAAGAGTGATTAAAATTGGTGAAAGAACGAACGCAAAGAAGAAGACTAGGGTAACATCCTTAGGCCCCTATTTCAATAATGCCTTGTAGGTCGCAGTGTTACTATTCTTTGCTGTCCCTGCGGGTCCCGGCAACACTGACGTGGATATCGTGAAGCATCGACTGCGAGTCAGATACAACAACGGCCACATTAACGGGAGTCCCAGAGAGCCAATAGAGGGCAGCAGTAACGCCTCAAACTCCATCCTCATACTGGAAGTAGTTGTCCTGTATGTCCCTCTCTCTATATAAATATTCATTAAAATACTTGAGTGAAAATATTTGCATATCCTTTACAGGACGCAGCCATCAACCACAGTGAATGAGTCGTTGATTTTCTAGGCGCCACTAATACGTTAAGTAGTTAGCCATAGCTTTCTGAACAGCAAGGTCTATTTTTACCTTTCGTATAAATCTAACGGGACAGATTTGCTTAAACTGTCTGCCGTGGAGTTTGAACCAGGTACGCATGGGTTGTGATTGAGCTCACTACCGCTTAAGCTACGACGCCCACATACTTAAACTTAAAATACTTACATGTCCAGAAATTAAACATACCCTTATATCCTCTATACAGTCACTCATTGCATTATCAAACATATTGTCCATGCCTTGACACTGATGATAAAGTTGGCTAGTCTGGATACTGTTATTGCACATCTTATGATCGCTGTCTTCTGTAATGCTCTCAGCCCTAGTTTGTCTTTTGTTGGGTATTGTGTTTAAAGCACTTTCATAACTGACAAGAACTGGTCATTCCAGAACGTATCCTCGCTCATTCTTTTGATACGTGTGTTCTTAATCTCTGCAAAATTACGTTCATCCTGGATGATGTCTACGTAAACTATGTTTGTTTCATCGGACCACTGTTTGCTGGAACTGACCGCTAAGAATAAGAAATAGTTGATCATATATAATCACGAAAACATGAAAATAGATGTCTGTGACCAAATATGAAAATCATTATGCTTATGAACATGCTTTGTTATAGTGTATAACAACATATACTTTATTATAGTGTATAACAACATATGCTTTATTATAGTGTATAAGAACAACATATACTTTATTATAGTGTATAAGAACAACATATACTTTATTATAGTGTATAAGAACAACATATACTTTATTATAGTGTATAAGAACAACATATACTTTATTATAGTGTATAAGAACAACATATACTTTATTATAGTGTATAAGAACAACATATACTTTATTATAGTGTATAAGAACAACATATACTTTATTATAGTGTATAAGAACAACATATACTTTATTATAGTGTATAAGAACAACATATACTTTATTATAGTCTATAAGAACAACATATACTTTATTATAGTGTATAAGAACAACATATGCTTTTACTATAGTGCAAAGAATATACATTACTTATATTAGGCTATGTGAAATAAGAACTAAATCATATGCTTTATTATAGTGTATAAGAACAACATATACTTTATTATAGATATAAAACAACATAGTGTATGAGTTATAGTAGATTTAAGAATTCAATCATATATTTTTATATTATAAACAACAATACTTTATTATAGACATAAGAATACAAATATACTTATTATATTTATAAACAATATATGTCAAAGGAGAACATACAATGCAAAGACAATTCCATTAGTACCTATTGTCATGAAAACATACAAGAGTATGTACCTAAAGCGACATGATGTAGACCTAGTATACACATAATAAAGAAAGCATCAGAAATGACTGGCTACCTGTTTATAGCAAAAATCAAGGAACATCAAGGATGACAATGACATACTCTTTACCAATACATGAAAACATACACAGAGTGTAAATTCACATATTTCTATTTATGACACTAAAGAAGAAAATTTAAAGAATATCCAAATTCACATATTTCTCTATTTATCACAACAATATTGTCATGGAGAAACATACAAGAAATGACCAATATTGAAAGATATAATCAAACGTTAAAATTTATAACATCAGATTCAGACCTTTATGGCAAATCCTATGGAAAACACAGTAGAGTGTGACTAGACAAGCACTTGAATAGAAACCGTAAGGAAAACGAAAAGAGGATGTCCTAAACAGACCTGGAGATGAAGTCTTCTTGAGGAACTGAAGGATGCTCAACTATCCTGAGAGAGACCATAAAGAAAACAGTCAGAGACAGGGAAAAGTGGCCAACAACTGTTGAGGTTCTATGCTCCACAAGGAGTGGAGAGGAATAAGTAAATTGAATACTTCAGAAACATAAACAAGTTTATTATTTAATTAATTTATTCTTCTTAATATAATTACGTTCCTTTCTTTCATATATTTATCATTCTGTCTGGTTATGTTATAGTCTTATCTATATGAGGAAAGATTGCAGTAAAACTATGTAGCAATGGCGAAACACGTAAAAACAAAGTACTCTAATTTTACAAAATACAAGAACAATACACAGCAACGTTTCGACCAAAGGTCTTTATCAAGCAAAGGATACAACATAAGTGAAGAATTTCACTTCTTACACGGCACAGAACATATAGAAAACAACAATAAAATCGTAACAGCCCTAAAATGAAAATATATGATTAAAAGTAAATAACAAATAAATAAAAAAAAAAAACTAGAAGTGGAAAAAGAAGAGTTAACAATACAAATCAAATATATATATAACATATAGAATATGGAGCATGAGAAGAGAAAGTACTAAGAAGCATATGAATGTAGTCGTTGAGTCCAGAGAGGTCGAAGGTACCATTTAACGCAATAAACGGTTCTGTAGAGCAAATCGACTTCAATCATCAGAGGAACATGATTGGATGGCTGTGACCTGGACATCGCGAGCTCCCAAATGGTCAGTTATATTGAAATTATATTATGTTATGCGATTGATGTCATGTAATATTAGATGTTCATATGCATGCTTCTTGCAACCAAAACTTACCACCAATTCTGGCTTGAGCCATCTGTCCCCAGATCGTGATTGGAACTTGAGCTGTTATTTGTGGACATCCACTGCACTGAAAATAGCAGATACAAAATGGTTAATATTATAAAAGAGTTAGTTCTGCTACTAGTACTATATGCTATATTTAAGTGTATCATAGACTAGATGTGTGTATCAGTGACACATCAAGAAACTTAACCACTTCCATGCAGTCTAGGAAAGTCGATGAACATCAGATAGCAAGATAAAATATCAGACACAATAGTCCTTGACACAGAGCAGGTCTCCATAGTATCTACATAGAGCAGATCTACATAGTATCTACACAGAGCAGGTCTACCTAGTATCTACACAGAACAGGTGTCCATAGTATCATACAATCTGAAACATATCTCCATAATATATACACATAACATATCTCCATAGTATCTACACAGAGCAGGTCTCCATAGGTGTTAATGAAGTTTGAAATGCAAACATGTCACCATGAACAATAAAAGAGCATTGTTCAACACAATCTTTCTGCCAACATTATATACATTATGCTACCAGTGCCAAACCTGGACACTGACATCAATTACACTAACAAGTGATGTTGTGTGAAATTTCATAAGGCTTCAAGGCAGACCACTGCTCAGATATAAGGATGTCTGCAAGACATCAATGAAGAAAATTTCTATCCGCCCAACAAATGGAACAACTAGCTGAAGACCGATTTAAATGAAAAACCACATTATGAAAAACCACATTTTGAAAAGATGCTTAGAATGAGCTTGATGGCAAGAGAAACAAGCCAAAACTCAGAACAGTAGTCGTTACCATAAAACACTTCCTAAATGACCATCTGTAAAGACAAAAGAGGCCATACTTACATACATTGTGAGAAATTGTTCTATGCACTATCCGTTCTGCAAACCCTTCAGAGTAAACTTCCATCCATGAGAAAGGAGCTCAGCAAGATTTCTGCCAACAAGAGAGTTACTCTCCAGTGGATAACATCACACTGTGGAGTGCCAGATAATAAGAAGGCAGACAAACTTGCTAAAAAGGGAGTAGAATGTGAACAAGTAGATAATAATCACATACTTTGAAAAAAGCTATCGTAGACATTAGAAAAGAACCTAAACTATCCAACGATGACTACCACACACTTGACAGACAAGGACAGACTATCATCTTCCGACTCAGGATAAGACATAACAGACTGAACAAACACCTACTTAGGATATGATTGTCCCCATCCCCTCTGTGTCCCAGTGGCACCGCTGATTAAACCACAGAATATGTCCTGCAAGACTGTCCCCTGTATGTCCTCCCTAGAACGAAATGCTGACCCTACAACTCAACACTACATGACACCAGAGATGAGCTCTAGACAACAGTTGACTTCATCATAAGAACGTGTCTAACGGTATAATCATCAAAATAGCGATCACAAAGAAGAAGAAGAGAAACCATATTTTATTGGGTCCATTGTATTGTCTTTCTGAAAAATATGTTGAAGTCCCATCTCTTCGATGGCGTCAGGATGCTTGTAAAACACACATAATCAATGTTTACTCCTGAGAACTTCTTGTTTTAAAACTAAACCAAAGCTTAATTAACTCTTACCACAAAAGCAGCATTTTTATGATGCTGAGTTGATGAGCATGTGTCTGCAGTTCCAGCAGAACTAGTATCGCATGCGCAATACTTTTTGGTGGCTAAGTCCGGCTTTTGTGCTGGTATCGTCACAAACACATTGTCAGTGCCTGCAACTCTAGACACCAGGAAATATAATGAGGTCAATTATTGCAACATATACAATTATATTTTAAAAAGAAATATATAAATTAATATATTAGCTAAAAAATATAATCATCATCAAGTGCCATCTCCACATCAGAGGTTGACTGAAACGGACCTCCAATATCTTCTGTCTCAAATATTTTTTCAGAGATCACTGATTTCAATGTAGGTGAGATTAAGTTTCTAGTTCTATCAAAGATGGACAATAAAACATATGTTTCATGTTCAAATTGAGTATGTAGAAAATCCTTTCACAGCTGAAAATTGATAAAAGTAGACTACAAAGCCTATGCCCGAGCAAAATTCATTAAACAAATTCAAATAAAGTTCTACTGAGGACACTCGTCGGGTCTACAAAGTTAGTGTACTGCCGTTGAGATCTTCCTATGTAAGGAAGAGATCGATGTAAACATAGCTATTAATGCAAGTTTAATGATGACAGTCTTATCATTCAATCAATCAATGATAGTTGTGACTGAGACGATGATGGTGATGATGATGGTGACGATGATTATCACGTGTGGTGCCGGGGTCCAGAAAGGAAGCAAAGAATAATACCACTGCAACCTACAAGGCATGTCGTAAGAGGTGACTGATGTAGGACCTAAGGAAGCTACCATAGTAAATAAAAAGAATTACAGAAATCGAATGTGCTGGCCTACTTGTAGGCAAATAACTGGCACAACGCACAACTGCTCTTAGGCTCAGATCACATACAAATCCGATAGAGTGGTTAACAAGTGGTCGATATGGAACGTTTGAAGAAGAAGAAGAATGACTGATTATGATAATGGTAATGATGATGCTGATGATGGTAGATTGTTGTCAGTTCTCTCGCACATACTGACCTCCAAGAGTCCATGAAAGCGGTTGGAATGCAGAATCCAGGCAGTGGACAAGGAGCTGTGATGCGACCATCACGGTGTGTGAAATCATTATCTGTAAAATAGCCACGTTTATAAACTTTTTAAAAAAATGTTGTGAAAATAGGGAAAACGAAAATTAAAGACCAAAAATAAGGTTTGATGTTAAGCTTCTGCATTCTGGACAGTTAAATACACTTAGTTAGTTAGTCTTTCCTCTTGGGCCTGTGGGCGCGCATAGGGCAGAGGTCATAGCTCTCCATGTCTCGCGGTTCGTTGCTATTTGTTTTAAGTCTTTGATGTTTACTAGGCCCATCGTTGAGCCTTCTCTGGTGATGGTTCTACGCAGAGTCTCTCTTGGTCTTCCTCGTTTTCTTTTCCCTCTGGTGTCCATATGAGGGATTGGTAAGGAGTCTTCTCTCATCCATTCTAAGTGTGTGGCCGATGTAGTTCCAGCGGCGCTTTCTTATAAAATTTGATACATTTTCTTGCTTGGTCTCTTGTCTTATTTGTGTATTGGGTCTGAAATCTGACCATTTGAGGTTCAGTATTCTTCTAAGACATTTATTCTCAAAGTTATCTAATTTTCTTTCTAGAGCTTTTGTTGCTTTCCAACTCTCGCATCCATAAGTTAATACTGGAATCACACAAGAGTTAAAGATCTTTAATTTTAAGTGCTTGCTGAGTGAATTGGACTTCCATATATTTGACAATTTGTTAAAAGCACTTGATGCCAATGCGATTCTAGTGTATTTAACAATTTGTTAAATACACTAGATGTTTAGTATATCTCAGTATGCTGGAGGCACCAGCATCAGAACACTCGTATAATATCTTGGATGGCGATAATAAATTGACAAATGTGTAGTCTAGGATATCTACTTGGACTAGATTTCTTCTTTTTCTTCTTCTGCATTCTCAATAGATTTTGATTTCGGATTCTCTAATAAAGGCCGCAGTCTGCCTCAGATTATCAGCCACGCCATACAGTTTGTCTTGGATGCTGGTGTAAGTGGCCACATTTTTTCTCAGGTCTGCATACTGGGGACAGTTCTGTAGGATATGTTCTGGTGTCATACTTGCCACAGGTGCACAGGTCATTGGAGCCTATCTTGAATTTAGTGTACAGGTGGTGTCTCATTCTGTTGTGACCCGTCCGGAGGCAAAGTATGACTGTCTGGTCCTTTCTGGACAGTTGGTAATATCCATCGTCCTTGTTGTGTATTGGTGTTCTTTATCCCATTTTGCCTTGTAGTGTCCTCTGGTGATGGTTTTTAATTCTTCATAGCTGAACAGGTTGTCATCTTGGGGCATTCCTGCTCCATATTTAACCAGTCAGTGAGCATCTTCATTTCCCTTGATCTTGCAGTGTGAGGGTATTCACTGGATTACTGTTCTCTCATAATCATGGTACAACTGGGTTAATGTTGACCTGAGATCGCTTAGTTCTGTGTTCCTTTCAGATTTAAGTGCTGAGATATACTGTCAAAAGCACTATTTTTCCTTGTATTTGGTTCATATTTGCTATTTTTTCAGCTGCATTGAGGCCATCTACCTCAGCCTTGAAATTGGTTGAGAACTTTCCAGTGGTCAGAGCTAAGGTTAGTTCTACTCCATTTTTTAGTCGGAGGACAACTCCCCTCCTCCATTGTGTGTGGCATCTGTAGCCGAGCCATCCATGTATGCATGTGTCCAATCGGTAATTACGGTAATGCCTTGTATTTCACAGTGTTATTATTCTTTGCTCCTTGGAGTCCGGAAACACACATGTTTATATATATATATATATAAGATACATACAAATCTAGAAAAAAATAACCTCTATTGCCATCATTGGTACCACACAGTCCCCTCGCTTTATTAATATCAAAAGCTGGAGATTTGATGTAGACATTCATATGCCATTCTGCCATGTCAATTCTGATCTCGGAACCAGAGGGCAGTAAAATCTATAAAAGAAGAAGAAAAATAATCCTTGTTGAATAACAATAAATGTGGATACAAGTAAAACATCATTGGAAAAGAAAATTAGGAATATATCATCAGTAATATTTTCTTCTGAGCAGAACTTTGCCACCCTTACAGTCCTTTGGAATTTCATTCTCTTCTAGGTCTCTGTAACTGTCATGCTTAAATCAGTTACATCATGAATGAGTATTCTCTGTGGTTTTCCTCTTCTCCTCTTTGCTGTGATGTATGTATGTAAATGTGGTGAAACAACACAATAGACTAAAGAATGTATGCAACTCCCAAAATAAATTCAAAGTACTTGTTATGAACTAATCTAAGTTATATTTGTCAAGAAGTCTGTATGTATTTTCTTCTTCTTTCTTTCTTCTTCTTTTGTCGTCACACTGCTACCGGGTTGTTGCCCAGTGTCGCAGTTTTCTGTTTTTATCTTGCGATGTTCTGGTGGTTTGGGTGATTGTTATTTTTGCTCTTTGACAGGATTCTGCTATGCCTCTAACCATCGTTTTCATGGTCCTCCTCTCACCTTCTTTGCACGTCATCATCACCAGATGTTGTGCTAGCTGACGTAGGCGTTCATGGATCTAAACAAATCTCTGGTGTTTGCTATCATCTCAGATGTTGACGCTCTTCCGTGCCATGAAGTCAGACTATTCAACATTTTCTCTCTCTGTCTTCCTCTGTCTCATCCCCACACTATTTTACCGGTTGCTACAATGTGTTCTAAACCTCCCTTCCTCATCACATTGTCCGAAAAATGATGACTGCTACTTTCTGATATTGATGTTAAGCTTTCTCTGTGTCTTGACCTTATTTAACACCTACATATTAGTCATTTTAGCAGTCCATGAGATTCTCATCCTTCTTCTGCAAAACCACATCTCTGTGGCCCTCAGAAATTGTTCTATCTGTTTGTTTATTGCCCATAACTTGCATCCGTATGTCAGTATTGGTTCTAAATAGCACTGCATAACACTCATTCTGATCTCAATTGACAATTACTTGTTGCATATAATACTTCTCATTTTCTGGAAAGATGTTTTTGCCTGCCCTATTCTGCTCTTTATTTCTGATCTGCATCTGTCATCTGATGTTACCAGGTCTCAAAGCTATTTAACTTGCATGTACATGATCTTTAAACGATGATTTAACATGAAGATACTATAGTTTCATGTTTAACATATATATTGTATCCTTGTATATTAATCAAATGAAAGTTTGTTATGTCTTATGTCTTGATAAATTATGCCTTTTATGTTATTGTAATAGATATATTGTATATTAATCAAATGAAAGTTTGTTATGTCTTATGTAATGTCTTGATAAATTATGCCATTTGTATTGTATGTTTGTATGTTAATAAATGAAAGTTTTTATGTCTTATGTAATGTCTTGATAAATTATGCCATATATTGTATGTTTATTTAATCAAATGAAAGTTTCTTATGTCTTATGTATTGATAAATTATGCAGTAATTCATACATCTTTCTATTTTTTTCCTACTTCCTGCCTTTAGCTAAGATCAAAGTGTTGTGCCACTGATTCAACCAGCCGTGTGTTTAGCTAAGATCAAGTGTTGTGTCACTTGATTGCAACCAGCCGTGTGTTTTAGCTAAGATCAAAGTGTTGTGCCACTGATTGCAACCAGCCCGTGTGTTTTAGCTAAGATCAAAGTGTTGTGTCACTTGATTGCAACCAGCCCGTGTGTTTTAGCTAAGATCAAAGTGTTGTGCCACTTGATTGCGACCAGCCCGTGTGTTTTAGCTAAGATCAAAGTGTTGTGCCACTTGATTGCAACCAGCCCGTGTGTTTTAGCTAAGATAAAGTGTGTCACTGATTGGACCAGCAGGTTTAGCTAAATCAAATTTTGCATTGATTGCAACCAGCCGTGAAGTTTTAGCTAAGATCAAAGTGTGTAGCCACTTGATTGCAACCAGCCGTGGTTTTAGCTAAGATCAGGTTGCCTGATTGCGACAGCCCGTGTTTCGGGCCTCAAGGAGAAAAATAGTAACATACGACCACAAGGATTATAATAAGAGACACTGAGGTAGGCCTAGGAAGCTATCCTAGTAAATAAAATATATTGCAGAAATTGGATTTGCAACCTACGGAAGGTGCATAACTGGAACAATGTACAATCGCTCTTAGACTCGGATCACATACAAATCACAAAAACTGGTTTAACAAGGGGTCGATATGAAGTGTTTGAAGAAGATTGCGACCAAAGAGTGGGGGCCTTCATAGAGCAAATAGGCAACTAGATATTTTTAAACAGCACCAAGAGGAATAAGATGGACCCCTTTCGATATGCTTGAGGACCTGGACTTTGCAGATGATATAGCCCTGGTGTCGCACAAATATGAACATATACAAGAGAAAAGTACAATACTTCACAGCACGGCAAAGACAGTAGGCCTCAAAACAAACACAGGAAAAACAAAAATTATGACAAACAGTGAAATCCAACAACCAGTAATGTTAGAAAATGAAACACTGGAAAGGGTTGAGCAGTTTACATATCTTGGTAGCGTACTGACACTAAATGGTGGCACAGAGGAAGATATAAAATCACGTCTAAGTAAGGCTAGAACCGCTTTTGCCAGAATGAAACCAGTATGGAAGTCCAAAATCTACAATAGGACCACAAAGCTTAAACTCTATAAAAGCATTGTTTTGCCAGTTTTGCTCTACGGATCGGAGTGTTGGAGGATGACCAAAGGAGATACTAGCAGGCTGTCAGTTTTCCACCACTCTTGTCTTCGCAGAATCTTGGGAATCTTTTGGCCAGTAAAAATATCCAATAACCAACTACTCCAAGATACAAGACAAGAGGCAATGAATGACATACTCAAAAAGAGAAGATGGAAATGACTCGGACATGTTATGAGAATGAGACAAGAAATGCCTGCAAGGATAGCCCTCACTTGGACACCAGAAGGAAAGAGAAAGAAAGGCAGACCACGGAAAACATGGAGGCGCATGATGGAAGAGAAACTGGACACCGCATCTCTGACGTGGGGCTCTGCGCTGAAGGTTGCAGGGGACAGGAGAGCATGGAAAGTCCTTTCTGAAGCCCCATGTGTCACTAGGCATGATGGGATTAAGTAAGTAAGTAATATTTTAAAACAAATTCTGAGCAGCTCTCATTCAAAAGGATGATGACGCTCAGTTATTACATGCTCAACTGTAACTGGGTCTACTCGTTGTGGCACATCCAATTAGGGCTCACATTAAAAAAACAATTGTTGAAACGACAAAGTAGATTGAAATCTAGAATTGCAGATGTAAACAAATGTATGCTGAAGATTAGTGAACAGGACTTGTAGGGACACGACATTGCGGAGATAAAGTTAATTTATAGTAAAGGAACAGAGAAAACAGGACTTGCTGGGACTCAACATTGCGGAGATAAAGTTAATTTATAGTAAATTAACAGAGAAAACAGAACTTGCTGGGACACGACATTGCGGAGATGAAGTTAATTTATAGTAAATTAACAGAGAAAACAGGACTGGACAAAACACTGCGGAGATGAAGTCGATTGATAACTTTAATATTCAAACTGATAGCCCTTGCTCTCGTGATCTCCCACTCCATCTGACATGATATATGATGATAATGTTGATGTATAAATTTACTGCTAAACCTACACCAATCTGACGTGCATCTGCAGATCTCAACACTACAGTTCCTTCACTCAGCTTGTAAGGAATACCAACTGAAGCTGTAAATGCGTATCCAGGAATATCACAACCATTCACTCTGTAATATATTCAATACAATGAGGAAAATATATTCATAAATAAACCAATATAACAACAAGAATATTCTTCTTCATCTTTTTCACCTTTCAACCCCCAGCGGAGCACAGGTCTTCAACAAACTTTTTCTAGCTCTTCTTCTGTCCTGCCATCACGATCCTCTCCAATTCTTTCCATGTTTTACCTATCCTTTTCATAATAGTCTCCAACTCTCTTCTCCAGGTATGTCTAGGCCTTTACCTACTCCACTTTTTCTGAGCGTTTGAAAAAACTTGTCTGCCTTGCAATGCTTCCGGTCGGTCTTCTCAATGTGTGTCCTATCTATCGCCAGCGTCTCTTCCTTAGCTCTTTCTCCACTGGTATCTGCTTAGTTCTTTCTCGGAGTTCCTCGTTCGTAATCTTATACCATCTCAGTCCTTCTATTCTACGTAAACTTCCATTTACAAAGGTCTGTAGTTTTCTGGTTTTGTTTTGCCCTGCTCAAGCAACGATCGCACGTTCTAGCAAATAATTCTAGCAGTATTTTCAAAGCATTACCGGATCCTTTCGGCTTTCCCGCCGATATGTCATTTGTTCCCCCTGTTCGAAGATCTTCCCCTGGTTCGGATGGCTGAGTTATTTCTTATTGTTGTACAATCCATGTTTATTGAAGATTTGTTGGCTTATTGTTTCTACGAGGTGAGGTAGCCATAGTCTAGATAGAGAGTCGTACTGGAAACAACAAGAATATCATTGTTATTTAATACAAATACCTTAAACAGCTTGGTCTTCTTGCCAAAAAGTTTTTATAATCTAGAACCAGAGCTGGCAAACAGGTCAAGTTCCATCAGCCTTGAAGAAGACGCATGTCTATCTCATCTTGAAACCAGGCAAGGACAACAAAATCCATGAACTACAGATCCATCAGTTATCTCACTTGTGTAGTCAAACTGTCTTCTTCTTCGAATGCTCCATATCAACCACTTGATAACCACACTCTGTGATTTGTATGTGATCTGAGTCTAAGAGCGATTGCACGTTGTGCCAGTTATTCGCCTACAAGTAGGTTCAGGCCGTACGTGCTATGATACAGAGAGCGGCGCATCAGGCGGAACCGTAATGGGGCGCATAAGCAGCAAAATCAAAATTACAACTGAAGGTTATTTTAAAGAAAAGAGATTTAATGGACAGCATTTCGAAGACTTGCATCATACCGAGAAAATATACAGCAAGGGCCTGAGTAGGCTAGCACATCCGATTTCTGCGATGCTTTTTATTTACTAGGTAGTTTCCCTAGGTCTCTACCTCAGTCGTCTCTGACAACATGCCTTGTAGGTCGCACTGTTACTTTTCTTTGCTCCCCATGAGAGCTATGGCAACAAACGGCAGCCTTTTTCTATTGAATATGAACTTTTGAGCACGGTTAGAATGAGGAGAACATTTTACGATGACGTCACAGAAAAGTTTTTTCTATTGAATATGAACTTTTGAGCACGGTGAGGAAAACATTTTACGATGACGTCACAGAAAAGTTTCTGCAAAAGGAAAGAAGAATGGATATGATCTTCAAGTGAAACATATAAGTGGAAATATGTACTTTAAATAAAATATATTTTTCCCTGTTCAATAACTATCAGTGGGTGATTGAATATAGTTGGCATTTCAATTAAAAGTGAAAAGAGGTTAAATAGGAGGGGCACATATTCATTTTAAGTAGCAGCACACCTATCTCCCTATCTCACACATATCTCCCTATCTCACACCTATCAGACTAGGCCATTGTCTGTTACATACCTGATAATGTTATTCCTTTCTCTAACAATGACACCACACACACAGGTGACTAACCAGCATCGCCATGTTTTTATTTGAACTTCGAAATCTCTGTCCTTGACCTCGTAAGCTGTATATTCCCCCACATCGTAGAAGTGATAATGGTGTCTAAATAAAAACAAATAAAAATATTACATAGTTTTAGTTTAGTCGTCGATCATCATCACTGAACATCGAACCAATTAGTCCGTAAGTGCTCTGATCTCCTCCTCAGTATGTCTCTCAGCGTGTGGCGACTAACAACGCCGGTCCTGTGTTGGTTTACTATTCCTCTTTGGTTACCAGCATAATGTTCTTGTTTAGCTACACCACATTTGACTTAGAATTATTGCAGTCTGGTTAGCATTGCAGATTCACCACTATTACTTGAATAATGTACACATCCTCTCTCCCTTAGGGAATTTATAATATCAAAAACATTACATGCTACCAATAAACATAAGGCTGTGTTAGCATAGTGGTTAGTGCATTTAGTTCAAAGGTGTGTGGTCCCAGGTATAAATTCTATATTAGAGTGGAGATAATGGTTCTCAGTTGAGCCCAGCCTCAAATAGATACCAGAGAAACACTAGAAAGTAATGGTTCATTGTTCATCTGATGATCAACTTCGTCGTACATCAGACATGTTCATAATTGCTCCGATCTCCCCCCAAGCATGGATTTCAGTGTGTTTAGATTAATAACTCCTGTTCTGTGTTGGTTGATGTATCTACTGGGGTTTCTCTCGTGGTTTTCCAGTCTTGCAGCACCACCTGTGGGTATGCATAACTTGCGCAACCGAGATAGAGATGCTTTTGTCCATAGAAGGCCCATTCTCGATCGCAGTATTGTTTGTCTGTACATCCGTTCTTTCATTGCCCTTCTCACAAGTTTCTACTTCAAGCTATCAATTAAGTGTCCTGCCAGCCACTGTAGATAATCATGTCTATCCACAACTCTCTCCTTGTATTATATGTAATGAACTCCAGCCTGTGGTACGAGGTTCGTGCACCGTTGACTGGTCCTCCAGCAGATCAGACAAGAAAATATGCATACAAAATTTAGGCAGTTTGGAGTTATCCGTGGTACAAGTCGAATTGGAAGCCTGAGAGGCAGAGTGAGAGGTGTGTTTAATCAGCGAGCTACGGAATCATCAGTATGCATACTCTTCGATATCTGTTGGGGAGACTGAGCACCTATGGGTATGCCCGGAGTGCAATGACGTCAGTTTAGTAACCAATAACTCTCTCTCCTTGAACAATCAGTTCAGAGATCAATCTTTTGTCGAACCACGATGTCTGACCATCCAATATCTACTTTCTATATCTTCCACGATCTCTCCTTCCCTGAATTTTACATGTTGTCACCAAATGTTCTAAACCTTCTCTTCGCATTATATGCCAGAAGAACCTTGATTATCTGTTTCTTATTCTTTTGATAAGGTTTATTTGTGTGCAGGTCTGTTTTAAAATCTCTTCCATTGTTTTCTTCACTGTCCTTGGAATTTTCAGCAATTTTCTGTAAAACCACATCTCTGCGGCTTCTAATGATCATATTGATTGTTTGTTCATTGTCCATGATATGCTGTCATGCATAAGTATTGGTTCAATATAGCACTGGAGTACTCATTTTCGCAGTGTCATTGGTAGTGAATTCACACATAGTGTTTCAGTTTCAGTTTCAGTTTGGAATATCTTCATTGCACTTCAATCACTCATATGCCAACGACACTCATTGCCAACGACAGCCATGTGCCCCGGAACAAAGACAAGTGTAATTCTGCAAATTGTGACGCCTGCAGTGAACATAGTGTGTTTTTCATTTTCATAAAAGCTGCTTTGTCTCTACTTACGGATAATCAAATCCAAGCACATGAGGGTCTCCAGTTATGCTACATTGGAAACCTTCTTGTAGTCTCACAGTAATCTGAAAATCATATTATTCTAAGATATATGGACGGATATAATTAAGAGAAAATGACCCAACACATAATACACAAGTTGGAGACATTTCAGAATAAATGTTTAAGAACAATCCTGAAAATGTTCTGACCAAATACCATAAAAAATGAGGAACTTTTGAAAAGAACGGACTGTGGATCTTTGGAGACCATCATTAAAAGACGAAGATGGGGGTGGATTGGACATGTATGTCGTATGCCAGTAGGGGTATTGGCTAGGTAGGACAGCTCTCAGATGGACATCGGATGGGAAGAGAAGGTCTGGACGTCCAAATGAAACATGAAGAAGAACGGTGGAGAGAGAGTTGAAGGAGTGTGGCCTGACATGGGAGACGGTTGGTAGAAAGGCAGCAGAACGGCAACAGTGGAATTATCTTGTTGAAGTCTTATGTGTCAATCGGGACACGAAGATGATATAGATATAGATGATGAAGAGAATTGAAACAATTCGGGACACGAAGATGATATAGATATAGATGATCAAGAGAATTGAAACAATCGGGACACGAAGATGATATAAATATAGATGATGAAGAGAATTGAAACAATTACCTGACAGAATTACAACTAAACACAAATCTAAGTTATATGGTAAAGGATGATGACACTTCATTAACGTCATCATTATTATAATCTGCATCATCATTATAATCTGCATTATCATCATTATAATCTGCATCATCATTATAATATGCATCATCATCATCATCATCATCATTATTATAATCTGTATCATCATTATAATCTGCATCATCATTATAATCTCCATCATTATCATTATAATCTGCATCATCATCATCATTATTATAATCTGTATCATTATTATAATCTGCATCATCATCATTATTATAATCTGCATCATTATTATAATCTGCATCATCATTTTTATAATCTGCATCATCATTATTATAATCTGCATCATCATTATTATAATCTGCATCATCACTATAATCTCCATTATCATCATTATAATCTGCATCATCATTATTATAATCTGCATCATCATTATAATCTCCATTATCATCATTATAATCTGCATCATCATTATAATATGCATCATCATCATCATCATCATTATTATAATCTGTATCATCATTATAATCTGCATCATCATCATTATTATAATCTGCATCATTATTATAATCTGCATCATCATTATTATAATCTGCATCATCATTATTATAATCTGCATCATCATTATTATAATCTGCATCATCATTATTATAATCTGCATCATTATTATTATAATCTGCATCATTATTATTATAATCTGCATCATCATTATTATAATCTGCATCATCATTATTATAATCTGCATCATCATTATTATAATCTGCATCATTATTATTATAATCTGCATCATCATTATTATAATCTGCATCATCATTATTATAATCTGCATCATCATTATTATAATCTGCATCATCATTATAATCTGCATCATCATTATTATAATCTGCATCATCATTATTATAATCTGCATCATCATTATTATAATCTGCATAATTATTATTATAATCTGCATCATTATTATTATAATCTGCATCATCATTATTATAATCTGCATCATCATTATTATAATCTGCATCATCATTATTATAATCTGCATCATCATTATTATAATCTGCATCATTATTATAATCTGCATCATCATTATTATAATCTGCATCATCATTATTACAATCTGCATCATTATTATTATAATCTGCATCATTATTATTATAATATGCATCATCATTGATGTCGTCAAGTTAGACTGTCAAAGAATGGGAAAAAGTCATTTGATTGTCTCTCCACTACAAGTAAAAAAAGTTCAGTAAAGGAACTTAAACATTGCATGTATTGTGTTGTAAAAGTTTTGTTTACCCCTCTTTAGCCAGCCTGTCTGCTCTCTCATTTCTTGATACGCCACAGTGGACTGGTAATAATTTGGTTGTGTTCTGAGAGCTTGTTTAGCTGTAGTGTCAGCGCTCTCTCCATATTATCTTGTGGTTTCCTTTGTGTCGCCTGCAGGGCTGACATACAGTCGCAAAGAAAGACAAGTTAAATTTGTCATTTTTAAAATGTTTCTTTGTTGTAGTATTTCGTGGTATCAACAATTGCCTGAATTCCTATGTAACCGGTGAACTATAGGTATCATCAGCATGTATAATCTCCCCTATCTGCTGCAAGAGACTGTGAACATGTGTCAACCAGGAGAACATTGGCATTACTTTTCTTAATCTGTAAAAAATTTTAAAATGAAAAAGTAAAATGTATACAAACCGGAACCGGGTTCGGCTTAAGGTTCTTCAGAATGTCAATATAAGGTCCACTTCCTGTTAGTGTTATGCTGTCAAAGGACAAGGTCGTTTGTTTATTGCCAGAACTGACATCATTTCTGAAGGGCACTACAGTAATCTGAAATTGAGAAGTAGGGGAAGGAGAGGAGTGAATGAAAACTTTAGTTCAGGGAATCTCAAATTATAAATATTTCTTAACATTAAGATCATTTATATCCTCTTCTAGATATCTATATCTATATATTGGACATTGACAAAGTGACAGAGAAGATCATTAATGTATTTCAATGCAAATGCTACAGAAGAGTACTTAGAATATCATGAACAGAGAAAAGAACAAATGCTTTTGTTCTGCAACAGCTTGATATTAAAGAGAGTTGGCTATTAAAAGCATTACATCAAGGGAGCGTCTCTAGCTCAAGCGGTAGTGAATTCGATCACGAACCCAAGCGTACCTGGTTCAAACCCCACGGTGGGCAAATTTGAAAGCAAATTCGTTTCTGTGGGATTTTTACAAAAGGTAAAATAGACCTCACTGTTCAGAAAGCAATAGCAAACTACTGAACGTATAAGTGGTGCCTAGAAAATCAACGAAGAAAAATGATATTTTTCGCATCAAGGGAAATTAAATATTTCGAACACATCAAACGACACGAGAGCCTAGATAATATAATTTTGGAGGGAATGGTACCTGGAAGAAGAATAAGAGAAAGACTGAAAAGATGATGGGTGCAAGATGTCACTGACGATCTGAGAATGACTGCTGCTGACGCCGATCAACTTTCACAGAACAGAGAGTTTTTCAGGACTGTTGTCATGGGATACGTGACTTGATGATGATGATGATATCCTCTTCCTGTTCTGTTTGACAAATCTCGCTTCCACAAGAGAGTTCTATTGTTGTCATTCTGCCATCTTTCTATCAATTGTTTCCCATATCAGATCACAATATTTCAACTTTATTTCTACCATTCTTTTCATGTCTCCTTTGGACGTCCAAGCCTTTTATTTTTTATTTTTAAATCCGATTTCCAGCTGAGAGCTGTCCTAGCCACTGTCACTACAGACATACATAACTAATTCACAGTCACTACAGACATACATAACTAATTCACAGTCACTACAGACATACATAACTAATTCACAGTCACTACAGACATACATAACTAATTCACAGTCACTACTGACATACATAACTAATTCACTGTCACTACTGACATACATAGCTAATTCACTGTCACTACTGACATACATAGCTAATTCACTGTCACTACTGACATACATAACTAATTCACTGTCACTACTGACATACATAACTAATTCACTGTCACTCGACATACATACTAATTCACTGTCACTACTGACATACATAACTAATTCACTGTCACTACTGACATACATAACTAATTCACTGTCACTACTGACATACATAACTAATTCACTGTCACTACTGACATACATAGCTAATTCACTGTCACTACTGACATACATAGCTAATTCACTGTCACTACTGACATACATAACTAATTCACTGTCACTACTGACATACATAACTAATTCACTGTCACTACTGACATACATAGCTAATTCACTGTCACTACTGACATACATAGCTAATTCACTGTCACTACAGACATACATAACTAATTCACTGTCACTACTGACATACATAGCTAATTCACTGTTACTACAGACATACATAACTAATTCACTGTCACTACTGACATACATAACTAATTCACTGTCACTACTGACATACATAACTAATTCACTGTTACTACTGACATACATAACTAATTCACTGTCACTACTGACATACATAACTAATTCACTGTCACTACTGACATACATAACTAATTCACTGTCACTACAGACATACATAGCTAATTCCTGTTACTACGACATACATAACTAATTCACTGTCACTACAGACATACATAACTAATTCACTGTTACTACTGACATACATAACTAATTCACTGTTACTACTGACATACATAACTAATTCACTGTCACTACTGACATACATAACTAATTCACTGTCACTACTGACATACATAACTAATTCACTGTCACTACAGACATACATAGCTAATTCACTGTTACTACAGACATACATAACTAATTCACTGTCACTACAGACATACATAACTAATTCACTGTCACTACTGACATACATAACTAATTCACTGTCACTACTGACATACATAACTAATTCACTGTCACTACAGACATACATAACTAATTCACTGTCACTACAGACATACATAACTAATTCACTGTCACTACTGACATACATAACTAATTCACTGTCACTACTGACATACATAACTAATTCCCTGTCACTACTGACATACATAACTAATTCACTGTCACTACTGACATACATAACTAATTCACTGTCACTACTGACATACATAACTAATTCACTGTCACTACTGACATACATAACTAATTCCCTGTCACTACTGACATACATAACTAATTCACTGTCACTACTGACATACATAACTAATTCACTGTCACTACTGACATACATAACTAATTCACTGTCACTACTGACATACATAACTAATTCCCTGTTACTACTGACATACATAGCTAATTCACTGTCACTACTGACATACATAACTAATTCACTGTCACTACTGACATACATAACTAATTCACTGTCACTACTGACATACATAACTAATTCACTGTCACTACTGACATACATAACTAATTCCCTGTCATCTTTGTCTTTTAATGATGGTCTCTAATGATACACAATTTGTTTGTTTGAAAAGCTCTTCATTTACTAGAGTATTTTATCAAAATATTAACATGATTCTTCTTAAACATTTATTTTGGAATATCTCCAACTTCACCAGATACGACAGAGTCATCAACATCAGCATAAGAAATGCCCGAGTGGTTACCGGGACCCAAATTTGGAGTGTAAAGAATAGAACCACTGTTACCTGCCACATGTCGTAAGAGGCGACTAAGGAGGATGGGTTCAAATCGGATGCACATGTCCTAAACGTGTAGATGTCTATGCGTTTAGGGGCCTACCAAACCAATGTGCAGCGTATACACGTTCGTGGCAAAGATCAAACATGTCACAAAGAGTGATTAAAATTGGTCGTAAAGAACGAACGAACGCAAAGAAGAAGCATAAGAAAGAAAGTTGGCACAGAACCTTGCTTGAATTACATTGGGAAACAAAGAATGAAGTGGTTTGGCCACTTAATAAGTATGCATCCATACTCCACGGTATGCAGAGTCTTCCACAACAGAACATCGAGAAAGAAGGCAAGAGGAAGACCACGAAAAGATGGTTAGATGGCATAGCAGAATCCTGTGAAAGAGCAAAAATAACATTCACCCAAGCCACCAGAAGAGCGCAAGACAAAAACAGAAAACCACGACACTGGGCAACAACCCTGTAACAGTGTGACGACAATGAAGGAAAACTGACAGAGGCCTTCGAAATAAAGACTGGTGTGCTACAGGGCTGCCTTTTATCGCCCTTCCTTTTCCTGCTGGCTATTGACTGGATAATGAGATCAACAACTGCCAGGGGAAGAAATGGAATACAATGGACCATGATGAGTCAATTGGAGGATCTGGATTTTGCAGATGATCTAGCACTCCTCTCTCACAACCATCAGCAGATGCAAGAGAAAATAACAAAACTAGAAACAGTCTCACAGCAACTAGGCCTGACTATTCATGGGAGAAAACAAAGATCATGAGATTAAATGCTGGTTCCAGAGACCCAATCTTATTGAGAGGATCACCACTAAAAGAGGTTGACACATTTACATATCTGGGAAGTGTCGTCAACATTCAAGGTGGCACAGATGAAGACGTTAGGGTTAGAATACAAAAGGCAAGATCAGCATTTGCCATTCTGAAGAACATATGGAGTTCAAGAATGATTAGGAATAAAACTAAGATAATGATATTTAACTCAAATGTCAAGTCTGTCCTTCTGTATGGAGCAGAGACATGGAGAACAACTAAGGTGAACACCAAAAAGTTGCAGACATTCATCAATAGATGCCTACGCAGGATACTCCATCTGAGATGGTACGACAGGACCACAAACAGAGAACTGTGGGATAGGGTAAGACAACGGCAGGTAGAACAAGAGATAATGAGCAGAAGGTGGAGATGGATAGGACACACACTGAGGAAACTCCCTGACAGCATCGTGAGACAGGCTCTCCGATGGAACCCCAGGGCAATAGAAGTAAGGGAAGACCCAGAAACACCTGGAGACGGGAGTTAGAGATGGAATGCAAGAGGACGGGGAGAGAGTGGAGAGATCTGGAAAAGATGGCCTTGGATAGGCGGGCTTGGAAGGCCTTGGTTGCGGACCATGCTTCCCTAGGGCGAAGGGTGAAGAAGAAGAAGTGTGACGACACTGGGCAACAACCCGGTAGCAGTGTGACGACAAAAGAAGAAAGAAAAGAAGAATCTCCAACTTGTGTATGATATTGTGGGTCATTTTCCAGAAGTCACTACTGTATAATAACACTGTCAGCACAGAAGATGACAAAGACACATAAATATTGCCATCAGAACTTTATGATTTGTCTTCGTTCTTATTCGAACGCTCCATATCGACCAATTGTTAGCCACTCTGTGTGATTTGTATCTGTGTATCTGTATATCTGTGATTGTGATCTGAACCTAAGAGTGATTGTACGTTGTGTCAGTTATGCGCCTACAGGTAGGCCAGCTTTCAGATTTTTTCGATGCTTTTTATTTACTAGGGTAGCTTCCCTAGGTACCTACATCAGTCGCTCTTACGACATGCCTTGTAGGTCGCAGTGGTACTGTTCTTTGCTCCCATTGAGGGTGCCGGCAACAACACGGACGCTTTATGATTTGGAAAAATATCAATTACAAATTGATAACCAGTACAGACATTTGTGCAGACACTTAATTGCATACACCTGTTAAAAATAGCACGTGATGATGCTGATGGTGATAATGATGTATTGTAATAATGATAAGAAGTGATGACGATGATGAGAATGGTAATATAATGATGATAATGTGAAGTGATGATGTGAAGATGGGATGATTAGAAAACTTACTTTAACCACTGCCTGATTTTTGTCAGGATCCCAATCTTTCGAGCATATCTTGAGTTCACATGTGTCTTTCAAAGTCACCACTGAATGTAACATGAAATTATCTTGTAAAAACCTGGCGCTAATTATTTGTAACTGACATTTGTTATGATAAATTTCAAACTTAAAAGACAATATAACATATGACAGAGAGATCTAAGAAGCAGGAAATAAGATAATAGAAGTCTGTGCCAGATCCCCAAGTTTAGAGCTGACCAGGACTATACAGCACCTTCAAGTAGTACATTGAGATAATAGAAGTCTATGCCAGATCCCCAAGTTTAGAGCTGACAAGGACTATACATCAACTGAAAGTAGTAGTCTTCTTTTTCTTTGCCTTTCAACTTCCAACTGAGCACATGTATTCAACTATCTTCCAGGTATTGCTCTCTTCTCCAGTTCTCTTCTCCAGGTATTGCTAAGCCTTCTTTTCCTGAGCGTTCCAAAACAATGCCTGTCTTGCAATGCTTCCGGTCGGTCTTCTCAATGTGTGTCCAATCGCCAGCGTCTCTTTCTTAGCTCTTTCTTCACTGGTATCTGCTTAGTTCTTTCTCGGAGTTCCTAGTGTCTAATCTTATCTTACATCTCAGTCCTTCTATTCTAGGTAAACATCCATTTACGAAGGTCTGTAGTTTCTGGTTTTGTTTTTCCCTGCTCAAGCAACGTTCTCACGTTCCAGCAACCAATTCTGGCAGTTTTCCAACAGGAAAGAAGGTTAGTCGGCATCACCGGATCCTTTCGGCTTTCCCTGCGATACAACATTTGCCTCCCTGTTAGATGATATTCTCCTGGTTCGTGTGGTTGAGTTAGGTTATTTCTTATTGTTGTACTATCCATGTTTATTGGGGATTTATTGGCTTAATTTTCTACTGGGTGAGGTAGCCAGCCCCCGTGCTACCCCCATAGTAGCCTCTTACGACATGCCTGGCAGGTACAAATTGCTGCATATTCTTTCCTCCCCTTTCGAGCCCCGCCAGCACACGAGCTGACCCTTACCTCAGTAACCTCTTTCGACATCGCCGGTGCTATGGAGTTTGATGCTGCAGCTGAGATCTTCCTGTGTAAGAAAGAGATCGGAGCACAAATGGTTACTCTTCGAAGTGTAATGATGATGGTCCTATCATTCAATCAAAGACAGCAACAAACACAACAAGCTGCTTTACCAAAGTTGTTGCTGCTCCTCAGTTTGTAAGTTACACAGCAGTCTTGTCCTTCGTCACAGACAACGGGGATGGTTGAGGTAACTGTAAGCTCCTTCTCAGTATCTCCGACATTGATATCAAGATTTCCAGGATTCACCTGAGAACACACGGAACAAATTATCTGTTACATTGATATCAAGACTTTCAGGATTCACATGAGAACACACGGAACACATTATCTGTTACATTGATATCAAGACTTCCAGGATTCACCTTAGAACACAGAACAAATTACCTGGTACACGTTATAGACATTTAACAAGGCAGTAGAAAAAACATATATGTGCTTTCATATAAGTGTTACAGAAGAGTCCTTCGTATATCATGAACGGGGAAGAGAACAAATATATATATATCCAGAAAGAACTTGAAATAAAGAAAATTGGCTCATGCTACAAATATGAAAAATAAAATTCCTCTAGTCATCAGTCCTGGACGTTTTCTTCGAATTTCATCATGAAGCATCGATAGAACTTCACAGTACGATTCAGAATTCACATTGTCACCTTCTTGAAATTGGTTGAACGTACTCCTTGACAATCCCAGAACACCGTCAGCTTAACTTTCCCTGCTGATGGCGTAACCTTGAATTTTTGGGGACACAGCGAAGAAGCATGTTTCCACTGCATTGAAGCACCCTTTGATTTGGTTTGGTAGTGATGCACTCATGATTCGTCCCCAGTAACAATCCTGTTCAGCATGTCTGCTTCTTCATCTTCGTATCAACAGAGATGATGCAAGGACAGGCCAAATCGGTTCATTCTGTGTTCCTCTTTCAATTGTCTGGGTACCCACCTTGAGCACACTTTCTTAAATTTTAATCGATTATGCATTATGCTGAACCATGTAAGCACCCTATTGCAGATGCTACAGAGTTTATCGTTACTCGCCTGTCACCTCTAATCATCTCCTCCACCCGCTGCACATATGCTTCTGTTGCAATCTCAACAGGACGACCAGATCGGATTTCATCAACAATTTTAGAGCGTCATTGAGAACATTTTTCTACCCAGCTATGCACCGCTTTACGGGCCAAACATTTGTCAGCATAAACAGGAAGCATGTCCTCATGAATGTCCTTTGCAGGCAGTCCCTTTGCCAACAAAAAAAGCACAACAGCACGTTGCTCTTTGGTTGTACACTCCGTAAGTACAGTTGCCATTTTGTTTATGCACTGCGCATGAGACACCTAGCGCCACTAGACGAACTTTAATATAAAGTTCGATGTTGCTGTGACCTAATGACACCTTTCAAAAACACCAACTACATTTACCTACCATCCTACAGAACTGTGTAACTTATTGACTCGTCCTCGTATGTTGATAAACTAGATCTATTCTCTTTAGTTGCAGGAAAGTTATATGGAAACAAATCAACAACTTACAACAAACAGATATCATTTCCTGACATTAGATTGAAGAGTAAGAATGTTACTGATGTTACAACAACAAATAGATATCATTTCCTGACATTAGATTGAAGAGTAAGAATGTTACTGATGTTACAACAACAAATAGATATCATTTCCTGACATTAGATTGAAGAGTAAGAATGTTACTGATGTTACAGCAACAAACAGATATCATTTCCTGACATTAGAGTGAAGAGTAAGAATGTTACTGATGTTACAACAACAAATAGATATCATTTCCTGACATTAGATTGAAGAGTAAGAATGTTACTGATGTTACAGCAACATGCAGATATCATTTCCTAACATTAGATTGAAGAGTAAGAATGTTACTGATGCTACAACAACAAACAGATATCATTTCCTGACAATAGATTGAAGAGTAAGAATGTAACTGATGTTACAACAACAAGCAGATATCATTTCCTGACATTAGATTGAAGAGTAAGAATGTTACTGATGTTACAACAACAAACATATACCATTTCCTGACATTAGATTGATGTGTAAGAATGTTACTGATATTACAACAACAAGCAGATATCATTTCCTGACATTAGAGTGAAGAGTAAGAATGTTACTGATGTTACAGCAACATGCAGATATCATTTCCTGACATTAGATTGAAGAGTAAGAATGTTACTGATGTTACAACAACAAACAGATATCATTTCCTGACAACAGATTGAAGAGTAAGAATGTAACTGATGTTACAACAACAAGCAGATATCATTTCCTGACATTAGATTGAAGAGTAAGAATGTAACTGATGTTACAACAAACAGATACTATTACCTAACATTAGATTGAAGAGTAAGAATGTAACTGATGTTACAACAAACAGATACTATTACCTAACATTAGATTGAAGAGTAAGAATGTAACTGATGTTACAACAAACAGATATCATTTCCTAACATTAGATTGAAGAGTAAGGATGTAACTGATGTTACAACAAACAGATACTATTACCTAACATTAGATTGAAGAGTAAGAATGTAACTGATGTTACAACAAACAGATACTATTACCTAACATTAGATTGAAGAGTAAGAATGTAACTGATGTTACAACAAACAGATATCATTTCCTAACATTAGATTGAAGAGTAAGAATGTAACTGATGTTACAACAAACAGATACTATTACCTAACATTAGATTGAAGAGTAAGAATGTAACTGATGTTACAACAAACAGATACCATTTCCTGACATTAGATTGAAGAGTAAGAATGTAACTGATGTTGAATCGTTGAAGCGCCGGAGCCCAATAGAGCAGCAAAGAACAGTACCACTGTGGCCTATAAGGCATGCCGTAAGAGGCGACTGATGTAGGGCCTAGGAAAGCTACCCTAGTAAATAACAAGCATCACAGAATTCGGGTATGCTGGCCTATTTGTAGGCATATAACTAGCACAATGTACAATCGTTCTTAAGCTCAGATCACATATAAAGGTTTTTTAAAAGCCAGAAACTTCCAACAGCTTCAGGTGTGTAGTGCTATGCTTACTGCTGTGCAGACTCCTACTCAGGTAGGGCTCATTAGTCATCACTGTAGTATTCTCCCATTTCTAGCGCAGTAGAAGCTCTGAAAACATCAATTATTGATCGCGGTGGTCATGTGATTATAGTCAAGAGATCCACTTCCACGGGTAGAGAGGACGTGTAAACGATGCAAGGAGTTGTGGTGAATCTGCAACCCTAACCAGACTTCAAGAATAACAAATTCAAATCAAACGGGGTGTAGTTAAACAAAGGTGCTAACATGGAAGCCAAATATGAATAGTAAACTATCTATTGTCTATTTCCAGGTTGAAGATGGAGTTGGTTGTTCACTCTTGCCGTTAAGCGTAGGGATGGGAGCTTTAATTTGCTTTCTAGGGCCAGATGAGTCGCCCTTGTTGTGTTATATTCGTGATTATGTAGTGTGGTCTTGATATTGTCTATCCATCTTTTTCTTGGTCTTCCCTTAGCTCTAATACCCGATCTCTTTTTATTGTATGCTATTGGTGGTTGGTTGTATTTCATTCTCATTAAATATTCAAACCACTGCATTTGTTATCTTTCAATGTATTCAGTGCATGAAGTTATGCCCACTCTGCTTCTGATATCTTTCAATGTATTCAGTACATGAAGTTATGCCCACTCTGCTTCTGATATCTTTCGATGTATTCGGTGCATGAAGTTATGCCCACTCTGCTTCTGATGTCCTCATTTCATAGTCTATCTTTCCTGGTGATGTCCACTGCTGCCTTTCTCATAGTAAATAAACGTAGAAATGGTGTATTTAGCTGCCGCAAGCTGGGTTACATACTGGGGAGACTGGAGCACTTATGGACTAATTGGTTCAATGTGCAGTGATGATGTTCCGACGACTAAACTAAACTAAACTCACCTTAATGCCAAAGAAAAATGAATCGCTCTTTCGAAAATCTGTTTGGATTCCATTAGCAAAAATCAGTCTGGCCTGACATTGAACCTACAGTAAGAATAGTAATAGCAACAAATAAACATAAGATAAATAATACAACTAAACAAATAGAGCTCAAATGGGCAACTCTAAAATGTAAACATCAGAAATTATGTGTCAAGGTCACGGGAATAGGCAAGGACAGAAAATAATATATGAACCCTGACCCGGAGGTGAAGGTTAGCGTTCAATCAATCAAGTGCCATGCCGGGCGGAGTAGGCGATCATGTCTCTCCACAACGCTCTCTCCTTCAGTTCTGACGTCGATCTTTTGTTGAACCAAGATGTCAGACCATCCAACGTCTACTCCCTCAGTCGTCCACGATTTCTTCTTCCCTGAATTTTACCTGTAGTCACCAAATGTTCTAAACCTTTCTTCGCACTATATTCCCGAAAAACCTTGATTGTCTGATTCTTATTCTTTTGATAAGATTTCTTTGCGTGCATGCCTGATTTAAAACCTCATCATTTGTTTTCTTCGCTGTTCATGGAATTTTCAACATTCTTCTGTAAAACCACATCTCTGCGGCTTCCAACGATCTTATTGATTGTATGTTAATTGTCCATGATTCGCTGCCATACATAATATTGGTTGAATATAGCACTGGAGTACTCGTTTTCACAGTGTCATTGATAGTGAATTCATGCATAGTGTGTTTCTCATTTTTCGTTAGTTGCTTTCAAATCTGCTTCCACTTTAACTATTCTACTCTTAATCTCCTTTGTACATCTTCCATCTGATGTTAGGAATGTTCCCAGATACTAGAATCGATGGAATTGTTTCAGTATTTTGTTATTTATCTTGTTATTACATATTGTTATTAACCAATACAGAGTCGAAACAAATAAAAGTAGATTCTTGCACAGTTTGGCAGGACACTAGAATATGAGTTGATCAGTAGATCCAAATGGGAGTGAGATGGTATTATCACAAATGATAAACTTATGGAGAGAACAAGACAGATTCCAGTGGACCAAGAGATAAAAAAAAAGACGCTGGCATTGGATAGGACACACTTTGCGAGAACCTGAGGGTAATATAACAAGAAGGGTTCTTTCTGGAATCTACAGGTGCAGCGAAAGATAGAGAGGCCGAGAAATACACGGAGACGAGATTTGGGGCAGAGATCAACAATATAAAGAAGAGTTGGAGGGAGCTGCAGAAGATATCTAGAGACTTGCATGAGTTGGCTGAGAGCCTATGCCCCAATCCGGATTAAAAAGGCAGAGAGAGAGAGAGAGAGAGAGAGAGAGGGAGAGAGAGAGAAAAGAGAGAGAGAGTGAATCAAATACATTGGTCAACTTTATTCCTGGCCAAGCTCTTCCCAGACACCAACATCTTAGCGCTGTTAAGTGTGTACTTCACATCAAACGTTTCATAAACGTTATTATCTTAGAGCGTTGAAATGTGGTGTTCTCCTCACGCGCTAACATCCAAACGTTATCATCTTAGAGCGTTGAAATGTGGTGTTCTCCTCACGCGCTAACATCCAAACGTTATCATCTTAGAGCGTTGAAATGTGGTGTTCTCCTCACACGCTAACATCCAAACGTTATCATCTTAGAGCGTTGAAATGTGGTGTTCTCCTCACGCGCTAACATCCAAACGTTATCATCTTAGAGCGTTGAAATGTGGTGTTCTCCTCACACTCTAACATCCAAACGTTATCATCTTAGAGCGTTGAAATGTGGTGTTCTCCTCACGCGCTAACATCCAAACGTTATCATCTTAGAGCGTTGAAATGTGGTGTTCTCCTCACGCGCTAACATCCAAACGTTATCATCTTAGAGCGTTGAAATGTGGTGTTCTCCTCACGCGCTAACATCCAAACGTTATCATCTTAGAGCGTTGAAATGTGGTGTTCTCCTCACGCGCTAACATCCAAACGTTATCATCTTAGAGCGTTGAAATGTGGTGTTCTCCTCACGCGCTAACATCCAAACGTTATCATCTTAGAGCGTTGAAATGTGGTGTTCTCCTCACGCGCTAACATCCAAACGTTATCATCTTAGAGCGTTGAAATGTGGTTTCTCTCACGCGCTAACATCCAAACGTTATCTTAGAGCGTTGAAATGTGGTGTTCTCTCACGCGCTAACATCCAAACGTTATCATCTTAGAGCGTTGAAATGTGGTGTTCTCCTCACGCGCTAACATCCAAACGTTATCATCTTAGAGCGTTGAAATGTGGTGTTCTCCTCACGCGCTAACATCCAAACGTTATCATCTTAGAGCGTTGAAATGTTTGTTCTCTCACACTCTAACATCCAAACGTTATCATCTTAGAGCGTTGAAATGTGGTGTTCTCCTCACGCGCTAACATCCAAACGATATCATCTTAGAGCGTTGAAATGTGGTGTTCTCCTCACGCGCTAACATCCAAACGTTATCATCTTAGAGCGTTGAAATGTGTTGTTCTCCTCACGCGCTAACATCCAAACGTTATCATCTTAGAGCGTTGAAATGTGGTAGTTCTCCACGCGCTAACATCCAAACGTTATCATCTTAGAGCGTTGAAATGTGGTGTTCTCCTCACGCGCTAACATCCAAACGTTATCATCTTAGAGCGTTGAAATGTGGTGTTCTCCTCACGCGCTAACATCCAAACGTTATCATCTTAGAGCGTTGAAATGTGGTGTTCTCCTCACGCGCTAACATCCAAACGTTATCATCTTAGAGCGTTGAAATGTGTTGTTCTCCTCACACTCTAACATCCAAACGTTATCATCTTAGAGCGTTGAAATGTGGTGTTCTCCTCACGCGCTAACATCCAAACGATATCATCTTAGAGCGTTGAAATGTGGTGTTCTCCTCACGCGCTAACATCCAAACGTTATCATCTTAGAGCGTTGAAATGTGGTGTTCTCCTCACGCGCTAACATCCAAACGTTATCATCTTAGAGCGTTGAAATGTGGTGTTCTCCTCACGCGCTAACATCCAAACGTTATCATCTTAGAGCGTTGAAATGTGGTGTTCTCCTCACGCGCTAACATCCAAACGTTATCATCTTAGAGCGTTGAAATGTGGTGTTCTCCTCACGCGCTAACATCCAAACGTTATCATCTTAGAGCGTTGAAATGTGGTGTTCTCCTACGCGCTAACATCCAAACGTTATCATCTTAGAGCGTTGAAATGTGGTGTTCTCCTCACGCGCTAACATCCAAACGTTATCATCTTAGAGCGTTGAAATGTGGTGTTCTCCTCACGCGCTAACATCCAAACGTTATCATCTTAGAGCGTTGAAATGTGGTGTTCTCCTCACGCGCTAACATCCAAACGTTATCATCTTAGAGCGTTGAAATGTGGTGTTCTCCTCACGCGCTAACATCCAAACGTTATCATCTTAGAGCGTTGAAATGTGGTGTTCTCCTCACGCGCTAACATCCAAACGTTATCATCTTAGAGCGTTGAAATGTGGTGTTCTCCTCACGCGCTAACATCCAAACGTTATCATCTTAGAGCGTTGAAATGTGGTGTTCTCCTCACGCGCTAACACCCAAACGTTATCATCTTAGAGCGTTGAAATGTGGTGTTCTCCTCACGCGCTAACATCCAAACGTTATCATCTTAGAGCGTTGAAATGTGGTGTTCTCCTCACGCGCTAACATCCAAACGTTATCATCTTAGAGCGTTGAAATGTGGTAGTTCTCCACGCGCTAACATCCAAACGTTATCATCTTAGAGCGTTGAAATGTGGTGTTCTCCTCACGCGCTAACATCCAAACGTTATCATCTTAGAGCGTTGAAATGTGGTGTTCTCCTCACGCGCTAACATCCAAACGTTATCATCTTAGAGCGTTGAAGTGTGGTGTTCTCCTCACGCGCTAACATCCAAACGTTATCATCTTAGAGCGTTGAAATGTGTTGTTCTCCTCACACTCTAACATCCAAACGTTATCATCTTAGAGCGTTGAAATGTGGTGTTCTCCTCACGCGCTAACATCCAAACGTTATCATCTTAGAGCGTTGAAATGTGGTGTTCTCCTCACACGCTAACATCCAAACGTTATCATCTTAGAGCGTTGAAATGTGGTGTTCTCCTCACGCGCTAACATCCAAACGTTATCATCTTAGAGCGTTGAAATGTGGTGTTCTCCTCACGCGCTAACATCCAAACGTTATCATCTTAGAGCGTTGAAATGTGGTGTTCTCCTCACGCGCTAACATCCAAACGTTATCATCTTAGAGCGTTGAAATGTGGTGTTCTCCTCACGCGCTAACATCCAAACGTTATCATCTTAGAGCGTTGAAATGTGGTGTTCTCCTCACGCGCTAACATCCAAACGTTATCATCTTAGAGCGTTGAAATGTGGTGTTCTCCTCACGCGCTAACATCCAAACGTTATCATCTTAGAGCGTTGAAATGTGGTGTTCTCCTCACGCGCTAACATCCAAACGTTATCATCTTAGAGCGTTGAAATGTGTTGTTCTCCTACACTTAACATCCAAACGTTATCATCTTAGAGCGTTGAAATGTGGTGTTCTCCTCACGCGCTAACATCCAAACGATATCATCTTAGAGCGTTGAAATGTGGTGTTCTCCTCACGCGCTAACATCCAAACGTTATCATCTTAGAGCGTTGAAATGTGGTGTTCTCCTCACGCGCTAACATCCAAACGTTATCATCTTAGAGCGTTGAAATGTGGTGTTCTCCTCACGCGCTAACATCCAAACGTTATCATCTTAGAGCGTTGAAATGTGGTGTTCTCCTCACGCGCTAACATCCAAACGTTATCATCTTAGAGCGTTGAAATGTGGTGTTCTCCTCACGCGCTAACATCCAAACGTTATCATCTTAGAGCGTTGAAATGTGGTGTTCTCCTCACGCGCTAACATCCAAACGTTATCATCTTAGAGCGTTGAAATGTTGTTCTCTCACACTCTAACATCCAAACGTTATCATCTTAGAGCGTTGAAATGTGGTGTTCTCCTCACGCGCTAACATCCAAACGATATCATCTTAGAGCGTTGAAATGTGGTGTTCTCCTCACGCGCTAACATCCAAACGTTATCATCTTAGAGCGTTGAAATGTGGTGTTCTCCTCACGCGCTAACATCCAAACGTTATCATCTTAGAGCGTTGAAATGTGGTGTTCTCCTCACGCGCTAACATCCAAACGTTATCATCTTAGAGCGTTGAAATGTGGTGTTCTCCTCACGCGCTAACATCCAAACGTTATCATCTTAGAGCGTTGAAATGTGGTGTTCTCCTCACGCGCTAACATCCAAACGTTATCATCTTAGAGCGTTGAAATGTGGTGTTCTCCTCACGCGCTAACATCCAAACGTTATCATCTTAGAGCGTTGAAATGTGGTGTTCTCCTCACGCGCTAACATCCAAACGTTATCATCTTAGAGCGTTGAAATGTGGTGTTCTCCTCACGCGCTAACATCCAAACGTTATCATCTTAGAGCGTTGAAATGTGGTGTTCTCCTCACGCGCTAACATCCAAACGTTATCATCTTAGAGCGTTGAAATGTGGTGTTCTCCTCACGCGCTAACATCCAAACGTTATCATCTTAGAGCGTTGAAATGTGTGTTCTCCCCACGCGCTAACATCCAAACGTTATCATCTTAGAGCGTTGAAATGTGTTGTTCTCCTCCACACCTAACATCCAAACGTTATCATCTTAGAGCGTTGAAATGTGGTGTTCTCCTCACGCGCTAACATCCAAACGATATCATCTTAGAGCGTTGAAATGTGGTGTTCTCCTCACGCGCTAACATCCAAACGTTATCATCTTAGAGCGTTGAAATGTGGTGTTCTCCTCACGCGCTAACATCCAAACGTTATCATCTTAGAGCGTTGAAATGTGGTGTTCTCCTCACGCGCTAACATCCAAACGTTATCATCTTAGAGCGTTGAAATGTGGTGTTCTCCTCACGCGCTAACATCCAAACGTTATCATCTTAGAGCGTTGAAATGTGGTGTTCTCCTCACGCGCTAACATCCAAACGTTATCATCTTAGAGCGTTGAAATGTGGTGTTCTCCTCACGCGCTAACATCCAAACGTTATCATCTTAGAGCGTTGAAATGTGGTGTTCTCCTCACGCGCTAACATCCAAACGTTATCATCTTAGAGCGTTGAAATGTGGTGTTCTCCTCACGCGCTAACATCCAAACGTTATCATCTTAGAGCGTTGAAATGTGGTGTTCTCCTCACGCGCTAACATCCAAACGTTATCATCTTAGAGCGTTGAAATGTGGTGTTCTCCTCACGCGCTAACATCCAAACGTTATCATCTTAGAGCGTTGAAATGTGGTGTTCTCCTCACGCGCTAACATCCAAACGTTATCATCTTAGAGCGTTGAAATGTGGTGTTCTCCTCACGCGCTAACATCCAAACGTTATCATCTTAGAGCGTTGAAATGTGGTGTTCTCCTCACGCGCTAACATCCAAACGTTATCATCTTAGAGCGTTGAAATGTGGTGTTCTCCTCACGCGCTAACATCCAAACGTTATCATCTTAGAGCGTTGAAATATGGTGTTCTCCTCACGCGCTAACATCCAAACGTTATCATCTTAGAGCGTTGAAATGTGGTGTTCTCCTCACGCGCTAACATCCAAACGTTATCATCTTAGAGCGTTGAAATGTGGTGTTCTCCTCACGCGCTAACATCCAAACGTTATCATCTTAGAGCGTTGAAATGTGGTGTTCTCCTCACGCGCTAACATCCAAACGTTATCATCTTAGAGCGTTGAAATGTGGTGTTCTCCTCACGCGCTAACATCCAAACGTTATCATCTTAGAGCGTTGAAATGTGGTGTTCTCCTCACACGCTAACATCCAAACGTTATCATCTTAGAGCGTTGAAATGTGGTGTTCTCCCCACCGCTAACATCCAAACGTTATCATCTTAGAGCGTTGAAATGTGGTGTTCTCCTCACACGCTAACATCCAAACGTTATCATCTTAGAGCGTTGAAATGTGGTGTTCTCCTCACGCGCTAACATCCAAACGATATCATCTTAGAGCGTTGAAATGTGGTGTTCTCCTCACACGCTAACATCCAAACGTTATCATCTTAGAGCGTTGAAATGTGGTGTTCTCCTCACCCGCTAACATCCAAACGTTATCATCTTAGAGCGTTGAAATGTGGTGTTCTCCTCACGCGCTAACATCCAAACGTTATCATCTTAGAGCGTTGAAATGTGGTGTTCTCCTCACGCGCTAACATCCAAACGTTATCATCTTAGAGCGTTGAAATGTGGTGTTCTCCTCACGCGCTAACATCCAAACGTTATCATCTTAGAGCGTTGAAATGTGGTGTTCTCCTCACGCGCTAACATCCAAACGTTATCATCTTAGAGCGTTGAAATGTGGTGTTCTCCTCACCGCTAACATCCAAACGATATCATCTTAGAGCGTTGAAATGTGGTGTTCTCCTCACGCGCTAACATCCAAACGTTATCATCTTAGAGCGTTGAAATGTGGTGTTCTCCCCACCGCTAACATCCAAACGTTATCATCTTAGAGCGTTGAAATGTGGTGTTCTCCTCACGCTCTAACATCCAAACGTTATCATCTTAGAGCGTTGAAATGTGGTGTTCTCCTCACACGCTAACATCCAAACGTTATCATCTTAGAGCGTTGAAATGTGGTGTTCTCCTACGCGCTAACATCCAAACGTTATCATCTTAGAGCGTTGAAATGTGGTGTTCTCCTCACGCGCTAACATCCAAACGTTATCATCTTAGAGCGTTGAAATGTGTGTTCTCCTCACGCCTAACATCCAAACGTTATCATCTTAGAGCGTTGAAATGTGGTGTTCTCCTCACGCTCTAACATCCAAACGTTATCATCTTAGAGCGTTGAAATGTGGTGTTCTCTCTACACGCTAACATCCAAACGTTATCATCTTAGAGCGTTGAAATGTGGTGTTCTCCTCACGCGCTAACATCCAAACGATATCATCTTAGAGCGTTGAAATGTGGTGTTCTCCTCACGCGCTAACATCCAAACGTTATCATCTTAGAGCGTTGAAATGTGGTGTTCTCTCACGCTAATATCCAAACGATATCATCTTAGAGCGTTGAAATGTGGTGTTCTCCTCACGCGCTAACATCCAAACGTTATCATCTTAGAGCGTTGAAATGTGGTGTTCTCCTCACACGCTAACATCCAAACGTTATCATCTTAGAGCGTTGAAATGTGGTGTTCTCCTCACCCGCTAACATCCAAACGTTATCATCTTAGAGCGTTGAAATGTGGTGTTCTCCTCACGCGCTAACATCCAAACGATATCATCTTAGAGCGTTGAAATGTGGTGTTCTCCTCACGCGCTAACATCCAAACGTTATCATCTTAGAGCGTTGAAATGTGGTGTTCTCCTCACGCGCTAACATCCAAACGATATCATCTTAGAGCGTTGAAATGTGGTGTTCTCCTCACGCGCTAACATCCAAACGTTATCATCTTAGAGCGTTGAAATGTGGTGTTCTCTCACCGCTAACATCCAAACGTTATCATCTTAGAGCGTTGAAATGTGGTGTTCTCCTCACCCCTAACATCCAAACGTTATCATCTTAGAGCGTTGAAATGTGGTGTTCTCCTCACGCGCTAACATCCAAACGATATCATCTTAGAGCGTTGAAATGTGGTGTTCTCCTCACGCGCTAACATCCAAACGTTATCATCTTAGAGCGTTGAAATGTGGTGTTCTCCTCACGCGCTAACATCCAAACGTTATCATCTTAGAGCGTTGAAATGTGGTGTTCTCCTCACGCGCTAACATCCAAACGTTATCATCTTAGAGCGTTGAAATGTGGTGTTCTCCTCACGCGCTAACATCCAAACGTTATCATCTTAGAGCGTTGAAATGTGGTGTTCTCCTCACGCGCTAACATCCAAACGTTATCATCTTAGAGCGTTGAAATGTGGTGTTCTCCTCACGCGCTAACATCCAAACGTTATCATCTTAGAGCGTTGAAATGTGGTGTTCTCCTCACGCGCTAACATCCAAACGTTATCATCTTAGAGCGTTGAAATGTGGTGTTCTCCTCACGCGCTAACATCCAAACGTTATCATCTTAGAGCGTTGAAATGTGGTGTTCTCCTCACGCGCTAACATCCAAACGTTATCATCTTAGAGCGTTGAAATGTGGTGTTCTCCTCACGCGCTAACATCCAAACGTTATCATCTTAGAGCGTTGAAATGTGGTGTTCTCCTCACGCGCTAACATCCAAACGTTATCATCTTAGAGCGTTGAAATGTGTGTTCTCTCACGCGCTAACATCCAAACGTTATCATCTTAGAGCGTTGAAATGTGGTGTTCTCCTCACGCGCTAACATCCAAACGTTATCATCTTAGAGCGTTGAAATGTGTTGTTCTCCTCACACTCTAACATCCAAACGTTATCATCTTAGAGCGTTGAAATGTGGTGTTCTCCTCACGCGCTAACATCCAAACGTTATCATCTTAGAGCGTTGAAATGTGGTGTTCTCCTCACCCGCTAACATCCAAACGTTATCATCTTAGAGCGTTGAAATGTGGTGTTCTCCTCACGCGCTAACATCCAAACGTTATCATCTTAGAGCGTTGAAATGTGGTGTTCTCCTCACGCGCTAACATCCAAACGTTATCATCTTAGAGCGTTGAAATGTGGTTTCTCCCCACGCGCTAACATCCAAACGTTATCATCTTAGAGCGTTGAAATGTGGTGTTCTCCTCACGCGCTAACATCCAAACGTTATCATCTTAGAGCGTTGAAATGTGGTGTTCTCCTCACGCGCTAACATCCAAACGTTATCATCTTAGAGCGTTGAAATGTGGTGTTCTCCTCACGCGCTAACATCCAAACGTTATCATCTTAGAGCGTTGAAATGTGGTGTTCTCCTCACGCGCTAACATCCAAACGTTATCATCTTAGAGCGTTGAAATGTGGTGTTCTCCTCACGCGCTAACATCCAAACGTTATCATCTTAGAGCGTTGAAATGTGGTGTTCTCCTCACGCGCTAACATCCAAACGTTATCATCTTAGAGCGTTGAAATGTGGTGTTCTCCTCACGCGCTAACATCCAAACGTTATCATCTTAGAGCGTTGAAATGTGGTGTTCTCCTCACGCGCTAACATCCAAACGTTATCATCTTAGAGCGTTGAAATGTGGTGTTCTCCTCACGCGCTAACATCCAAACGTTATCATCTTAGAGCGTTGAAATGTGGTGTTCTCTCACGCGCAACATCCAAACGTTATCATCTTAGAGCGTTGAAATGTGGTGTTCTCCACGCGCTAACATCCAAACGTTATCATCTTAGAGCGTTGAAATGTGGTGTTCTCCTCACGCGCTAACATCCAAACGTTATCATCTTAGAGCGTTGAAATGTGGTGTTCTCCTCACACGCTAACATCCAAACGTTATCATCTTAGAGCGTTGAAATGTGGTGTTCTCCTACACGCTAACATCCAAACGTTATCATCTTAGAGCGTTGAAATGTGGTGTTCTCCTCACACGCTAACATCCAAACGTTATCATCTTAGAGCGTTGAAATGTGGTGTTCTCCTCACGCGCTAACATCCAAACGATATCATCTTAGAGCGTTGAAATGTGGTGTTCTCCTCACACGCTAACATCCAAACGTTATCATCTTAGAGCGTTGAAATGTGGTGTTCTCCTCACACGCTAACATCCAAACGTTATCATCTTAGAGCGTTGAAATGTGGTGTTCTCCTCACGCGCTAACATCCAAACGATATCATCTTAGAGCGTTGAAATGGTGTTCTCTCACGCGCTAACATCCAAACGTTATCATCTTAGAGCGTTGAAATGTGGTGTTCTCCTCACGCGCTAACATCCAAACGTTATCATCTTAGAGCGTTGAAATGAGGTGTTCTCCTCACGCGCTAACATCCAAACGTTATCATCTTAGAGCGTTGAAATGTGGTGTTCTCCTCACGCGCTAACATCCAAACGTTATCATCTTAGAGCGTTGAAATGTGGTGTTCTCCTCACGCGCTAACATCCAAACGTTATCATCTTAGAGCGTTGAAATGTGGTGTTCTCCTCACGCGCTAACATCCAAACGATATCATCTTAGAGCGTTGAAATGTGGTGTTCTCCTCACACGCTAACATCCAAACGTTATCATCTTAGAGCGTTGAAATGTGGTGTTCTCCTCACACGCTAACATCCAAACGTTATCATCTTAGAGCGTTGAAATGTGGTGTTCTCCTCACACGCTAACATCCAAACGTTATCATCTTAGAGCGTTGAAATGTGGTGTTCTCCTCACACGCTAACATCCAAACGTTATCATCTTAGAGCGTTGAAATGTGGTGTTCTCCTCACGCGCTAACATCCAAACGTTATCATCTTAGAGCGTTGAAATGTGGTGTTCTCCTCACGCGCTAACATCCAAACGTTATCATCTTAGAGCGTTGAAATGTGTGTTCTCCCCACGCGCTAACATCCAAACGTTATCATCTTAGAGCGTTGAAATGTGGTGTTCTCCTCACCCGCTAACATCCAAACGTTATCATCTTAGAGCGTTGAAATGTGGTGTTCTCCTCACACGCTAACATCCAAACGTTATCATCTTAGAGCGTTGAAATGTGGTGTTCTCCTCACGCGCTAACATCCAAACGATATCATCTTAGAGCGTTGAAATGTGGTGTTCTCCTCACGCGCTAACATCCAAACGTTATCATCTTAGAGCGTTGAAATGTGGTGTTCTCCTCACGCGCTAACATCCAAACGATATCATCTTAGAGCGTTGAAATGTGGTGTTCTCCTCACGCGCTAACATCCAAACGTTATCATCTTAGAGCGTTGAAATGTGGTGTTCTCCTCACACGCTAACATCCAAACGTTATCATCTTAGAGCGTTGAAATGTGGTGTTCTCCTCACACGCTAACATCCAAACGTTATCATCTTAGAGCGTTGAAATGTGGTGTTCTCCTCACGCGCTAACATCCAAACGATATCATCTTAGAGCGTTGAAATGTGGTGTTCTCCTCACGCGCTAACATCCAAACGTTATCATCTTAGAGCGTTGAAATGTGGTGTTCTCCTCACGCGCTAACATCCAAACGATATCATCTTAGAGCGTTGAAATGTGGTGTTCTCCTCACGCGCTAACATCCAAACGTTATCATCTTAGAGCGTTGAAATGTGGTGTTCTCCTCACACGCTAACATCCAAACGTTATCATCTTAGAGCGTTGAAATGTGGTGTTCTCTCCGCTAACATCCAAACGTTATCATCTTAGAGCGTTGAAATGTGGTGTTCTCCTCACGCGCTAACATCCAAACGATATCATCTTAGAGCGTTGAAATGTGGTGTTCTCCTCACGCGCTAACATCCAAACGTTATCATCTTAGAGCGTTGAAATGTGGTGTTCTCCTCACGCGCTAACATCCAAACGTTATCATCTTAGAGCGTTGAAATGTGGTGTTCTCTCCGCGCTAACATCCAAACGTTATCATCTTAGAGCGTTGAAATGTGGTGTTCTCCTCACGCGCTAACATCCAAACGTTATCATCTTAGAGCGTTGAAATGTGGTGTTCTCCTCACGCGCTAACATCCAAACGTTATCATCTTAGAGCGTTGAAATGTGGTGTTCTCCTCACGCGCTAACATCCAAACGTTATCATCTTAGAGCGTTGAAATGTGGTGTTCTCCTCACGCGCTAACATCCAAACGTTATCATCTTAGAGCGTTGAAATGTGGTGTTCTCCTCACGCGCTAACATCCAAACGTTATCATCTTAGAGCGTTGAAATGTGGTGTTCTCCTCACGCGCTAACATCCAAACGTTATCATCTTAGAGCGTTGAAATGTGGTGTTCTCCTCACGCGCTAACATCCAAACGTTATCATCTTAGAGCGTTGAAATGTGGTGTTCTCCTCACGCGCTAACATCCAAACGTTATCATCTTAGAGCGTTGAAATGTGGTGTTCTCCTCACGCGCTAACATCCAAACGTTATCATCTTAGAGCGTTGAAATGTGGTGTTCTCCTCACGCGCTAACATCCAATGTTATCATCTTAGAGCGTTGAAATGTGGTGTTCCTCACACTCTAACATCAAACTTATCATCTTAGAGCGTTGAAATGTGGTGTTCTCCCCACGGCTAACATCAAACGTTATCATCTTAGAGCGTTGAAATGTGGTGTTCTCCTCACGCGCTAACATCGAAACCTTCTAGTTCGAGTCTCATAAAGCTAAATTTTAAAGTAATTCTGCTATCTCATTGTAGTAAACGAACGCCTCCTCTATCCCACTACCCCCTAGTAGACCATAACGGATGCGGTAGAATCTCTTTAATTTATACTAATAGCTTAAATTGGAACCCATATGACCCAGGTCAGATGGAGAAAATACTGATGGGTCGGCATACCTAGAAGCCACAGCCTGGAGTGTCAATAAACAAGCACTTGAGTGGAACCGAATAGGAAAAAGACCTAAACAGACCTGGAGATGAAGTCTCCTTGAGAAACTGAATAGTGCTCGACTATCCTGGGAGACCATAAACAGACCTGGAGATGAAGTCTCCTTGAGAAACTGAATAGTGCTCGACTATCCTGGGAGACCATAAACAGACCTGGAGATGAAGTCTCCTTGAGAAACTGAATAGTGCCTGACTATCCTGGGAGACCATAAACAGACCTGGAGATGAAGTCTCCTTGAGAAACTGAGTGCCTGACTATCCTGGGAGACCATAAACAGACCTGGAGATGAAGTCTCCTTGAGAAACTGAATAGTGCTCGACTATCCTGGGAGATCATAAACAGACCTGGAGATGAAGTCTTCTTGAGAAACTGAATAGTGCTCGACTATCCTGGGAGACCATAAACAGACCTGGAGATGAAGTCTTCTTGAGAAACTGAATAGTACTCGACTATCCTGGGAGACCATAAACAGACCTGGAGACGAAGTCTTCTTGAGAAACTGAATAGTGTCTGACTATCCTGGGAGACCATAAACAGACCTGGAGATGAAGTCTTCTTGAGAAACTGAATAGTGCTCGACTATCCTGGGAGACCATAAACAGACCTGGAGATGAAATCTCCTTGAGAAACTGAATAGTGCTCGACTATCCTGGGAGACCATAAACAGACCTGGAGATGAAGTCTCCTTGAGAAACTGAATAGTGCTCGACTATCCTGGGAGATCATAAACAGACCTGTAGAGGAAGTCTTCTTGAGAAACTGAATAGTGCTCGACTATCCTGGGAGACCATAAACAGACCTGGAGATGAAGTCTCCTTGAGAAACTGAATAGTGCTCGACTATCCTGGGAGACCATAAACAGACCTGGAGACGAAATCTTCTTGAGAAACTGAATAGTGCACGACTATCCTGGGAGATCATAAACAGACCTGGAGATGAAGTCTCCTTGAGAAACTGAATAGTTCTCGACTATCCTGGGAGATCATAAAGAGACCTGGAGATGAAGTCTTCTTGAGAAACTGAATAGTGCTCGACTATCCTGGGAGATCATAAACAGACCTGGAGATGAAATCTCCTTGAGAAACTGAATAGTGCTCGACTATCCTGGGAGACCATAAACAGACCTGGAGATGAAGTCTCCTTGAGAAACTGAATAGTGCACGACTATCCTGGGAGACCATAAACATACCTGGAGATGAAGTCTTCTTGAGAAACTGAATAGTGCTCGACTATCCTGGGAGACCATAAACAGACCTGGAAATGAAGTCTTCTTGAGAAACTGAATAGTGCTCGACTATCCTGGGAGATCATAAACAGACCTGGAGATGAAGTCTTCTTGAGAAACTGAATAGTGCTCGACTATCCTGGGAGATCATAAACAGACCTGGAGATGAAGTCTCCTTGAGAAACTGAATAGTGCTCGACTATCCTGGGAGATCATAAAGAGACCTGGAGATGAAGTCTTCTTGAGAAACTGAATAGTGCTCGACTATCCTGGGAGATCATAAACAGACCTGGAGATGAAGTCTTCTTGAGAAACTGAATAGTGCTCGACTATCCTGGGAGACCATAAAGAGAACAACCTGAAACCGAGAAGAGTGGCGAACAACTGTTGAGGGCCTATGCTCCACGAGGAGCGAAAAGGAATAAGTTAAGTCAATAGCTTAAATTGTTACAGTTCAAGCTTGATTCATTCATTAACTCTTTCACTCCGTAATTGTATTACTCCCTTACGCATTTATTTTGTGATGTATAGTGAACTATCCAGACTGGTTTTGCGCCAATTTAAAAAATACCACTAGCCGAAACATCGGTTCAGACGGGCGAAAGGGTTAAAAAAACGAAATCCTTCTTCTTCTTCTTTTTCTGTGATCATCTTCTGCTACGCGATTTCTCCGGTATTTGACATAAACAGGGTGATTCACTTGAGGTTATCACTAGCCCCTATAGTTTGTTTTGTAGGGTTGTTTCTGTTGGTCAGATTTCCATTATCACGCTGCTCGGGCTCGGGCAGTCTTGTAGGATGTGCTCTGGGGATTGCGTTGGTGCTCCACAGGTGCAGGCAACCTAGTCCCCGTGACCCATTCTATGGAGGTGTGCTCTGAGACAACAGTGCCCGTTCTACGTCTGAAGACTGTGCTAAACGAAATCCATTCTTCTTGATTTACTTGGTGCGAAAAGATTGTTTTTTCCTTGATTGATTGAAATGATCATCATCATTGCACTTCAGTGAGAAACCATGTGTGCTACGATCTCTTTCTTACACATGAAGATCTCAGCTGCAGTGCACGAACTCCGTAGCACCGACGAGGATCCTCGATGTAATTTTGAAGATGGTGAAGATATTTTAGTAGGAAATTGTATTTTTAATCTTTTCTAATGAATTTTGTCAGGGCAGCTTGTTTTCCCGTGATCTCGGGATGATTGTTAAGGAAATGTTTCTCCACTGCAAGAGAGTGTATTTAGTCTTTCAGGGTTCATAGCGCTCATTAGAAAATGTTTTATTCATTTCAATGTAGTAAAGCAGTGTTCTGTCTCCGATATTCATTTCAATGTAGTAAAGCAGTGTTCTGTCTCCGATATTCATTTCAATGTAGTAAAGCAGTGTTCTGTCTCTGATATTCATTTCAATGTAGTAAAGCAGTGTTCTGGCTCTGATGTTCATTTCAATGTAGTAAAGCAGTGTTCTGTCTCTGATGATGTTATGAGAGTTGTTTCAATGATTTGTATCACTTTCGTAACTTCACAAAGAACATCATCTAGATTATTTTATCACTTTCGTAACTTCACAAAGAACATCATCTACATTATTTTCCCAGATAAATTTCAGAATCTCAATTAATGTGCAGTATTCATGCATAGACATGAACCATTGACAAAGGGGCGGAGATCATTAATGTCTTTGAATGCAAGTGCTACAGAAGAGTACTTAGAATATCATGGACAGAGAAAAGAACAGATGCTTCTGTTCTGCGATAGCTTGAAATTAAAGAGAGTTGGCTATTAAAGAGCATAACATCAAGGAAATTAAGTATCTCAGACACATAAAACGACATGAGTGCATAGAGAAGATAATTTTGGAGGGAATGATGCATAGAAGATGCATAGAAGATGAGAGGAAGACCTAGAAGATGATGGGTGCAAGATGTCATTGACGATCTGAGAATGACTGCTGCTGACGTCGGTCAACTTACACAGAACAGAGAGTTTTTCAGGACTGCTGTCATGGGTGCCAAGTTCCGGAAGGGACAAGCTACTTGATGATGATGATGATGACTCATGCATATGACTATTGGGATGAGTTTATCAGACATCCGAGCAACTTGACTAGCGTCCTCTTCCATGGGCAGCAGGGTGTTGACACTTCAAATTTTGGCTTTTACAAAGACTTCGGTTTCTGGGATTTTGTCCTGCCATGTTTTTTGAGTAGCCTGTGCAGACAACTTTAATGACATCAGATGACGTCATAACAAAATTAATAACAAAGAATTCACTAATAGAAACTTACATTTTTATTGGCTTGATTTCCCAGTGCACTTCCTTCTAGTGTAGCAATCCTATCTTGTCCAGTGAGAACTCGAGGTGCAATAGTAGGATCTGGTACACCATCAAACAACCAAACAACTTCAATTTGTTGATCTGTATCGCCAGAGTTAAAGTTAACCTTACATTGGAAGTCAAAGGCTTTGTTGTTATTCTCTACAGTTGGACCAATCAGCTCTGGTTGTTCCTTTAACATAGAAAGTAAAAAAAAGAAAATTGTCGTTACTGTCTCCATTACCGCTTTTTAGTGCGGTGTAGGACAGGTGAGACGTGAACCTGAGGAATTTAATGGACGCATTGCTAGTGCAGTCGTGGTGAAGCTGTTCAGGCAATAGTAAAATGATTTCTTTAATTGAAGATGTAAATATTGAAAACTGTTTGCATCTCCCTACGACTCTTTTCTTTCTCACTTGTGTAATAGTTAAATATGGCATTAAGGTTTGAAGACAAGGCGAGTGCCATACCTACCGGCGTGAGCAATCATATCTCTTTCTTCCTGGTGCAGTTCAGGCGGGAGACCCACCCAGAACATGGGTTGTCTTTTTATAAATTAACAGAAAAAACTAACAAACATATTGTCATACAATTTGGAACTTGTTGCAAAAGACATCGTTTGTGATGGTAAAACAACGTTTAGTGTATGCATTGAAATTATTTATAAAAAAAAGAATAATTAATTTTCTTGAAAATATATTTAAACCCATCCCCCGCTGGAAGCCACAGAGGGGTATGCCCTGCTGGAAGCCACAGAGTGTATGCCCTGCTGGAAGCCACAGAGGTGTATGTCTTTCTGACCATGATTTCTGAATTGTACGTTCATGAAAATGAAAATCGTGGCTCATTATTTACAGGACGTATCCATCAGCCACAGTAAACGATTTTTTCCGAGGCATCACTTATACGTTCAGTAGTTTGCCATTATTATCTTCATTTGTGAGTTCTATTTTTCAATCACTCAAGTGCCGTGCCGGTTGGCGTAGGTGATCATGTCTCTCCACATCTGTCTGTCTCTGGTACACTCCATCAACTACTTCACCGAACCATTGCCGAACCACGATTTCAAGCCGTCCGGAATTTTGTCCCTTTGTCTCCCTCTATCTCTCTTCCTTGTATGTTTCCATGTCTCCTTCTATCTCTCTTCCCTTGTATTTTGCCTGTTGTAACCAAATGTTCTAAACTGTCTCTTCTAATTATATGTCTATTTTTACCATTTGTAAAAATCCAAGAGAAGGAATTTGCTTCCAAACCTGTCCGCCGCGAAGTTTGGATCAGGTACGCTTGGGTTGTGATCGAGCTCACTACTACTTAAGCTATAGGCGCTCATATCACATTGAGTACCCTTACAAATCTTCTTCTTCTTCTTCGAACGCTCCATATCGACCACTTGTTAACTTCTCTTTGTGATCTCTATGTGATCTGAGCCTAAGAGCGATTGTACGTTGTGCCAGTTAAGCACATAAAAGTAGGCCAACACATCTGATTTCTGCGACGCTTTTTATTTACCAGGTAGCTTCCTAGGTCCTACCTCAATCGCCACTTACGACATACCTTGTAAGTCACAGTGGTACTATTCTTGTCTTCTCTAGGTCCTACCTCAATCGCCACTTACGACATACCTTGTAGGTCACAGTGGTACTATTCTTGTCTTCTCTAGGTCCTACCTCAATCGCCACTTACGACATACCTTGTAAGTCACAGTGGTACTATTCTTGTCTTCTCTAGGTCCTACCTCAATCGCCACTTACGACATACCTTGTAAGTCACAGTGGTACTATTCTTTTCTTCTCTAGGTCCTACCTCAATCGCCACTTACGACATACCTTGTAGGTCACAGTGGTACTATTCTTGTCTTCCCTAGGTCCTACCTCAATCGCCACTTACGACATACCTTGTAAGTCACAGTGGTACTATTTTGTCTTCTAGGTCCTACCTCAATCGCCACTTACGACATACCTTGTAAGTCACAGTGGTACTATTCTTGTCTTCTCTAGGTCCTACCTCAATCGCCACTTACGACATACCTTGTAAGTCACAGTGGTACTATTCTTGTCTTCTCTAGGTCCTACCTCAATCGCCACTTACGACATACCTTGTAGGTCACAGTGGTACTATTCTTGTCTTCTCTAGGTCCTACCTCAATCGCCACTTACGACATACCTTGTAAGTCACAGTGGTACTATTCTTGTCTTCTCTAGGTCCTACCTCAATCGCCACTTACGACATACCTTGTAAGTCACAGTGGTACTATTCTTTTCTTCTCTAGGTCCTACCTCAATCGCCACTTACGACATACCTTGTAGGTCACAGTGGTACTATTCTTGTCTTCCCTAGGTCCTACCTCAATCGCCACTTACGACATACCTTGTAAGTCACAGTGGTACTATTCTTGTCTTCTCTAGGTCCTACCTCAATCGCCACTTACGACATACCTTGTAAGTCACAGTGGTACTATTCTTTCTTCCTAGGTCCTACTCAATCGCCACTTACGACATACCTTGTAAGTCACAGTGGTACTATTCTTGTCTTCTCTAGGTCCTACCTCAATCGCCACTTACGACATACCTTGTAAGTCACAGTGGTACTATTCTTGTCTTCTCTAGGTCCTACCTCAATCGCCACTTACGACATACCTTGTAAGTCACAGTGGTACTATTCTTGTCTTCTCTAGGTCCTACCTCAATCGCCACTTACGACATACCTTGTAAGTCACAGTGGTACTATTCTTTTCTTCCACAAGGCTACACTTGACAAATAATCACAGGTATAATCAGAATCAAATAGTCAGCTAGTGTACCTTCATCCCAAGAAAATGGCTTGCTGTCGTATTGACTTTGTCGTCCTGATTATCATGTATATGTCTGAACTTGACAACCAATCTGACATAAAGTAAACAACTTAGTCAAATCATTTTTATTTTAGTTTTAATGTTTTAAAATACATGCTTGTCAAATCTAACAATACGACTTGTCATGAGAAGAAAACAGACAACAGACTTGTCAATAGAACAAGATCACAGCAAACAGACTTGTCAATAGACAAGATCTAACAATACAGACTTGTCAGAGAACAGTCACAGATACAGACTTGTCATGAGAAAAATAACAGACAATACAGACTTGTCAATGAGAACAAGATCACAGACAATACAGACTTGTCAATGAGAACAAGATCACAGACAATACAGACTTGTCAATGAAAACAAGATCACAGACAATACAGACTTGTCAATGAGAACAAGATAACAGACAATACAGACTTGTCAATGAGAACAAGATCACAGACAATACAGACTTGTCAATGAGAACAAGACATTAGACAATACAGACTTGTCAATGAGAACAAGATCACAGACAATACAGACTTGTCAATGAGAACAAGATAACAGACAATACAGACTTGTCAATGAAAACAAGATCACAGACAATACAGACTTGTCAATGAGAACAAGATAACAGACAATACAGACTTGTCAATGAGAACAAGATCACAGACAATACAGACTTGTCAATGAGAACAAGACATTAGACAATACAGACTTGTCAATGAGAACAAGATAACAGACAATACAGACTTGTCAATGAAAACAAGACATCAGACAATACAGACTTGTCAATGAAAACAAGACATCAGACAATACAGACTTGTCAATGAGAACAAGACAACAGACAATACAGACTTGTCAATGAGAACAAGATAACAGACATCAGACTTGTCAATGAGAACAAGACAACAGACAATACAGACTTGTCAATGAGAACAAGATAACAGACAATACAGACTTGTCAATGAGAACAAGACATCAGACAATACAGACTTGTCAATGAGAACAAGACATCAGACAATACAGACTTGTCAATGAAAACAAGACATCAGACAATACAGACTTGTCAATGAGAACAAGACATCAGACAATACAGACTTGTCAATGAGAACAAGACAACATACAATACAGACTTGTCAATGAGAACAAGACATCAGACAATACAGACTTGTCAATGAGAACAAGACAACAGACAATACAGACTTGTGGAAAAGAACAAGACAACAGACAATACAGACTTGTGAAAGTGAACAAGACAAGAAGTACAAACTTTTAGAAGAGAACAAGACAGCAGAAAATTGGTCTTTAGTGTATATTAGGTGTATATATTTATATATATATATATATATATATATATATATATATAAAGTGTTACTAATTGTAGTACTGGTAATATTAGTAGTAGTAGTAATAGTCTTACTTTTAATTTAGTAGTAGTAAAAGTTTCAAAGTAGCAATGGTGGTAGCAAATGTCGAAAATCAATACATTTTTTATATTGAATGTATCGAAAGCATTAGAAAAAGAATGCGTTGATTAGCTGTGGTGTGAATCTATATCCGCTTTCACGGCTCATGATGATATTGATACCAATTACAATTGACTCACATCTTTATTGAGATGACCTTTCATTTGTTCTCCACTCAAGATTGCTTCCCTTTGTGTATCAGCAAGAATGGTAGGTTGGATGTTGGGATCAGGATTTCCATTAAAAGTCCAAGTTATTTCAAATCTTTGTCCAGCATCGTTAGGGACATACTTAACTTCACACCTGAACTCAAATGTTTGGTCAGTAGAAACAATTGGTCCTGTCAGAACTGGTAGATCTTTTAGAACCGGAAAACGATCTGTGGAGAGATTTGTGAATGTTAAAAAAAAATTGAAAATTAGAGGAATTAATATTAAATAAAGTTAAGCGTACTTTAAGATATCATTCCAGTGTCTCCTGACGATATTGACAAGTGCAGATGGTAGCAGTGAAGGTTATTTCTGCTAGGAAAGGGTTGATATGATTGGCTACAGTCGCAAGCATCAAGATGGACAGAACATCCTCCCATCTGCGCTACTTCTATTGTTTAGCGAGATTAACTGGACAGTTCTTCTTCGTTATCGCAATATGAGGTGTTTATTAATATGATATGTTTATTAATATGAGGTGTTTATTAATATGATATGTTTATTAATATGATATGTTTATTAATATGATATGTTTATTAATATGATATGTTTATTAATATGATATGTTTATTAATATGATATGTTTATTAATATGATATGTTTATTAATATGATATATTTATTAATATGATATGTGTATTAATATGATATGTTTATTAATGATATATTTATTAATATGATATGTTTATTAATATGATATGTTTATTAATATGATATGTTTATTAATATGATATGTTTATTAATATGATATGTTTATTATGTTTTATTGTGTTGTTTCTTATTTTTCGAACGTTCCATATCGATCACTTGTTAACCACACTGTGTGAACTGATTTTTGTATGTGATCTGAGCGTAAGAGCGATTGTACGTTGAGAAAATTATGCACCTACAAGTAGGCCAGCACATCCAATTTCTGAAACCCGTTTTATTTACTAGGTAGCTTCCTAGGTCCTACCTCATTCATCTCTTACGACATGCCTTGTAGGTCGCAGTGGTACTATTCTTTGCTTCCCTTGCGGGCCCCGGCACCACACGGGCGCTGTGTTGTTTCTAATTCATTAGAAAGATTAAATAAAACCCCTACACAATATTTTAACCCTCTTTTAAATGACACCCTACACCCTCGCTGGTGCTGCGAAGTTCGTGCTCTTCTGCTGAGATCGTCTTGTGTAAGAAAGTGCTCGGAGCACACATGGTTTCTTACCGAAATGCAATGACGATGGTCATATCAATCAATCAATCAATTAATTAATCAATCAATCAGTCTCGGTTCGATTTCGGAACATTCCTAGATAGAATTTTCTTTTTCTCTCTTATCCCAGTTCGTTTAGTTGGACTCTATTATGCAGTATTTTACCAGGGGTACTAACTGGACATGAAGTAGCCTCTATTATGCAGCATTTTACTAGGGGTACTAACTGGACATGAAGTAGCCTCTATTATGCAGTATTTTACCAGGGGTACTAACTGGACATGAAGTAGCCTCTATTATGCAGTATTTTACCAGGGGTACTAACTGGACATGAAGTAGCCTCTTGAGCAGTACCAGGGGTACTAACTGGACATGAAGTAGCCTCTTGATATCAGTTGTCTAGGTGTCTCTGACTCTCTTATCCCAGTTCGTTTAGCTGGACTCTATTATGTAGTATTTTACCAGGGGTACTAACTGGACATGAAGTAGTCTCTTGAGCAGTACCAGGGGTACTAACTGGACATGAAGTAGTCTCTTGATCAGTTATGTCTAGGTGTCTCTGACTCTCTTATCCCAGTTCGTTTAGCTGGACTCTATTATGTAGTATTTTACCAGGGGTACTAACTGGACATGAAGTAGCCTCTATTATGTAGTATTTTACCAGGGGTACTAACTGGACATGAAGTAGCCTCTATTATGTAGCATTTTACCAGGGGTACTAACTGGACATGAAGTAGTCTCTTGATCAGTTGTCTAGGTGTCTCTGACTCTCTTATCCCAGTTCGTTTAGCTGGACTCTATTATGCAGTATTTTACCAGGGGTACTAACTGGACATGAAGTAGTCTCTATTATGCAGTATTTTACCAGGGGTACTAACTGGACATGAAGTAGCCTCTATTATGTAGTATTTTACCAGGGGTACTAACTGGACATGAAGTAGCCTCTATTATGCAGTATTTTACCAGGGGTACTAACTGGACATGAAGTAGCCTCTATTATGCAGTATTTTACCAGGGGTACTAACTGGTCATGAAGTAGCCTTTATTATGTAGTATTTTACCAGGGGTACTAACTGGACATGAAGTAGCCTCTTGATCAGTATTTTACCAGGGGTACTAACTGGACATGAAGTAGTCTCTTGATCAGTTGTCTAGGTGTCTCTGACTCTCTTATCCCAGTTCGTTTAGTTGGACTCTATTATGCAGTATTTTACCAGGGGTACTAACTGGACATGAAGTAGCCTCTATTATGCAGTATTTTACCAGGGGTACTAACTGGGCATGAAGTAGCCTCTATTATGCAGTATTTTACCATGGGTACTAACTGGACATGAAGTAGCCTCTATTATGTAGTATTTTACCAGGGGTACTAACTGGACATGAAGTAGCCTCTATTATGTAGTATTTTACCAGGGGTACTAACTGGACATGAAGTAGCCTCTATTATGCAGTATTTTACCAGGGGTACTAACTGGACATGAAGTAGTCTCTTGATCAGTTGTCTAGGTGTCTCTGACTCTCTTATCCCAGTTCGTTTAGCTGGACTCTATTATGCAGCATTTTACCAGGGGTACTAACTGGACATGAAGTAGCCTCTATTATGCAGCATTTTACCAGGGGTACTAACTGGACATGAAGTAGCCTCTATTATGCAGTATTTTACCAGGGGTACTAACTGGACATGAAGTAGTCTCTTGATCAGTTGTCTAGGTGTCTCTGACTCTCTTATCCCAGTTCGTTTAGCTGGACTCTATTATGCAGCATTTTACCAGGGGTACTAACTGGACATGAAGTAGCCTCTTGATCAGTTATGGCTAGGTGTCTCTGACAATGATATCCGCCATCTTCTTTACTGTATCTTTGTTGAAAAATAGGACAACATTAATCAATCAATCAATCAGTCAATCAATCAGTCAATCAATCAGTCAATGAGTTATATATTCTACAATAAAATACAAACTGTTTGATTTACCTTGACAAGGCTCGAAACCTGTAGGAGAACGCTGGTCAACTGTGCATCGGATGATATTTCCTGGAGACAAAATGAGAATAAAATTAATACATACGATGGTGGACACACCACACACAAACGCGTACATCGTACATCAGACTATCTGCAGATTATTCATTTACTTACCTGTAGACTATTCATTTATTTACATGTAGACTTTTCATTTTTGTACCTGTAGACTATCCATTTACTTACCTGTAGACTATTCATTTATTTACCTGTAGACTTTTCATTTTTGTACCTGTAGACTTTTCGTTTACTTACCTGTAGACTATTCATTTATTTACCTGTAGACTTTTCATTTTTGTACCTGTAGACTATCCATTTACTTACCTGTAGACTATTCATTTATTTACCTGTAGACTTTTCGTTTACTTACCTGTAGACTATTCGTTTACTTACCTGTAGATTATTCGTTTACTTACCTGCACTGTATCCAATTATTTACATGCACAGCATCCTCTTAAGACAGCAACTTTGTTCTTGCAGTGTCCACTTATTTACATGCACAGCATCCTCTTAAGACAGCAACTTTGTTCTTGCAGTGTGTCCACTTATTTACATGCACAGCATCCTCTTAAGACAGCAACTTTGTTCTTGCAGTGTCCACTTATTTACATGCACAGCATCCTCTTAAGACAGCAACTTTGTTCTTGCAGTGTGTCCACTTATTTACATGCACAGCATCCTCTTAAGACAGCAACTTTTTTCTTGCAGTGTCCACTTATTTACATGCACAGCATCCTCTTAAGACAGCAACTTTTTTCTTGCAGTGTCCACTTATTTACATGCACAGCATCCTCTTAAGACAGCAACTTTTTTCTTGCAGTGTCCACTTATTTACATGCACAGCATCCTCTTAAGACAGCAACTTTTTTCTTGCAGTGTCCACTTATTTACATGCACAGCATCCTCTTAAGACAGCAACTTTTTTCTTGCAGTGTCCACTTATTTACATGCACAGCATCCTCTTAAGACAGCAACTTTTTTCTTGCAGTGTCCACTTATTTACATGCACAGCATCCTCTTAAGACAGCAACTTTTTTCTTGCAGTGTCCACTTATTTACATGCACAGCATCCTCTTAAGACAGCAACTTTTTTCTTGCAGTGTCCACTTATTTACATGCACAGCATCCTCTTAAGACAGCAACTTTTTTCTTGCAGTGTCCACTTATTTACATGCACAGCATCCTCTTAAGACAGCAACTTTTTTCTTGCAGTGTCCACTTATTTACATGCACAGCATCCTCTTAAGACAGCAACTTTTTTCTTGCAGTGTCCACTTATTTACATGCACAGCATCCTCTTAAGACAGCAACTTTTTTCTTGCAGTGTCCACTTATTTACATGCACAGCATCCTCTTAAGACAGCAACTTTTTTCTTGCAGTGTCCACTTATTTACATGCACAGCATCCTCTTAAGACAGCAACTTTTTTCTTGCAGTGTCCACTTATTTACATGCACAGCATCCTCTTAAGACAGCAACTTTTTTCTTGCAGTGTCCACTTATTTACATGCACAGCATCCTCTTAAGACAGCAACTTTTTTCTTGCAGTGTCCACTTATTTACATGCACAGCATCCTCTTAAGACAGCAACTTTTTTCTTGCAGTGTCCACTTATTTACATGTACAGCATCCTCTTAAGACAGCAACTTTTTTCTTGCAGTGTCCACTTATTTACATGTACAGCATCCTCTTAAGACAGCAACTTTTTTCTTGCAGTGTCCACTTATTTACATGCACAGCATCCTCTTAAGACAGCAACTTTTTTCTTGCAGTGTCCACTTATTTACATGTACAGCATCCTCTTAAGACAGCAACTTTTTTCTTGCAGTGTCCACTTATTTACATGTACAGCATCCTCTTAAGACAGCAACTTTGTTCTTGCAGTGTCCACTTATTTACATGCACAGCATCCTCTTAAGACAGCAACTTTTTTCTTGCAGTGTCCACTTATTTACATGTACAGCATCCTCTTAAGACAGCAACTTTTTTCTTGCAGTGTCCACTTATTTACATGCACAGCATCCTCTTAAGACAGCAACTTTGTTCTTGCAGTGTCCACTTATTTACATGTACAGCATCCTCTTAAGACAGCAACTTTTTTCTTGCAGTGTCCACTTATTTACATGTACAGCATCCTCTTAAGACAGCAACTTTTTTCTTGCAGTGTCCACTTATTTACATGCACAGCATCCTCTTAAGACAGCAACTTTTTTCTTGCAGTGTCCACTTATTTACATGCACAGCATCCTCTTAAGACAGCAACTTTGTTCTTGCAGTGTCCACTTATTTACATGCACAGCATCCTCTTAAGACAGCAACTTTTTTCTTGCAGTGTCCACTTATTTACATGCACAGCATCCTCTTAAGACAGCAACTTTGTTCTTGCAGTGTCCACTTATTTACATGCACAGCATCCTCTTAAGACAGCAACTTTTTTCTTGCAGTGTCCACTTATTTACATGCACAGCATCCTCTTAAGACAGCAACTTTTTTCTTGCAGTGTCCACTTATTTACATGCACAGCATCCTCTTAAGACAGCAACTTTGTTCTTGCAGTGTCCACTTATTTACATGCACAGCATCCTCTTAAGACAGCAACTTTGTTCTTGCAGTGTCCACTTATTTACATGCACAGCATCCTCTTAAGACAGCAACTTTGTTCTTGCAGTGTCCACTTATTTACATGCACAGCATCCTCTTAAGACAGCAACTTTGTTCTTGCAGTGTCCACTTATTTACATGCACAGCATCCTCTTAAGACAGCAACTTTGTTCTTGCAGTGTCCACTTATTTACATGCACAGCATCCTCTTAAGACAGCAACTTTGTTCTTGCAGTGTCCACTTATTTACATGCACAGCATCCTCTTAAGACAGCAACTTTGTTCTTGCAGTGTCCACTTATTTACATGCACAGCATCCTCTTAAGACAGCAACTTTGTTCTTGCAGTGTCCACTTATTTACATGCACAGCATCCTCTTAAGACAGCAACTTTTTTCTTGCAGTGTCCACTTATTTACATGCACAGCATCCTCTTAAGACAGCAACTTTTTTCTTGCAGTGTCCACTTATTTACATGTACAGCATCCTCTTAAGACAGCAACTTTTTTCTTGCAGTGTCCACTTATTTACATGCACAGCATCCTCTTAAGACAGCAACTTTTTTCTTGCAGTGTCCACTTATTTACGTGTTCAATGTTCTTCTACCTGCACAGTATTTTCTCAGATGCATAGTATTCTGTTACCTGCACAGTACTCTCTTACCTGCACAGTACTCTCTTACCTGCGCAGTATCCACTAGGACAGCTCTGTGTTGGAAACAAATTGTAAACATAGAAGTTGCCACAGTTCTTCATAACAATGTTGTCTGTGGCTTCACAGCATGAGGCTGCAGGATCATCTCTCAACTGTGCACAAAGCTTGACATTAACTATACCATCTGAAGAGAAAGACGACATAGAATGAAAGCAGCTATGATAAAACTATTAAACATTTTAACATAAAGCGTTATATGACACTTGTTTCTATCTGTATTCTGTTACCATGTCAACGGTTATATTTATCTTCTTCTTCTTCACTTTCAGCTCCCAACGGAGCACATGTCTTCAACAAACTTCTTCCAGCTCTTTCTCTCTCTTGCCATCCCTTTCAATTCTTTTCATGTTTTACCTTATCTTATCTTATCTTATCTTAACCACATTTGCCGTGAAGCGTCGTGGGGAGAGTTAGTTTCTATCTTGTGCCAGGTGTGTTGCGCTTGACGTTGTCAGTCCATGCTTTCGCAGGGACTCTGAGATGTTATCTATCCATCTTGTTCTTGGCCTGCCTCGTGCTCTGCGCCCTGAGTGTCGATTATTATAGGCACGTGATGGTAGTAAATGTGGTTCCATTCTCATTAAATGGCCGAACCACTTGAATCTTTGCTTCTCGATGTACTGTATGCATGGTATAGTACCAACGATGCTTCTGATATTCTCGTTTCTCACTCTATCTCGCCTTGTAACGTTGACAGCTTTTCGTAGACATCTCATTTCACATGTTGTAATCTTTCTTTCTTGTGTCTTAGTCAGGGCCATGTTTGGCACTGATAGCAGAGAGTTGGAATAAATATGCAGTTTATCAGTTGTCGTTTGACTGCCATGTTAATGCTTGGATGTTTTAATAGTGGTGACAGTTGGTATGTCACTGCATTTGCCTTCTGGCATCTAGTCTCGATTTCTCTGTCCATCTTTCCATCTGCTGTGAATATACTCCCGAGATATTTGAATTCTGGAGTCTGTTGTATTTTGACATTATTCACGTGTATATTTAGTTGACCTGTTGACCTGCTTATTGTCATGACTTCTGTTTTGGAGGTGTTAATTTTCATGTCATATTTTTCGCATGTGGCTTGCAGGGATTTTATGTGTTGTTGAAGTTTGTGTTCGTTGTTGTAAATTATACTCTGATCATCTGCAAAGAGTAGTTCGTTGATTAAATTGTAGTTGTTATCGAGGTTGTTATCTGTCTTGGTTTCTTGCGTTATCCTGTCCATGTAAATATTGAAAAGTATAGGCACACATCCCTGCCTTACTCCTGATGATAATTCAAATTCGTCTATCAGGCCGTCGCTTGTTCGTACTACGCTTGAGCATTTTGGTATAGCGCTCTAATATTGTCTAATAGTTGGCCCTGAATTCCATATTCACTTAGTATGGTCCATAGTTTGTTTCTGTTTATTCTATCAAAGGCTTTTTCTTGGTCTATGAATGCTAAGTTGAGCTGTTTGTCATATTCTATGGTGTTTTCGCTGAGTTGCCTTAGTGTGAACAGGGCATCAGTGCAACTCTTTCCCTTTCTGAACCCAAATTGAGCGATGTTCAGCTGTGGTTCTATTATAGGTTTGATTCTAGATTCCAAAATTTTAGCATATAATTTCCCAACATGACTTAATAATGATATGCCTCTGTATGTATTGCATTCTCTTTTGTTGCCCTTTTTTCCATATTGGTATTATGATGGCTTTCTGCCAATCTTTGGGGACTTCTCTTTCTGTCCAGGCTGACTTGAAGATTCTATGAATCCATTGTATTCCTGTTTCTCCGCATGCCTTGATTGCTTCATTGGTTATACCGTCTATGCCTGCTGTCTTGTGACGTGGACTCTTCTTCACAACTTCTTCTATTTCTTGGATGAGTATATTTGGTTCTTCTATACTTGTGTTATTTTTAAATCTATTCGCAGTTGGTGTTGGTGGTTGGTTAAGTAGTTCTTGAAAGTATTCTTTCCATCTGTTCTTCCTTCCGTTTGTATTAAATATCGGTGTACCGTTTTTATCATTAATAATGTCAGTGGGGTTGAAATTTTCGTCTCTTATCCTCATGGAATTGACACTTTTGAAAAATTTCGTGGCTGTTCTTTGCATAGTAATGACAGTTGTTCTCGTATTTTCCCACGATTCTGTCTTTGAATTTTTGATTACTTGTTTACTTTGTCTTCTCGCTGTTCTGTATGCTGTGTAATCCTCTTGGCTTTTGGATTTTATCCATGTTTTGAAACATTTCTTCTTGGCTTTTATTGATTCCTTGACCTCGTTGTTCCACCAGGCAGTTTTTTGTTTGAATTTCTGTCTTAACTGTTTTTGCCACATAGTGTGTTTAATGTTTTCATCATTGCTGTTTTAAATGTTTCCCATTCTTGATGTACATTGCTTATACTTGATGGTAGCGCTGTAAAAATATTTGTCATCATGTTGTTCATATCGTTTTGTATGTCCTCTTCCTCTAATTTTTTTCAAGTTGGTGACGAAAATTGGATTTCTCTTTCTCTGTTTAGTTTCTTTTGCCTTGAATTGTGTTAGTATGACTGGTCTGTGATCTGTGTCTATATCTATATTCGATATGGTTCTTGCATCTATTATATTCCTTTTTGTCTTTGTCTAACAAGTATATAGTCGATTTGAGATGACTGTTCTATGTTGTTCCACTTATACCATGTTTGTGTATGGCTTTTTCGGTGCTGGAATAGTGTGTTTGTTATGATCAGGTCGTGTTCGTAGCATAGGTTGATCATTTCTTCTCCGTTGTTGTTTCGTTCTGCTTCGGTGTCGCTGAAATTTCCTAGGCATGTCTCGTGTCGTCTTTTGCTTCCAACTCTTCCGTTGAAGTCTCCCATTATAATTAGCTCATCTTTATCGTTTGTTTTATTAATTGTGTCTGACAGTTGGTCGAAGAATTCACGTCGTTGTTGTTCATTACCTATCCTTTTAATATCAGCCTCCAGCTCTCTTCTCCAGGTCTGTCTAGGCCTTTACCTACTCCTCTTTCCATGGTGTTGCGGAGATTCAAAGAATGTCTATCCTGTAGTTCCTCATCTCTGTTGCGAGCTAGGCTGTTCTCACGTTCCAACAACCAATTCTGGACATTTTCGGGCAGGACAAAAAGGTTAGTCGACATCACCGGATCATTTCGTCATTCCATGCGAGAAATTGGAGACGATGACTACGTTTGACTGTCTAAGTTCAAAAATAATTTGAAATGAATATAGATGTGATGAAAGGTGTGGTGAAAAATGTGATGAATTATATGATGAAAAATGTGATCAAAGATATGATGAAAAATGTGATGAAATATATGATGAAAAATGTGATGGCAAATGTGATGAAATATATGATGAAAGAAATAAAAAAAAACATCATACTTCAACTAAATAAAAACTTCAACTTAACAAAAACTTCAACTAACAAAACTTCAACTTAACAAAACTTCAACTAAACAAAACTTCAACTTAACAAAAACTTCAACTTAACAAAAACTTCAACAAAAAACTTCAACTTAACAAAAACTTCAACTTAACAAAAATTTCAACTTAACAAAAACTTCAACTTAACAAAAACTTTAACAACTTAAATCTTCACGAAGTGAAATAAACAAACAGATCAACACCAACTGTTTACTCCCCCCCCCTTCCCTCTCTCCAATTTCTCTAGCATGTTACAACATTGGAGCTTAGGGCAGCAACAAATGCACACTATTCTTCTCTATTCTTAGCCTTCCTCTGTATTGTGTTCCAGCTATGATTCATTTCTTTCAGTTCTTGTTCTACTGTTCTCCTCTGTATTGTGTTCCAGCTGTGATTCATTTCTTTCAGTTCTTGTTCTACTGTTCCTCCTCTGTATTGTGTTCCAGCTGTGATTCATTTCTTTCAGTTCTTGTTCTACTGTTCTCCTCTGTATTGTGTTCCAGCTGTGATTCATTTCTTTCAGTTCTTGTTCTACTGTTCCTCCTCTGTATTGTGTTCCAGCTGTGATTCATTTCTTTCAGTTCTTGTTCTACTGTTCCTCCTCTGTATTGTGTTCCAGCTTTGATTCATTTCTTTCAGTTCTTGTTCTACTGTTCCTCCTCTGTATTGTGTTCCAGCTATGATTCATTTCTTTCAGTTCTTGTTCTACTGTTTCCTCTGTATTGTGTTCCAGCTATGATTCATTTCTTTCATTTCTTGTTCTACTGTTCTCCTCTTATTGTGTTCAGCTATGATTTATTTCTTTCAGTTCTTGTTCTGACTGTTCTCCTCTGTATTGTGTTCCAGCTTTGATTCATTTCTTTCAGTTCTTATTCTACTGTTCTCCTCTGTATTGTGTTCCAGCTATGATTCATTTCTTTCAGTTCTTGTTCTACTGTTCTCCTCTGTATTGTGTTTCAGCTGTGATTCATTTCTTTCAGTTCTTGTTCTACTGTTCCTCCTCTGTATTGTGTTCCAGCTGTGATTCATTTCTTTCAGTTCTTGTTCTCTTTCTCCCTCTGTATTGTGTTCCAGCTGTGATTCATTTCTTTCAGTTCTTGTTCACTGTTCCTCCTCTGTATTGTTTCAGCTGTGATTCATTTCTTTCAGTTCTTGTTCTACTGTTCCTCCTCTCTTTGTTCAGCTTTGATTCATTTCTTTCAGTTCTTGTTCTACTGTTCCTCCTCTGTATTGTGTTCACACTGATTCATTTCTTTGGTTCTTGTTCTACTGTTCTCCTCTGTATTGTGTTCTCAGCTTGATTCATTTCTTTCATTTCTTGTTTATGTTCTCATCGTATTGTGTTCAGCTATGATTTATTTCTTTCAGTTCTTGTTCTACTGTTTCTCTGTATTGTGTTCAGCTTTGATTCATTTCTTTCAGTTCTTATTCTACTGTTCTCCTCTGTATTGTGTTCCAGCTATGATTCATTTCTTTCAGTTCTTTTCTACTGTTCTCCCTTATTGTGATTCAGCTATGATTCATTTCTTTCCAGTTCTTGTTCTACTGTTTCTCCTCTGTATTGTGTTCCAGCTATGATTCATTTCTTTCAGTTCTTGTTCTAATGTTCTCCTCTGTATTGTGTTCCAGCTATGATTCATTTCTTTCAGTTCTTGTTCTACTGTTCTCCTCTGTATTGTGTTCCAGCTTTGATTCATTTCTTTCAGTTCTTATTCTACTGTTCTCCTCTGTATTGTGTTCCAGCTATGATTCATTTCTTTCAGTTCTTGTTCTACTGTTCTCCTCTGTATTGTGTTCCAGCTATGATTCATTTCTTTCAGTTCTTGTTCTACTGTTCTCCTCTGTATTGTGTTCCAGCTATGATTCATTTCTTTCAGTTCTTGTTCTAATGTTCTCCTCTGTATTGTGTTCCAGCTATGATTCATTTCTTCCAGTTCTTGTTCTACTGTTCTCCTCTGTATTGTGTTCCAGCTGTGATTAATTTCTTCCAGTTCTTGTTCTAATGTTCTTCTCTGTATTGTGTTCCAGCTATGATTCATTTCTTTCATTTCATGTTCTACTGTTCTTTTTTCAGATCGTTTTTGTCTTGCAAGTTTTCGTTTGGGATCTGCTGTTGATTTCAAAGCAGTTTTTCTGACAGAGTTAGTCTCCATGAGTACCACATGTCAGATCCATCTCCAATATCTCTTTTATATGATGGTGCCTATATTCTCTTATTGACACTTTGCAAGCAGTTCTTTTGTTAGAGATAGTTATTGTTCAGAACACATGTAAGATCTTTCGCAGACAAGATGTATAGAAGGTGGAGAGTTTGCTACACTGAGATTAGGGATTGAAGGAAAAATATCCAGATGTCTAGCACACTGGGAGCGAACCTGGTACCCTTGGCATGAGAGACGAGGACCCTAACCTCTACGCTACAGAAGAAAATACATCTTGCCTTATAATCAGTTGTTTTACGCATCACCAAATCTTACAATGTTGACAATGCTTGTATAGAAACATCTTGCATAAACATTGTTTCGCATAAATTGGTGTGACAGTCTGTGGGTATCAGAAGAGACCGGTTTAGAAATGAAGACATCAGGGGACAAAGTGAGTACAACATCAGTACTAAACTTCATACAAAAATTAACAAATAAATGATTCAACAACATATTCAGATTACCAACAGACAGTGTACATCAATCTCATTGCTATTCTGATACAGTGGATACAAGACGAAAGGCGGTCCACGCAAAAAGGGGACAACAGAAATAACAGAGGCAGTGAAAAACACAATGTACGAGACGCACACAAGAGAACGTTCTAGAAATATCTGCGTATCCCGACACTGTGAGGTAAAACAAGATTACAAAAAGACAAGACAAGTGTTACTTAAATTTATCGTTTTTATGTCTGATTTCTTGATGTTTACGTTTATACTAAATTTGTGGCTGTATTTGTGCAGCATTAATGTATGGCTCGGATACATGGACAATGAACAAGCAGTTAGAAGACAGAATTGATGCATTTGAAATGTGGATATATAGAAGAATAGGCAGAGTTTCATGGACAGAAAAACAGACAAATAAACAAGTTTTAGGAAAACTAGGCATGAAGAAACAATTATTAAGAGAAATAAAATTCAGACAAGTAAAGTATTTTGGGCACATAAAAAGACATGACACCATGATAAAACATTTACTAGAGGGAAAGTTGAGGGGAGAAGAGCAAGAGGAAGACCGAGAGATAAGTGGGAGGAAACTTTAAGAAATGGACAGTTCAATTACGTATGCAATATACCAGCAAAAGACAGGAATCTGAGATTCTTGCAGCTAACTCGATGTGAGACGCACCGATGATATATATCACATGCAGTTTTCAATTTTGGTAACAATATACCAACAATATACACCAAGTACTGGTAACAATATACCAACAATATACATCAAGTACTGGTAACAATATACCAAAATATACACCAAGTACTGGTAACAATATACCAACAATATACACTCAATACTTGTAACAATATACCAACAATATACATCAAGTACTTGTAACAATATACCAACAATATACATCAATACTGGTAACAATATACCAACAATATACACCAAGTACTGGTAACAATATACCAACAATATACATCAATTACTGGTAACAATATACCAGCAATATAAATCAATTACTTGGTAACAATATACCAACAATATACACCAAGTACTGTGTAACAATATACCAGCAATATACACCAAGTACTCGGTAACAATATACCAACAATATACATCAAGTATCCATTCAGAAAGTTCCTATAAATATAAACAAAACTTGTTACAAATGTTTATATGGAACGCAACAAAAATATCAAAGAAACGAAATCACAAGTTGTTACCATAGTAACTGTTTACTCACCTTTCACTGCTGGAAGCGGCCCATTCATCCAAAATGGTGTCACAGTACCACACCGATTAATTCCTGCACATGTTGTAGGCATTGCTGTCGGAGCTCCATTCAGATCTTGAAATTGGTACCATCCCCTTTTAAGCTTGTCGTCACATTTTGGTGTGTCGGTTGTACGTAAATCGAAGCCTGCAATCATATCAAGAAAACATATATTGAACGACACAAGCAACGAAACTACAGTTAAACTTCTGAGAACATGTACATAAACTTCTGTGATAATGTATGGATCGGAATCGTGGACAATAACACAAACATTAAAAAAACAAAATTCAAGCTTATAAAACATGTTGTTACAGAAAAGTTCTTAGAACATCATGGGCAGAGAAGAAGATAAAATAAAACGAAGACATCCTTTATATATCGAGAAGCATTGGCTCATAAATAACATCATGTCCAGGAAGATGAAATATTTTGGACACGTTAAACGTCACAGTGGTTTGGAGAGAATGATAATAGAAGGCAAGTTCAGGAAGTGCAAGGCAGGGGACGACCAAGACGAAAGTGGCAGCAGGACATCAAAGTTACATTGAACATGACTATGGAAGAGACAGGAGAACTTGGTAGAGACATAGTTTTTCAGGTAGGCTGTGGTGAAAGCGACGTTCTACAAGGGAAATGCTCTCTCTCTCTTTAGCCTGTTACGCCCTTGGCGTTTAGGGCAGCAACAAACGTACACCATTCTTCCCTGTTCCCTGTATTGTGTTCCAGCTATGATTCATTTCCTTCAGCTCTTGCTCTATCGTTCTCCTCCAGGTCGTCTTGGGTCTTCCACGCTTTCGCCTACCCTCTGGAGTCCATCTCAGTGCAGTTTTCGTGTCGGAGCCAGTCTCCATGCGCATCACATGTCCAATCCATCTCCAGCGTCGTCTTCGGATGATAGTGCCCATATTCTCTTGTTGGCATCGTGCAAGCAATTCTTGATTCGAGATAGTAGTCGGCCAGTACACGCGTAAGATTTAATAAGGGAAATGCTACTACTTGAATATTAAGGCCAAATGTCGTTGTATTAGTTGTATATAGAAATGTTACTTCATAATTCTACGAGCACAAATTAGATTATGTTACCAGTGCCAAACCTGGACGCTGACAACAAACGATAGAAGAAAACTAGTCACAACAGAGATGAAGTGTCTACGCAGAATGCTGGGTGTAACAAGAAGAGACCGGTTGAGAAATGAAGACATCAGGAAAAAGTGGGTACAACATCAGTACTAGACTTCATCAAGAAACAACAAATTAAATGGTTCGGTCACGTAAGCAGATTACCATCAGACAGTGCACCCCAAAGAGCAATGCTGCTCCGATACAATGGGTACAAAGCAAAAGGCCGGCCACGCAAAAGATGGACCTCAGAGATAACAGAGGCGACGAAAGAGACTATCTACGAAGCGCATACTAGGGCCCGTTTTAGAAATCTCTTCCTGACCTGACGCTGTGAGGCATACAGGATTCGAAGAAAGAAAAGAAAAAAGAAATGTTACTACTTGAATATTAAGGCCATATGTCGTTGTATTAGTTGTATATAGAAATGTTACTATTTGAATATTAAAGCCAAATGTCGTTATATTAGTTGTATATAAAAATGCTACTACTTGAATATTAAAGCCAAATGTCGCTGTATTAGTTGTATATAGAAATGTTACTATTTGAATATTAAAGCCAAATGTCGTTATATTAGTTGTATATAAAAATGCTACTACTTGAATATTAAAGCCAAATGTCGCTGTATTAGTTGTATATAAAAATGCTACTACTTGAATATTAAAGCCAAATGTCGCTGTATTAGTTGTATATAAAAATGTTACTACTTGAATATTAAGGCCAAATGTCGCTGTATTAGTTGTATATAAAAATGCTACTACTTGAATATTAAGGCCAAATGTCGTTGTATTAGTTGTATATAAATCGAAGCATGAAATAATATATAGAAAATATAGTTTCAAGTTCGCTGACAAACATACTTCAGAAAGGTTTTTGGATAATCAGGTAATAGGAAGACGAACAAAATCATCAAGATGTACTGAAATAACAATCTTCAAAGAAGCATAGAAAAATAGGGATCAAAGCCAGTCAACCTTCGATACAGAGATGATTCTTTGTCTATATAAGCGGTTCCCAAACTTTGCATTATCGAGGATCCCGTTTCAAATACATTTTGCTGCAGCGGACGCCCACATTTTTGATATATGAAAATGGACATGAATGAATTATCTTTGTGTACTACGCACAGGACACTGCAGACTCAACAAACACTTATATAGACTAGGAATAAGTCAAACAGCTCTCTGCCAGTGTCAGCAGGCAGAACAGACACCAGAGCATATCCTGCAAGATTGTCCTCTCCTGTGTGAGTTGAGAAGCAACATGTGGCCACACCCAGTCGACCTGAAAACTAAGCTTTGGGGAAACCTGACAGACCTGAAGCTGTCTGCCCAGTTTGTGGTCCACAGTAAATTAAACGCATGACCAGAGATTGTTGAAGAAGAAGAAGAATTATCTTTGTGTTACAATAGTAAACAATGTTCTCAGACTGCGTGAAACTTCAAATGATCTTTCATTTTGACCCGTCAGACATTTATCCTCCGGTCTGGTCCGGATCCTTTGATTTCTTAGAGGAACTAGTTTACCACTGTTTTTATGGATATTAAAACATTATTTTTCTTTTGAAATTCCAAAGATCATAATATTTCTTCAATCACTTGAGGACCCCCCCTGTGAGTATCTCGGACACCTGGGTCCGCGGAGCCTAGTTTGGGAAACGTTGATCTAGACAAACGACATGGCTCAGGTGTTGGAGATCAATTGATCAACCTTAAACAGGATCACAAAAAAATCTGAAGATGGCATTGATCACAAAAATCAAATCTAAGATGCATGATCAACTAACACTCATCACAATCTGAAGATGGTATTGATCACAATTCTAACAAACTATCACAATCTGAAGATGGCATTGATCACAATTCTAACAAACTATCACAATCTGAAGATGGCATTGATCACAATTCTAACAAACTATCACAATCTGAAGATGTCATTGATCACAATTCTAACAAACTATCACAATCTGAAGATGGCATTGATCACAATTCTAACAAACTATCACAATCTGAAGATGTCATTGATCACAATTCTAACAAACTATCACAATCTGAAGATGTCATTGATCACAATTCTAACAAACTATCACAATCTGAAGATGGCATTGATCACAATTCTAACAAACTATCACAATCTGAAGATGGCATTGATCACAATTCTAACAAACTATCACAATCTGAAGATGGCATTGATCACAATTCTAACAAACTATCACAATCTGAAGATGTCATTGATCACAATTCTAACAAACTATCACAATCTGAAGATGCATTGATCACATTCTAACAAACTATCACAATCTGAAGATGCATTGATCACTAAACTATACATAAACTATCACAATAAATCTGAAGACTGTGCATTGTTTTCAACGATACTTTCTAGACAAACACAAATCACCCGTTAATGTACATGATCTTTATAACGTCAGGTGTTATGATACATTGTCATAAACATTGAAAAGCAGATCACAAGGTATTTTTGGTGGAAAATGTCTTCCGTAATGGTGTCAAATATACTGAAGAAATAATTTGACAATGTGTGCTGAAACTTAGCCTGCTTGATCACCAGACCTAACTTCGCCTATTACCGTGGGTGCACTGAAAGGAAAAGTTTATGAAAATAATCCGCAAACAGCTAATAGCTTGAAGGCAGAAATCGTCACCTAGATCCAATAAATATCACCGGCCATTATCAGGAAGATTTTCGAAAATATGCAGAGGCGAGTCAATACATGCATTGAGAGGCCCATGGTGTACATTTTCAGCACATGCGGTAGACACAACTTCACAGCCATTTTACCGAATATAAGCCATCCAAATGTACTATAGTATCTAGATCAGTGGTCATTTTACAAATACAAGCATCAATGTACTATGTATCTAGATCAGTGGTTCTCAACTGTCCAATCCGACACTTTAATACAGTGTTATTCATATTGTGGTGATCCCCAACCATAAAATTATTTTAGTGCTACTCATAACTGTAATTTTGCTACTGTTATGAATCGTAATGTAAATATCTTATATGCAGGATGTATCTGAGAAGTGGTGTCTTCTCCTAAGACCATCAAAATATGTGTTTTCCGATGGTCTTAGGCGCCCCTGCGAAATGGTCGTTCGACACCCAAAGGGGTTGCGACCCACAAGTTGAGAGCCACTGATCTAGATGAATAGTAACAATCTATTGAGCGTCTTTAAAGTCCCCATTGGAAACCACATTTCTATTGACGTAGTCTCGCCCGGGCGTAAATTTCACTGCATAGTGACTTTATAAACACCCTTTCATCATCGTCATCATCAGGTGCGGTACCGGCTGGCGTAGGCGATCATTTTCGTTTTCTCACAAATCTCTGTCTCTGGTGTTTGCTATTACCTCAGATACTGACGCTTTTCCATGCCATAAAGTTGAGATATCTAAGAATTTTTCCTTCTGTCATCCTTAGTCTCGTCTACCCTCAATTTTACCAGTTGTTACAATGTGTTTTAACTTCCTTACCAGTTGTTACAATGTGTTTTAAACTTCCTACCAGTTGTTACAATGTGTTTTAAACTTTCCTTTACTAGTTGTTACAATGTGTTTAAACTTTCCTTACAGTTGTTACAATGTGTTTTAAACTTTCCTTTTACCAGTTGTTACAATGTGTTTAAACTTTCCTTTACCAGTTGTTACAATGTGTTTTAAACTTCCCTTTCTCATGACATGTTTGAAAATGATGGCTGCCTATTTCTTATTTTGATCTTCTTCTTCTTTACGTTCGTTCTTTACGACCAATTTTAATCACTCTTGTGATATGTTTGATCTTTGCCAAGAACGTGTATACGTTGCACATTGGTTTGGTAGGCCCCTAAACGCATAGATTTCTACAAGTTTAGGACATGTGCATCCGATTTCAGCCAAACCTCCTTAGTCACCTCTTACGACATGCATGGCAGGTAAAGTGGTTCTATTCTTTACACCCCAAATTTGGACCCCGGTAACCACTCGAGCGATGATAAGCTGTCTTTGTGTCTTGACCTCACTCAACACCTCCACATTTGTCATATTAGCAGTCCATGGGATTCTCATTATTCTTCTGTAAAACCACATCTCTGTGGCCCTCAGAAATTTCAAACACGCTGCAGATATATTAAGTTGTGAGTTGGATGTAATTAACAGTAAAACACGATGAAGATAATTAACTGCACAGTACCTGTACTTCTGACTGGATCATTTATTACTTGGTGTTCAGCTGGCAAGCAAGGATCTACATCTGCTGCCCTCCCATTTTGTCCGTAAGTCACGGCTAGAGAAAAAGAAACAAATATACAAATGCAGTTAGCATGGTGTTCCGTAGGTTTGACTTGTCCGCCATTGATGATCCAAAAACTATTTGTAACGTACAAAACAACTAAATATAGATTTGGCACAAATTATTTGTAACGAGATAAACAGGAATTCATGAAGGATTGATACATTAAAAGAAGGAATACATTGAAGAATAACAAAAGGAATCCAGAAATAAAAGACGGATTGGGGGATTTTTGGGAAGAAATAATGTAAAAATGAAGAAGAAAAGCACTATATCGAAGAAATGAATATTAGATTGAAACAGACGAAAGAAAGTATTTAAGAAATGAATGTAGGATTGAGGAAAACAAATATTGCATAGAAAAAAGAATGTAAGATTGAAGAAAACAAAAGATTGTATAGAAGAAATGAATGTAAGATTGAAGAAAACAAAAGATTGTATGGAAAAAAGGAATGTAAGATTGTAGAAAACAAAAGATTGTATAGAAGAAAGGAATGTAAGATTGTAGAAAACAAAAGATTGTATAGAAGAAATGAATGTAAGATTGTAGAAAACAAAAGATTGTATAGAAGAAATGAATGTAAGATTGTAGAAAACAAAAGATTGTATAGAAGAAATGAATGTAAGATTGAAGAAAACAAAAGATTGTATGGAAGAAAGGAATGTGCTGTTGAAGGGAAATATTATATTGAAAATGACTGTAGGAATCTTCTATTTCTTTTTTCCTCACACTGTTACCGGGTTGTTCTCATACTGTTACCGGGTTGTCCTCACACTGTTACCGGGTTGTCCTCACACTGTTACCGGGTTGTCCTCACACTGTTACCGGGTTGTCCTCACACTGTTACCGGAATGTCCTCACACTGTTACCGGATTGTCCTCACACTGTTACCGGGTTGTCCTCACACTGTTACCGGGTTGTCCTCACACTGTTACCGGGTTGTCCTCACACTGTTACCGGATTGTCCTCACACTGTTACCGGATTGTCCTCACACTGTTACCGGGTTGTCCTCACACTGTTACCAGGTTGTCCTCACATTACTACCGGGTTGTCCTCACACTTACCGGGTTGTCCTCACACTGTTACCGGGTTGTCCTCACTGTTACCGGGTTGTCCTCACACTGCTACCGGGTTGTTGCCCAGTGTCTTCGTTTTCTCTTTCTGTCTTGCGCTGTTCTGGTGGCCTAGGTGATTATTTTTGGTCTTTGACAGGATTCTGTTATGTCATCTAATCATCTTTGTCGTGGTCTTCCTCTCGCCTTCTTCCCTGATATTCTGTTGCAGAAGACTTTGTATACAGTGAAGTGTGGTTGCATTCTTATTAAGTGGCCAAACCACTTCATTCTTTTTCTCAATGTAATTTAAGCAAGGTTCTGTGCCAACTTTCTTTCTTATGCTGATGTTGGTGACTGTAGGATTGCAGGAATCTAGGATTGTAGGAAGCAAAAAAAAGTAAATATTAATAATAACACTTCCACTTCGTAATGTGTTTTCTAGCTCCTGACGTATTTATGTTGCTTGCAGTTCATATCGAAATAAGCCAGTATACTGGCTTTGCGTCCTCTTAACAAATAATGGAAGCCAGTTTATCGGCTCACAGAGGCGAAGGGGTTAAATAAATGAACAATTAAAATATTTACCAGATAACAGAACAAGGTAGAGAACTCTCAGTAATAACTTCATTGTTGACACTGTTCTCATGTCGCTCGCCTCGAGTTATCATTCATGTACACAAAATGACACCCAGCTGTGTTCTGTCGTATCGAAATATAAAAAGTCTCATATTTATACACTTCTGTAAAACCCGGATTATGTTTTGTACATATGTTGATTTCTAACTGTAGATTACCGTACCATACAAGGACACGTTCTAATTGTATAAGATAACAGCAAACAATAACTGGACCAAGATTTATCCTAATCTGAGATGTGATAGTAGGATGTTTTGCTATGAACAAGCGTGCTTCATAGGTCTACGGAAGTATAGTGTGTTTCAAATCTCGTGCCCTTAAGCTTCTTCTTATATCTCAATAACGCCCGTCTGCCCAGCGTGTTCGTAGCGCGTTGACTACGGGTGACTATCCCTCTGTGTGAGCGGGTTCAATTCTGCGGGATGGCAGAACAAGCCCAGATTCCCAGATTTACGGTGTTCGTGGCACCTGAACCGAAGGGTTACGATGTCCATGGCACAGAGTCGAAGAGCTGAAAAGCCGTGCTTCTGGATCGGAAAAAATATACCTCAATAACCCTTGCATGAAATCATCATCATCAAATAGCTTGTCCTGAGCAGAACGTTGCCACCCAACAGTCTTCCGGAATTTCGCTCTTTCATAGGTCAGATGTTCTGCCTCGCAGCCGCCATGTTCAAACCATCAGTTACATTCTGTATCCTTTACCCCAGCTACCTTGCATGAAATACAGCGTAATTTTGCATGTGTGTCGATTTTCAATGACATTATGAATATATAAATGAGTACATGCAACATATCACCTTTTTATGTTATATGACTTCAGGCTTACAGCTGTTCAAGTAGGGGCAAGAGATTTGTAACACACTATAGCGGGTACAACCCTGAACTAGTTAGATTAGATGTATGTAAACTGCAACAAGGCAGCCTATCCACAATGTAAAGATACAACAAGTAAATCATCTGTTTGACTTAACTTGTTATTGCAAGTTATCACAGAGAGAAAACCAAAGCTCTGAAGTTGGAGAAGACATAGAGAGAACCCGGAGAAATGAAAGCAATTCTTCATTTTTATATTTATTTTTCTAAAGCAGTATCTATCTTAAGTCTTAATTAATTAAAGAATAATACGCCCCTGGAAGAGGACACGTGTAAGTCTTCGTCTGTGTCAAATGATAGTAGCTTTCTTAAGTCCCAATTAACTAGAGAATAATACGCCCCTGGAAGGAGACTGATCTCTTAGCCTCACGCTGTGTCAATGATAGTAGCTCTTAAAAGTCCCAATAACAGAGAATAATATACCCTGGAAGAAGACTGATGTTTAAGGCTCAGTCTGTGTCAAATGATAGTAGTTTTCTTAAGTCCTAATTAACTAGAGAATAATACGCCCCTGGAAGCAGACATATCTCTTAGCCTCAGGTTGTGTCAAATGATAGTAGCTTTCTTAAGCCCTAATTAACAAGAGAATAATACGCCCCTAGAAGAAGACTGATGTATAAGCCTTAGGCTGTGTCAAATGGTAGTAGCTTTCTTAAATCATTATTAACTCTTTCCATACAAAGAGCCAAAAAAGGCAGGTTTCGGTTTAAGTTGATATCGTCTATAGAAGTTTCTAACCTCCAGAGGCGTAGGTGGATCTACTGTCATGGGCATGCTGGTGTTTTCGGTAATGAGAGAGCGGACATGCTTGCACCCACAGCATCGATTGCTGGGGAGTTGAAGATGGATAAGGAGGATGTTTCTCGGTCTCTTCGCAACTGTCTATTGAACACTAAAATCGATGTTGAATCGATCTAGCGATTTAAGCAGTTTGGAGTTATCCGTTGTACAAGTAGAACTGGATGCCTGAGGTACAGAGTGAATAGTGTGTTTAACCAGAAAGCCACAAGAACCATCAGTATGCATACTCTTCGATATCTGTTGGAGGAGACTGAGCACCTATTGGTCTGCCGGGAGTGCAATGACGTCAGTTTGGTAACTAATAACCAATAACCAACCATAACGTGACTTGCTACCGCAATTGTTTTATGATATAAATTTCATCACAAAAATCCTTAGTGTTGACATTGTGTTACAGTAGGTATCACATTAATATATTTTACGTAATATACTATATAGTAAAATATATATGTTTTACAGTTTATCCCCCCCTCTCTCTCTCTGCCTTTTAACCTGAATGGGGACATAGGCCCTCAACCAACTTATGCCTCGTCTTCTATCTCTAGATATCTCCTGCAGCTCCTCCAGCTCTTCTTGATATTGTTGATATCTACCTCAACATAGACTCTCAACCAACTTATGTCTCGTCTTCCTATCTCTGACTATCTCCTGCAGCTCCCTCCAGCTCTTCTTGATATTGTTGATATCTACCTCCAACATAGACTCTCAACCAACTTATGCCTCGTCTTCCTATCTCTGACTATCTCCTGCAGCTCCCTCCAGCTCTTCTTGATATTGTTGATATCTACCTCCAACATAGACTCTCAACCAACTTATGTCCGTCTTCCTATCTCTGACTATCTCCTGCAGCTCCCTCCAGCTCTTCTTGATATTGTTGATATCTACCTCCAACATAGACTCTCAACCAACTTATGCCTCGTCTTCCTATCTCTGACATCTCTGCAGCTCCTCCAGCTCTTCTTGATATTGTTGATATCTACCTTCAAATCATCTGCAGCTCCTCCAGCTCTTCTTGATATTGTTGATATCTACCTTCAAATCTCATCTCCATGTATTTCTAGGCCACCCTTTCTTTCACTGTCCCTGTGGGTTCCAGAAAAAGACCCTTCTTGTTATATTCCCCTCAGGTTTTTTCAAAGTGTGTCCTATCCAGCGCCAGCACCGCTTTTTAACCTGTTCATTCACTGGAATTTGTCTTGTTCTCTCCATAAGTTCCTCATTTGTGACCCTATCATACCATCTTATTTTCTCTATTCTGTGCAGACACCAGATGGTGAATGTTTGCAATTTATGTGTTATTATTTTAGTCGTTCTCCATGTTTCTGACCCATACAGTAGAACCGCTTTAACATTAAAGTTAAATATCCTAATTTGTGTTCTAGATTTGATTTCTTTAGACTTTCATATGTTTCACAGTGCAATGAAAACTCCTCTTGCCTTCTGTATTATTCTTATTTTGACATCTTACAGTTTATAGCTACAATAACAACAGAAACAGTTAAGTACAAATAAAAAAGAAAGTTTTGTTAAGTAAAAAAAAAACTATAATGGTTTTTAAAGCTCCGGATATTCAGCTCAAATGTGAAATATGTGTTTCTGTATGGCTCAGAAACATGGCGAGTCACCAAGTTAAATACAAATAAGATTCAGACCTTTGTCAACGGATGTCTTCTGTGAATTCTTAGACTGCGATGGTACGACAGAGTTACAAACACAGACCAGTTAGAAGAACAGGAAAGGAACCCATGACGACCCAAGTTAAGAGGAGAAAATGGTGATGGGTTAGGCATACCTTTTTCCCCCCCGATCCAGGAGCACTTGAGCTTTCTGCTCTTCGGCTCGGTGCCATGGACACCGTAAATCTGGAGAATCTGTGGCATTTCTGCCAGTCCGCGGAATTAAACGCGAACTCACTGAGGACTTGTCACCCGCCGTCCAACGCGCTACGAACATGCTGGGCAGGCGGGCTAGGCATACCCCACGGAAGACACAGTCGAGTGTCACTAGACAAGCAATTGAGTGAAACCCGAAGGAAAATGGAAAAGAACAGACCTAGAGACAGCGCCGGATTAGCCTAGTAGCAGAAGTAGCAAATGCTAGGGCCCTGCGCTTCTGGGGCCCAGCGCCTATGTGACAGAGATGAAAAGGAAAACAATAACCAAGATGTTATATAAAAAACACGCAAGCTGTCTGAATTTTTTAATGTCGTGTGTGATGGTGCTGAATCCAAAGAAATCGAAGCAGAAAATACAGAAATCTCGTCTCACTGTGTAGTAGATGAAGGGGGTGCTATAGAAGAATCATCATTACCAATATTACCATTAAGATCAGCAACTCTTCACGATTTAGCAACATTTTCCACAAGAAAAACTGAAGTCGAATGTACAGCAAGTTCTCCCTATTTAGCCACATCATCTTCAAGCCAAAGAGAGGCAGAAAGCACAGCACATGCTTCCAATGTAGCAACATCTTCTACAAGCCAAAAACATAAAGAAAGTAAAATGTAAAATGTTTTGGATGACATCTCAAATAACATGGATCAAAAGGTAGAGTGTCGTAATCAAGCGTATAGACTAGTTTTGGAGATGAGTAGTTGGAAACGGGAATAATGACCATTTTATGGAACGGAATTCTAGAACGCTTTCAAGCGTCTATCGCTTCATTACAGTCACCTGGTTAAGACCTTAACACGGGATATGCCCTTTATGAATCGTTACACGGGTACGTTCAAGAAATGCGGCCTACATTTTCAGATATTTAGGCCAAAGCCAAAAATCCTGACTGTCAAGAATATCAGCAACAAACTTCACGACGACGCCAGCGAAATACTAAGTACTACGATTTCAGCGGCTCTACTACGCTCGATGAAGTTGTAGAAAATCAAACACCCAATCAAAAATTTGAAAGTCAGGTGTTTATTGTCATAATTGATAATGTACTGTCTGCCTTAGCTAAACGCATGGAAGCGTACCATAGAGTGACTGATGTATTTGGAATACTTCGGCACAGTGGCCGCTCAGTTTTGTTTGTGGGGCCAGACATTTTTCCGGATAAATCATAGTTTTGGGTTGCTATATTTTAATTTATATAATAATAAATACACGTTATACATTATTTTTGGTGGAGCCCTGCCCCACTGGCCCTTAATGACGAGCCGCCACTGGGTCATAGTGTGTCACAAGTTACACAATGACAATGTCAAGGGAAAAAACCGAAAATGACACAAAATGTCGTACTTTCCAGGAAATATAGACCGCGGATTATTTTTTTTAAAATTTCGTATCCCGTGATAACCCGGAGTTCAACTTGATACTACATCGCGCATTACAGTCAGCTAAATGCTATTAGATTTGAAAAGACAAGTTCGGGAAGTCTTCATATAAGTCTGATAAAATCTTGTAACTTTATCATTTATAATGTATTGTTCCTTTCTCTTTCTATACTCCTTTCTCTCTCTCCCTCTCTCTTTCTCTTATCACCCCGCCCCTCCCCTCTCTCTCGTTCCTGTCGTCAACAACGTTCTCTAAGTATGAAAATGAAAAAATGAAAATCCTCGCATATCCTTTACAGGACGTAGCCATCACCCACAGTAAACGAATCGTTGATTTTCTAGGCACCACTTATACGTTTAGTAGTTTGCCATTGCTTTCTGAACGGTGAGGTTTATTCTTTTAACCTTGTGTAAAAATCTCACAGAAACGAATTTGCTTCCAAACTTGCCCACCTTGGGGTTTGAACCACGTACGCTTTTGTTTGTGATCGAGCTCACTACCGCTTGAGCTATAGACGTTCACTCTAAGTATGTGATTTCTATATTACAGTATCTTGCTAACTTCCATAAAGAAGTAAATGGTGGAAGAGAAGAAGAAGAAGAAGTATCTTGCTCACTTCCATAAAGAAGTAAATGGTGGAAGAGAAGAAGAAGAAGAAGTATCTTGCTCACTTCCATAAAGAAGTAAATGGTGGAAGAGAAGAAGAAGAAGAAGTATCTTGCTCACTTCATAAAGAAGTAAATGGTGGAAGAGAAGAAGAAGAAGAAGTATCTTGCTCACTTCCATAAAGAAGTAAATGGTGGAAGAGAAGAAGAAGAAGAAGTATCTTGCTCACTTCCATAAAGAAGTAAATGGTGGAAGAGAAGAAGAAGAAGAAGTATCTTGCTCACTTCCATAAAGAAGTAAATGGTGGAAGAGAAGAAGAAGAAAAGTATCTTGCTCACTTCCCATAAAGAAGTAAATGGTGGAAGAGAAGAAGAAGAAGAAGTATCTTGCTCACTTCCATAAAGAAGTAAATGGTGGAAGAGAAGAAGAAGAAGAAGTATCTTGCTCACTTCCATAAAGAAGTAAATGGTGGAAGAGAAGAAGAAGAAGAAGTATCTTGCTCACTTCCATAAAGAAGTAAATGGTGGAAGAGAAGAAGAAGAAGAAGTATCTTGCTCACTTCCATAAAGAAGTAAATGGTGGAAGAGAAGAAGAAGAAGAAGTATCTTGCTCACTTCCATAAAGAAGTAAATGGTGGAAGAGAAGAAGAAGAAGAAGTATCTTGCTCACTTCCATAAAGAAGTAAATGGTGGAAGAGAAGAAGAAGAAGAAGTATCTTGCTCACTTCCATAAAGAAGTAAATGGTGGAAGAGAAGAAGAAGAAGAAGTATCTTGCTCACTTCCATAAAGAAGTAAATGGTGGAAGAGAAGAAGAAGAAGAAGTATCTTGCTCACTTCCATAAAGAAGTAAATGGTGGAAGAGAAGAAGAAGAAGAAGTATCTTGCTCACTTCCATAAAGAAGTAAATGGTGGAAGAGAAGAAGAAGAAGAAGTATCTTGCTCACTTCCATAAAGAAGTAAATGGTGGAAGAGAAGAAGAAGAAGAAGTATCTTGCTCACTTCCATAAAGAAGTAAATGGTGGAAGAGAAGAAGAAGAAGAAGTATCTTGCTCACTTCCATAAAGAAGTAAATGGTGGAAGAGAAGAAGAAGAAAGTATCTTGCTCACTTCCATAAAGAAGTAAATGGTGAAGAGAAGAAGAAGAAGAAGTATCTTGCTCACTTCCATAAAGAAGTAAATGGTGGAAGAGAAGAAGAAGAAGAAGTATCTTGCTCACTTCCATAAAGAAGTAAATGGTGGAAGAGAAGAAGAAGAAGAAGTATCTTGCTCACAAAAGCTAAGTAATTTATAGCAGGTTTTCAATATGTTAGAGAATCCAATCCTCTGCATATTCAAATGTAGACCCCTAACATATAAAAGGTTGCCAACATCAGGATTAGAGCAACAGTTTTAGCCAGTGGCGGTTCACCATTAAGGCCCAGTGGGGCCAGGCACAAAAATAAAATAATGTGTGAAGTGCATTTATTATTTTATAAATTAAAATATAACCTTATCCAAAACCACGATTTTTCTGAAAATTTGTGTCTGACCCACCAGCAAAAATGACCACGAGCCGCCACTGGTTTCATCCTTATTATTATTTATTTTGTAAAACGGACATACTTGTGTGTGATGTTGTGGGTCATTATTTCAGCACTCACTACCGTATAATAGTGCTCCCGAGATATTATTTCAGCACTCACTACCGTATAATAGTTCTCCCGAGATATTATTTCAGCACTCACTACCGTATAATAGTTCTCCCGAGACATTATTTCAGCACTCACTACCGTATAATAGTTCTCCCGAGATATTATTTCAGCACTCACTACCGTATAATAGTTCTCCCGAGATATTATTTCAGCACTCACTACCGTATAATAGTTCTCCCGAGACATTATTTCAGCACTCACTACCGTATAATAGTTCTCCCGAGATATTATTTCAGCACTCATTACCGTATAATACTTCTCCAGAGACATTATTTCAGCACTCATTACCGTATAATAGTTCTCCAGAGACATTATTTCAGCACTCACTACCGTATAATAGTTCTCCCGAGACATTATTTCAGCACTCACTACCGTATAATAGTTCTCCAGAGACATTATTTCAGCACTCACTACCGTATAATAGTGCTCCAGAGACATTATTTCAGCACTCACTACCGTATAATAGTTCTCCAGAGACATTATTTCAGCACTCACTACCGTATAATAGTTCTCCAGAGACATTATTTCAGCACTCATTACCGTATAATAGTGCTCCCGAGACATTATTTCAGCACTCACTACCGTATAATAGTGCTCCAGAGACATTATTTCAGCACTCACTACCGTATAATAGTTCTCCCGAGATATTATTTCAGCACTCATTACCGTATAATACTTCTCCAGAGACATTATTTCAGCACTCACTACCGTATAATAGTTCTCCAGAGACATTATTTCAGCACTCACTACCGTATAATAGTGCTCCCGAGACATTATTTCAGCACTCACTACCGTATAATAGTGCTCCCGAGACATTATTTCAGCACTCACTACCGTATAATAGTGCTCCCGAGACATTATTTCAGCACTCACTACCGTATAATAGTGCTCCCGAGACATTATTTCAGCACTCACTACCGTATAATAGTGCTCCCGAGACATTATTTCTGCTTCTTCATCGTTTGTTGTCACACTGCTACCAGGTTGTTGCCCAGTGTCGTCACACTGCTAACGGGTTGTTGCCCAGTGTCGTCACACTGCTACCGGGTTGTTGCCCAGTGTCGTGGTTTTCTGTTTTTGTCTTGCGCTGTTCTGGTGGCTTGGGTGATTGTTACTTTTGCTCTTTGACAGGATTCTGTTATGCCATCTAGCTAAAAACCATGATTTATCCTGAAAAAATGTCTGGCCCCACCAACAAAAATTATCACGAGCCGCCACTGCCATCAATGATAACAATAGTGATATTCGATGGACACTTACATCACTACTAGAAGATTCAGATTATGTATACGATATTGAAAATACGCTATGTCATGATGCAGAAAACATCATGAGGAATGTTACAGAAGATAGCGGAAAAGAACAATACGATCCTTTATAATCGGAGAAAGAAAAATACATGAACTACGATACTCTGACGATACAGTGTTACTGTCAACATCACAAAAAGGGATTGGGAAATTATTAGGAGACGTGAAAGATAAAATCGAAAAACAAAATCTATATCTCAATGTGACATCAAGGAGACATACCGGCAAGGAGGAGAAGAGGAAGACCACGGAGAAGATGGATTCAGGAAGTAATTGATGGTTTGAACATGAACTGCAGAGGCCTATGAGAGTAGAGAGAGAGAGAGAGAGAGAGAGAGAGAGGAGAGAGAGAGATTCCGAAGGACTGTTGGGTGGCAAAGTTCTGCTTAGGACAAAATATTTGATGACGATGATACAATATTAATCTTTTGGCCAGCCGCCTATACGAGGTTACGGGAATGCTCAAACAAAAATAGATACACTTTAGATAACAGCTCAAACAATAGAATATAAAATTAATATCGCAAAAAAAGAACCACGAAAGTAATGATAAATAACAAAAAAGTCATCACAAAACCCAATTATGTTACAAATGAAATGATAGAAGAATTTCCAAATTGTGTATACATGAGAAGTACAGTATCGCAGGATGATGATTTGAAAATGGGACACCGTTTAAAAAATTAAGAAGGCAAGTCAAACTTTCGCTGTGCTCAACAAAATCTGGAAAGTCATAGGATCAACTTTAAATATTATAGAAGCAGTATCTACCTGCTTTCATACCTACTTTGTGTTAGCAGAGCCAAACATGGACAATGAGCAAAGCGCAGTCACAAAAAATAACTACATATGAAATGCAGTGCCTGCGAAAAGTTACGAACAACGCCAGAAAAGACAGAGTTACCAACATCAGCATAAGAAAAAAAATTGGCACAGAACCTTACTTGAATTACATAGATAAACAAAGAATGAAGTGGTTTGGTCACTTAATAAGAATGCATCCAAACTCAGTATAACAATGCATCCAAAAACAGTATACAAAGTCTTCTACAACAGAACATCAGGAAAGAAGGCAAGAGGAAGAATTCTAGACACTTAATCTCTGTCGTGACTAGTTTTCTTCCAACTTTTGATGCAATCGTCCAGGTTTGGCTTTTCTTCTTTCTTATTTTGTCATTCTGTGCATTTTGTAATTTAGGCGTCGCAGGTTTAACTGATGATGGGTTTCCGAGTTAGTGTATGCACGGTCGCTTGATTTGTTGTGATATTGTGGAGTTTTAAGATGTCTGCAACTCTATCAATCCATATTTTCCTTGGTCTGCCCTTTACTATTGGTGATTCCATTTATAGATTGTATGCTCTTGTAGCTGGGGTATTTGGGTTCACTCTCACCAGATGGCCATAGCATTTGAGTCTCTGCTTTTCAATGAATCTAACAACATGTGATATTTCGACTGTTCTTATAATTTCCTAATTTATTATATGACCTCTTGTTTTATTTACCGCTTTCCTGAAGCATCTTATTTCACAGATGACAATTTTTCTTTCTTGTTCTTTTGTCAGTGCCTATGGGTTTGTTAGTGTCCAGGTTTGGCACTAATAACATAATGTTGGGAGAAAGATTGCATGGAATAATTCTCTTTTAGTGTTCATGACGACATGTTTGCATATAAAAATTGGCACCATTTATCCTATTATTAGATTTGCTTTATTACATCTATGTTGGGTTTTGTTAGTTTATTTTTCCATTTGCTGACAAAATGCTCTATAGGTATATCAAGTCTTTGCTAAGTCAAGTACACAATAATATATCAAGTGTTTGCTAAGTCAAGTACACAATAATATATCAAGTCTTTGCTAAGTCAAGTACACAATAATATATGAAGTCTTTGCTAAGTCAAGTGCACAATAATATATCAAGTGTTTGCTAAGTCAAGTACACAGTAGTATATCAAGTCTTTGCTAAGTCAAGTACACAATAATATATCCTGAGAAAAAAGAAGGATTGAACAAGAAGTATTCTCTTATCAATATCTAGACAATTTTACCATGTCACATGTAAACATGGAACATTTTGTTAGATAGATTGATAGATTGATAGATAGATAGATTGATAGATTGATAGATTGATAGATTGATAGATTAATTAATAAAGGTCATTGCATGAGAAATGAAATTCTTGAGAACGGCGGTGGAAGTCACCATGAAAGACAGACTACGAAACGAGGACATCAGAAGCAGAGTGTGCATAACTTCATGCACCGAATACATTGACATACAACAAATGCAGTAGTTTGGACATTTAATGGAAATGGAATACAACCAACCACCAATAACAGTATACAATAAAAGAGATCGGGTACTAGAGCTAAGGGAAGACCAAGAAAAGATGGATAGACAATATCAGGACCGCACTACATAAACACGGATATAACACAAGTGACTCATCTGACACTGGAACGCAAATTAAATCTCCCTTCCCAACGCTTAACGGCAAGAGTGGACAACCAATTCCATCATCATCATCCACATGGGAACAGACAAGTGACAATAGATTGCTTGATTGATTGGAATATCATCAATTGCATTTCATTGAGTGTGCTCCGATCTCTTTCTTACACAGCACGATCTCAATGGCAGTGCACGTACTCCGTATCACCGGCGAGGTTCGCCGATGTAATTTAGAAGATGGTGTGAAAAGTGGAAGGAGTTTTTGTCTATCTCACTGCAGTCAAACAAGACAGGCTGTACCGTCTCACTGCAGTCAAACAGGACATGCTGTACCGTCTCACTGCAGTCAAACAAGACAGGCTGTACCGTCTCGCTGCAGTCAAACAAGACAGCTGTACTCGTCTCACTGCAGTCAAACATGACAGGCTGTACCTGTCTCGCTGCAGTCAAACAAGACAGGCTGTACCTGTCTCGCTGCAGTCAAACAAGAGAGGCTGTACTGTCTCGTTGCAGTCAAACAAGACAGGCTGTACCGTCTCACTGCAGTCAAACAGGACATGCTGTACTGTCTCACTGCAGTCAAACAAGACAGGCTGTACCGTCTCGCTGCAGTCAAACAAGACAGGCTGTACCGTCTCGCTGCAGTCAAACAAGACAGGCTGTACCGTCTCGCTGCAGTCAAACAAGACATGCTGTACCGTCTCACTGCAGTCAAACAAGACAGGCTGTACCGTCTCGCTGCAGTCAAACATGACATGCTGTACCGTCTCACTGCAGTCAAACAAGACAGGCTGTACCGTCTCGCTGCAGTCAAACAAGACAGGCTGTACCGTCTCACTGCAGTCAAACATGACAGGCTGTACTGTCTGGCTGCAGTCAAACAAGACAGGCTGTACGTCTCGCTGCAGTCAAACAAGAGAGGCTGTACGTCTCGTTGCAGTCAAACAAGACAGGCTGTACGTCTCGCTGCAGTCAAACAGGACATGCTGTACCGTCTCACTGCAGTCAAACAGGACATGCTGTACCGTCTCACTGCAGTCAAACAAGACAGGCTGTACGTCTGCTGCAGTCAAACAAGACAGGCTGTACTGTCTCGCTGCAGTCAAACAAGACAGGCTGTACCGTCTCGCTGCAGTCAAACAAGACAGGCTGTACCGTCTCGCTGCAGTCAAACAAGACAGGCTGTACCGTCTCACTGCAGTCAAACAAGACAGGCTGTACTGTATCGCTGCAGTCAAACATGACATGCTGTACCGTCTCGCTGCAGTCAAACAAGACAGGCTGTACCGTCTCGCTGCAGTCAAACAAGACAGGATGTACGTCTCGCTGCAGTCAAACAAAACAGGCTGTACTGTCTCGCTGCAGTCAAACATGACATGCTGTACCGTCTCGCTGCAGTCAAACAAGACAGGCTGTACCGTCTCGCTGCAGTCAAACATGACATGCTGTACCGTCTCGCTGCAGTCAAACAAGACAGGCTGTACCGTCTCGCTGCAGTCAAACAAGACAGGCTGTACCGTCTCGCTGCAGTCAAACATGACATGCTGTACCGTCTCACTGCAGTCAAACAAGACAGGCTGTACCGTCTCACTGCAGTCAAACATGACATGCTGTACTGTCTCACTGCAGTCAAACAAGACATGCTGTACTGTCTCACTGCAGTCAAACAAGACAGGCTGTACCGTCTCACTGCAGTCAAACAAAGAGAGTAGGTTGAAATAGTGAAACCTAGTTCCAAGAATGATTTGACCGAATACAGATGGTGTCTGATAGAAAAGAACAAACAATGCAACCCCTCACTGTAACAGAAGAAAAGAACAAACAATGCAACCCCTCACTGTAACAGAAAGAAGGAACAAACAATGCAACCCCCTCACTGTAACAGAAGGTAACAAATGCATGTTTTAGTATAACTGAAAGGTTGCATTACCTCCACACCCTCCCCCGTCTATCCATCCTGTTTACCCCGTTTCAGTTCACTGATATTCTCAAAGTGACGTCATCACTAATAAAGTTTGACATGATTTACGAGGAAATTAGTGAATCAACATTAGACTGTTTTAGGGACTCTAGTTGTTAATATGTCTTCAGTGTTTACATAGATTTATTATAATTATATTTCTTTCGTACCGTTTTCAGTTACATAGGGCCTGCAAACAATTTCTCCATACCGCTTGTATTCGGAGCAACTCTCTCAATCTCTTCTATAGAACTGAATCCTATATTCAACCATCACACGCACAGAATAAAGCCTGCTCAGACTGCACAGTGTGCATGTCAGACAGAAACAGTGAGTCCTATATTAAGAACGGGTCACTGCAGACTCAATCATCACACGCACAGAATAAAGCCTGCTCAGACTGCACAGTGTGCATGTCAGACAGAAACAGTGAGTCCTATATTAAGAACGGGTCACTGCAGACTCAATCATCACACTCACAGAATAAAGCCTGCTCAGACTGCACAGTGTGCATGTCAGACAGAAACACAGACTCCAGAGCACATCTTGCAATCATGTCCATCATACATACACCAACGGAACATGGCCTCATGAACGAAGATTATACAGGGTGTTCAACTTAAAAGCAGCCCCAGTGATAATAGAAATTTGCCAGGTACGCAAATGAGACGCATTGCATCTCGTCTATTTACTATTTAAACCGGTTCTGACTAGCTTGTCCTACGTCACATTTGTTTATCGGCCCTTCCCGCGTTACAATTACACACCATCACACAGCCTTGACCTATACTACTTCATAACTGAACTTTTTCATTTCCATACATATATGCCAGATTAGCTCCATTCACAGGCGGCTTTTATGTTGAACACCCTGTAGAACAAGCTATGGAGAACTCTCGGGGAACTCCAACTGACATGCAAATTCATAGAGGCAACCCATATCATGGTTTAGACGAGCATATGAAACCGAACGCAAAGAAGAATAAGAGTCCTATATTTCTCGCAGTAAAGTTGTAAATTCGAAACAGAGTACATATATATTTATATCATTATTCGTTTGTGTGTAAGCGGTGAAAGAACTCAAGGTGTAATTGTGTTACTAATATCAGCAATTCTATTCTACTAAATTGAAAATAACATCGTGTGTCTAGTCGACACCAGTTATCGATGAAAATTTCCAAATAACGCCAAGCGCTGAAAACTACCACGCGATTCCATTTAGGTCAAGAGGAAGGTCAAGGTCACACACGGAACCTGTAAATATCGTCAGTGTGTTGTCTGCAAAGGTTCCTATTATGTGTTGATGAAAATATCAGCACACCTTGTAACAAGAGAATTGTCCAGTAATTTTCGGAGACAGACACACATGCCAGGACAGGTCTATTCTACGCTATCGCGTCGCTTGTGGAAATGTAAAATTACACACAACAGGGCGACCGGAACAATAGTTGTAACGTGACTACAACACACATCAACGAAAGCGAAGTTTAACTGAAATTATATACACAACGTTCATCCAATTTACTCAGTAGTTTCTGAATACACACTACTGACGTATATAAGCAACTATTATCTGCTCTGAACTAGTTAAACGACTGCAAGATCTTATCAATAGAGATGTGTAAACGTCACTAAGGCCTATGGTCATACTGTGTTATTTACCCAGTATGTACTATTTATAATTGCTACACCCACTGCCTTGTGGAGAGGGGCTCGGGAGAGCCAAAGCTAGGAAGTAAACTCTGATAAAAATCCCCACTGCCTTGTGGGTCAGCACGGTAATGCAGAGGGCTAGAGGAGTAAACCTTGACCAAAAATCCGAAGGGAGGGACCCTAAGGCAGTTGATGGTTAAGTGTGTATTCCTTGCCATCTTCTGGCATCTCCTGCAAACGTGATTGATTCCAAACGTATAGACTTTGTCTTTCCTTTGGATAAAACAGTAGGGTAGAGAGGGGTTTGTGCAAAATGGGCAAGGCACATTCTCCATATCAGCTGCCCAGGCTAGGCACAAAGAGAGACGACACTTCATCTTTGCTTTCGGCTCGGGCAAAACACGGAAAGCAACAGTTACAGAGACACAAGACAAATAAACCTCTTAGATTTGGCACATGGAACGTAAGGATCATGTGTCCCGGACTTGTCAACCTAGACCCGACGAAAACAAAAGACATCAGAAAAACAGCTGTCATAGACAGAGAACTTGAGAGACTGAAGGTAGACATAGCTGCACTACAGGAAACTAGGCTCCCAGACTGTGGCTCAGTAAAATAAAAGAATTACACATTCTTATGGCAGGGCCTAAGCACAAATCAACCTAGACTGTATGGAGTCGGCTTTGCTGTGCACAATAGACATGAAAGCTATTCATACACCAGTAGCTGCATCAGAGTGAGTAATATCAATACAACTCAATGTAAAAGGTGGACTCCTAAACATCATATGTGTCTACACACCAACCCTAGCAGCATCTGCAGAAGTTAAAGACAGGTTTTATGACTCATTACAGAATGTCGTTAACTCATTTCCAGTAGATAAGCAACTGTTTATATTGGGTGACTTAAATGCACGCATAGGATCTGATCACCAGTCATGGCTAGTATGCCTGGGTCATCATGGCATTGGAAATATCAACGATAATGGTCAAAGACTGCTTGAATTCTGCTCCCAAAACAACATGTGTGTGACAAATACGTTTTTTGCTGTCAACAGACACAGGTGTCATGGTGCCACCAAAGATCAGGTCACTGGCATCAGCTTGATTTTGTACTCACACCAGACAACACCTCAACACAGTGAAAATCACACGTACTTTCCACAGCGCGGACTGTGATACAGATCATGCACTAGTTATCAGAAAAGTCAAAATACTTCTAAGGAAAACCCATTCAACAAGAAGACCACCCAAAGTCAGCGTCACCAAAATGGGGATGACAGAGAATAGGGATACTTTCAGAAAGGCGTTTACTGCTCTGTGTGAGAATGAAATGGGAGAATGTAGCGTAGACGAAAAGTGGAACATTCTAAAATCTAACATATATGACTGTGCTATTGACTCCTTTGGCACCAAGAAATTCTCCAACAAAGACTGAATGGAACAAAATGAAACAACCCTAAGCCCTCTACTTGAGGAAAAGAAAAGAGCCCTAATAAATCACAAAAAGAAACCCTCGCAAAGTTCCAAGGACCATCTTCAGCACACAAAATCAGTATTGCAACGAGAGTCAAGGAGGTGTGCAAATGAATACTGGTCAAATCTATGTTCTACGATACAAAATGCTGCAGATATGGGCAACACAAAGGTAATGTACGAAAATATCAGAGTAGCTCTGGGACCAAACATAACAAAAATTGCACCACTAAGATCAGAAACAGGTGAACCAATAACAGATATGACCAAACAGCTCGAAAGATGGGTGGAACACTATTCAAATCTTTACTCTGTGGAGAAACCAGCACACCCAGTCCTCGATCAGATCATACCGAAACATCATGACCTAACCGAGCTGGATACCGAACCCACAGAGCTGGAACTTTCCGAAGAAAATCAACAAACTTTCAAATGGCAAGGCATCAGGACTAGACAACCTACCTGCAGAAATCCTCAAATACAATAGGGATGTCCTCCTGCCCCACCTCTACAATCTCCTTATTCAGTGCTGGAGAGAGGGAACATTTCCTCAGGACATGAGGGATGCAAAGATAGTGACACTCTATAAAAACAAAGGGGATTAGGGAGATTGTAACAACTACAGAGGCATCTCCCTTCTAAGTGTAACAGGCAAGGCTTTTGCACTAATCCTTTCAAAACGACTACAGAAACTGGCGGAGCGTGTTCTTCCAGAGTTACAATGTGGATTCAGAGCTGGACGGTCAACAACTGACATGATATTTACCCTTCGACAGCGACAAGAGTTGTATTATGTCAGGGAGGTAACACATCAAATATCACTTTAAATGGCAACCATCTAACACCAGTTCACAAATTCTGCTATCTTGGGTCCACGGTCACTGGCAGCCTTTCTCTTGATGAAGAAATCAACGCTCGTGTAGGGAGTGCGGCTACTACATTAGGCATACTATCAAAGCGAGCGTGGACAACACAAAACTGACATTGCAGACGAAGATCCAAATATATCGAGCCTGTGTAATTAGTTCTTTACTATATGGCTCAGAAACATGGACAGCCTACTCAAGACACGAGAGGAGACTTAACATCTTTCACCTTCGATGTCTCCGCAAGATTATGAACATCAGGTGGTACGACAAGATAACCAACTCTGAAGTACTGCAACGTGCAAGACTGCCTTCCATGAATGGCATGATCAGCAGTAGACGACTAAAATGGTTGGGACATGTGAGAAGAATGGAAACTTATCGCATACAAAGCAAATGTTGTTCTGTGAACTTTCGGAGGGGAAGAGGCACAAGGGCAGACCACTGCTCAGATATACAGATGTCTGCAAAGCCTCAATGAAAAATTTTTCTATAGGTCCCAGCACATGGGAGGAACTAGCTGATGACAGAGTTGTGTGGAAAGCCAAATTACGAAAGGGCGCAGAGTCTTTGAGAAGAGACTTATATACGAGCTGAACGACAAGAGAGAAAAGCGAAAACTCAGAAGTTGTCACAGTTAAATACTTGCCAATTGACCGTCTGTAAAGACGAAAAAGGCCATATATATTTCTTCTTCTGTGCACATTCAGAGATTTCAACTTGAATATGTTCACCAAAAGAAGTGATCAGTCTATTTATGTAACAGGAAGAAGGTTTAGACAAGATGGCGAGTGAGGGCTGCAGAATTGCTGGACCTTGTACTGAGAAGAAGATGGAGGTGGTTTGGACATGTATGTCGTATGCCAGTATGGGCAGTGGTTAGGACAGCTCTCAGATGGACAGTGGGTGGGAAGAGAAGGTCTGGACGTCCAAATAAAACATGAAGAAGAACGGTGGGGAGAGAGTTGAAGGAGTGTGGCCTGACGTGATAGACAGTTGGTAGAAAGGCACCAGAACGGCAACAGTGGAAGTCTCTTGTGGAAGCTTTATGTTTCAATCGGACACGAAGAGGATATATATATATATATAGATAGTACTGAGAAACATTTTATGTGTGTGTGTGAATTGTTGATCAGGTGAGAGTATGGGAGAATGGGCCCCACATTAACCCCTCCCTCTCGCTATTAATTATTAAATAGTCTGTCTATTGTCTGTCCCCAGGTAGATGATAGAATTGGTTGTCCACTCTTACTGTTAAGCGTAGGAGAGGGAGCTTTAATTTGCATTCCATGGCCAGATGAGTCGCCATTGTTGTGTTATTGCCGTGTTTATTTTGTGTGGTCTTGATATTGTCTATCCATGAAGACCCTACCTGAGTAGGAGTCTCCACATCATTAAGCATAGCACTACACACAAAGAGTTGTTGAATGTTTCTGGCTCTGCAAGAAAGCCGGGTACTCTTCTCCACGCAGATATAGGAACAAGGGTGAAAACGCATACTTCCTGAGGGGTTCAACAACAAAAATTAAAAATAATATTGTCTATCTATCTTTTTCTTGGTCTTCCATTGGCTCTCTAGTACCTAATCTCTGTTTTTAAAAATTGTTTTTGCTGTTATTGGGGTTTGGTTGTATTCCATTCTCATGAAATGTCCAAACCACTGCATATGTTGTCTTTCAATGTATTCGCTGCATGAAGTAAGACCCACTCTGAAAGTGTTACGGTTCATATACATGAAAATCGTGGTTCGACAAAAAGTCGACGTCAGAACTGATTAACTGCACCAAGGGGAGATATAGTTATGGAGAGACATGATTGCCTACGCCAGCAGGCGTGGTGCTTAATTGATTGTTTTATAGTCATGTCGCCGAATGATTACATACAATCACGTGTAGATTGTTCAAGAACACAGGAAAGAAAGCGAGAGGAAGACCACGAAAAATATGGTTAGATTGCATAGAAGAATCATGTCAAAGAGCAAAAATGACAATCAACCAAATCACCAGATAAGCGCAAGACAAAAACAGAAAAAACACGACACTGGGCAACAACCCGGTAACAGTGTGACGACAAAAGAATAAAGAAGATTAGGGGAAGATAATTCAGTACGTACTACGTGGGAGTTATGGATTCATGACATGACAAATGTATTCGGTCTTATGTAAATTAATTATACACAACAGGCATTTTGGACATATAAAAAGACATAAAAGGCTGGAGAAGATCATCATGGAAGGGGGCATCCCGGCAAAGAGGAGAAGAGGAAGACCATGGAGAAGATATATTCAGGATGTAACTGATGTTTTGAACATGACGGCTGCAGAGGCGGAACATCTGGCCTATGAGAGATAGAAATTCTCAAGGACTGTTAGGGTGACAAAGTTCTGCTCAGGACAAGCTATTTGATGATAATAGGATGGAAGTGAAAGAAGAATAAAGACATCATAACAGATAGACGACAGTAATAGAAGGTAAATAAATGGAAATGTAACGCACCAAAGAGTACAGAAAACCGAGACAGAAACTACTAGATACAGAAATCAAGAAGAGCATGCAGGAAAGACGCTGCCCTGGCAAAATTAGAGAGATTAAAAAAATCTTACAAAATATTCTTACCATCTTTTAATTTACCTCGAGGACCCTCTTCAGCGCTGCGAAGTTCATGCACTGCCGCTGAAATCTTTCTGTGTATAAAAAAGAGATCGGTACACACATTTTTGCTACCAAAGTGCAATGTTGATGATAGCCCTATCAATCAAACCTCCACGATTTCAAATCACGATTTCAGCCAAACCTCCTTAGTCGCCTCTTACGACATGCGTGGCAGGTAACAGTGGTTCTATTCTTTACACTCCAAATTTGGGCCACGGTAACCACTCGGTCGAATATGTTTCTGAATAATAGTATGATTCAATTTTGTGTAAGAACAATACTTACATTTAAAAAAGTGATTAAATTTGTAGTCTGGGATTCAGTTTTCATATTATAATTTCTATTATGTTATGATAATAATTATTTATGTTACTGTTAATATTGAAATAATTTCTATTTATGTTACTGTTAATATTGAAATAATTTCTATTTATGTTACTGTTAATATTGAAATAATTTCTATTTATGTTACTGTTAATATTGAAATAATTTCTATTTATGTTACTGTTAATATTGAAATAATTTATATTTATGTTACTGTTAATATTGAAATAATTTCTATTTATGTTATTGTTAATATTGAAATAATTTCTATTTATGTTACTGTTAATATTGAAATAATTTCTATTTATGTTACTGTTAATATTGAAATAATTTCTATTTATGTTACTGAATTGATATTTCATTTATGTTATGAAATTGAAATAATTTCTATTTATTTACTGTTAATATTGAAATAATTCTATTTATGTTACTGTTAATATTGAAATAATTTCTATTTATGTTACTGTTAATATTGAAATAATTTCATTTTTGTTATGTTAATATTGAAATAATTTCTATTTATGTTACTGTTAATATTGAAAATTCATATTTCTAATTTGAAATAGTTTCATTTATTACTGTTAATATTGAAATAATTTCTATTTATGTTACTTAATATTGAAATAATTTCATTTATACTTATTGAAATAATTTATTTATGTTACTAATATTGAAATATTTCTATTTATGTTACTGTTAATATTGAAATAATTTATTTATTACTGTTAATATTGAAATATTTCATTTATGTTACTGTTAATATTGAAATAATTTCATTTATACTGTTAATATTGAAATAATTTCTATTTATGTTACTGTTAATATTGAAATAATTTCTATTTATGTTACTGTTAATATTGAAATAATTTCATTTTTTACTGTTAATATTGAAATAATTTCATTTATGTTACTGTTAATATTGAAATAATTTCTATTTATGTTACTGTTAATATTGAAATAATTTCTATTTATGTTACTGTTAATATTGAAATAATTTCTATTTATGTTACTGTTAATATTGAAATAATTTCTATTTATGTTATTGTTAATATTGAAATAATTTCTATTTATGTTACTGTTAATATTGAAAATATCTATTTTTACTTTATTGAAAAATTCATTAACTGTAATATTGAAATAATTTCTATTTATGTTACTGTTAATATTGAAATAATTTCTATTTATGTTAATGTTACATGTTAATATTGAAATAATTTCTATTTATGTTACTGTTAATATTGAAATAATTTCTATTATATGAATGTAACTGATTGAAATATTGAAATAATTTCTATTTATGTTACTGTTAATATTGAAATAATTTCTATTTATGTTACTGATGAATAATATTTTGAAATATGAAATATTCTATTTATGTTACTGTTAATATTGAAATAATTTCTATTTATGTTACTGTTAATATTGAAATAATTTCTATTTACTGATTAATATCTGTTAATATTGAAATAATTTCTATTTATGTTAATGTTAATATTGAAATGAAAATCATAGCATATCCTTTACATAACGTCACCATCAACCACAGTAAACGAGTCGTTGATTCTCTTGGCACCACTTTTAAGTTCAGTAGTTTGACATTGCTTTCTGAACGGTGAGATCTATTTTTACCGTTCGTTAAAAAATCCACATTGAGAAGGCTAGTAGCATTGCAAGACAGGCACTGTTTTGGAACCCAAAGGGAAAGAAGAGTAGGAAGGCTTAGACATACCTGGAGAATAGAGCTGGAGGCTGATATTAAAAGTAAATCATGGAAAGAATTGGAAGGGATAACATGAGAGAGGAAAATCTAGAAGAAGTTCATTGAAGACCTGTGCTCAGATGGGAGATGAAAAGTAAAGGAGAAGAATAAGAAGAAAATCCACGTGAAAAATGTTTCTTCCAAATTGCCCACCGCGGAGTTTGAATCAAGTACTCTTGGGCTATGATCATGCTCACTATCGCTAAGCCATATACACCCACTACTATTCATATTTTAATATTACTATATTTTTAAATATTACTATTGCAGTTGTCACAGGGCGTCCACGCCTATACAGTCACTAGTCAGATGTGTCACAGGGCGTCTACGCCTCTACAGTCACTAGTCAGATGTGTCACAGGGCGTCTACGCCTTTACAGTCACTAGTCAGATGTGTTACAGGGCGTCTACGCCTCTACAGTCACTAGTCAGATGTGTTACAGGGCGTCTACGCCTCTACAGTCACTAGTCAGATGTGTCATAGGGCGTCTACGCCTCTACAGTCACTAGTCAGATGTGTTACAGGGCGTTCACGCCTCTACAGTCACTAGTCAGATGTGTTACAGGGCGTTCACGCCTCTACAGTCACTAGTCAGATGTGTCACAGGGCGTCCACGCCTCTACAGTCACTAGTCAGATGTGTTACAGGGCGTCTACGCCTCTACAGTCACTAGTCAGATGTGTCATAGGGCATCCACGCCTCTACAGTCACTAGTCAGATGTGTCAGAGGGCATCCACGCCTCTACAGTCACTAGTCAGATGTGTCATAGGGCATCCACGCCTCTACAGTCACTAGTCAGATGTGTCACAGGGCGTCTACGCCTCTACAGTCACTAGTCAGATGTGTTACAGGGCGTTCACGCCTCTACAGTCACTAGTCAAATGTGTTACAGGGCGTCTACGCCTCTACAGTCACTAGTCAGATGTGTCATAGGGCGTCTACGCCTCTACAGTCACTAGTCAGATGTGTCACAGGGCGTCTACGCCTCTACAGTCACTAGTCAGATGTGTCAGAGGGCATCCACGCCTCTACAGTCACTAGTCAGATGTGTCACAGGGCGTCTACGCCTCTACAGTCACTAGTCAGATGTGTCATAGGGCATCCACGCCCCTACAGTCACTAGTCAGATGTGTCATAGGGCATCCACGCCCCTACAGTCACTAGTCAGATGTGTCACAGGGCGTCTACGCCTCTACAGTCACTAGTCAGATGTGTCACAGGGCGTCTACGCCTCTACAGTCACTAGTCAGATGTGTCATAGGGCATCCACGCCCCTACAGTCACTAGTCAGATGTGTCAGAGGGCATCCACGCCCCTACAGTCACTAGTCAGATGTGTCAGAGGGCATCCACGCCCCTACAGTCACTAGTCAGATGTGCCCTAATTTGCAAAAATGTTGAATCTTTTTCTTTTCTTTTTCTTTTCTTTTCTCCAATCCTGTTTTGCCTCACAGCTTCAGGATAAGAAGGGATTTCTAGAACGAACCATTGTGTGCGCTTCATATATAGTGCCTTTCGTCGCCTCTGTTATCTCTGCGATTCAACTTTTGCGTAGCCGGTGTTTTGCTTTGTGTCCATTGTATCGGAGCAATACTGCACTTTGATGCGCACTGTTTGTTGGTAGTCTATTTATGTGGTCGAATCATTTCATATGTTGTTCTTGATCAAGTTCAGTACTGATGTTGTACCCAATTTTTCAGGATGTCTTCATTTCTAAACCATCTCTTCGTGTTACTCCAAGCATTCTGCGTAGACACTTCATTTCTGTCGTTGATAATGTTGGATATTAAATATAGGGCCTCAATTTAAAGATTTGTTTCATCCTAGCAAAAGTGGCTCTAGTCTTGTTCAAACAAGATTTCATATCTGCCTCTGTGCCCCACTTGTTGACTCACTACACTATCAAGATAAACTGTTTTATAGTTTTTTTCCAATAATTTATTATCTATAAGTGCGGGCTGTTTATTTGTCGTGTTTGTTATAATTTGTCTTTCTCCATCGTGGGTGTGTGTGTGTGTGGGTGGGTGGGTGTGTGTGTGTGTTTTTCTAGGTCAACGATTCTAGTTATGTTTTTTCTTCTTCTACTTCCTTTTCCCCCCAATGAATTCAGGCGTAGTCTCTTATGGTGCTTCTGATTGATTTTTGCGTGAATGCATGCCTATTTACTTATTATCACTGTCCCTGCCATACATACGCACTTTCTCCGATTTCAGAGGTTAGCTATGTTGTGCAGTTTAGTCTTTTTTCATTCTTATATGTCCTGGTGTTAGTGTGTCAATAGCTATCATAACGTTAAGATCTTCCAAGATAATAAACAGATCCCATCTTGTACGTGTTGGTGTTTGCTCGTTAGTGTTATTTAGGATCGATTGATTGATAGGACCACCATCAATTCACTTCGGTGAGTAACCATGTGTTCTACGATCTGTTCTTACACTGAAGATCTCAGCTGTAGTGACGAACTCCAGACGACAAGGGTCCCGATGTAATTTTGAAGATGGTGAAGATATTTTGTAGGAATTTTATTTTCAAACATTTTCTATGAATATACCCGTCAGCGGCTCTCAGCCTGCACTTCTCGATTCGAACTGTCAAGGGTTCTTCGACTCAACGAACATGGACCTACGTTTTATCGTTCGTCTCGATAGAACTAAGAACTCGATCTCATCACACTGAGATCAAGGATCTCATAAACTATCCAGATGGCTCCACGAGAAGCAACAGAATACCTTTGGAAGGTGAGATGAGCACCAACTAACCTACAGAGCCCTAAAAGAAGATCTGGCACTTCACAGATAACAAGTAAAAGAAGATCTGACTTCCAAAGAAAACAGGTAAAAGAAGGTCTCGACTTCCAAAGAAAACAGGTAAAAGAAGGTCTCGACTTCCAAAGAAAACAAGTAAAAGAAGGTCTCGACTTCCAAAGAAAACAGGTAAAAGAAGGTCTCGACTTCCAAAGAAAACAGGTAAAAGAAGATCTCGACTTCCAAAGAAAACAGGTAAAAGAAGATCTCGACTTCCAAAGAAAACAAGTAAAAGAAGATCTGACTCCAAAGAAAACAAGTAAAAGAAGATCTGACTCCAAAGAAAACAAGTAAAAGAAGATCTCGACTTCCAAAGAAAACAAGTAAAAGAAGATCTCGACTTCCAAAGAAAACAAGTAAAAGAAGGTCTCGACTTCCAAAGAAAACAGGTAAAAGAAGATCTGGACTTCCAAAGAAAACAGGTAAAAGAAGGTCTCGACTTCCAAAGAAAACAGGTAAAAGAAGGTCTCGACTTCCAAAGAAAACAGGTAAAAGAAGGTCTCGACTTCCAAAGAAAACAGGTAAAAGAAGATCTCGACTTCCAAAGAAAACAAGTAAAGAAGATCTCGACTTCCAAAGAAAACAGGTAAAAGAAGATCTCGACTTCCAAAGAAAACAAGTAAAAGAAGTCTGACTTCCAAAGAAAACAGTAAAAGAAGATCTCGACTTCCAAAGAAAACAAGTAAAAGAAGATCTCGACTTCCAAAGAAAACAAGTAAAAGAAGATCTCGACTTCCAAAGAAAACAGGTAAAAGAAGGTCTCGACTTCCAAAGAAAACAGGTAAAAGAAGGTCTCGACTTCCAAAGAAAACAGATAAAAGAAGATCTGGACTTCCAAAGAAAACAGGTAAAAGAAGTCTGACTCCAAAGAAAACAAGTAAAAGAAGATCTGGACTTCCAAAGAAAACAGGTAAAAGAAGATCTGGACTCTCAAAGAAAACAAGTAAAAGAAGATCTGGACTCTCAAAGAAAACAAGTAAAAGAAGATCTGGACTCTCAAAGAAAACAAGTAAAAGAAGATCTGGACTCTCAAAGAAAACAAGTAAAAGAAGATCTGGACTCTCAAAGAAAATAAGTAAAGGAAGATCTGGACTCTCAAAGAAACACGAAGAAGAGCCATGGATAGATTGGGGCCTGACGTTGGAAACATTTAATAGAAAGATGACAGAATGGCAGCAATGGAAATGTCTCGTGGAAGCTGTATGTGTCAAAGAAGACACAAAGAAACAGGACACTTGATAAAAAACAAATTGCCCACCTCATATCATATTTTAGCATCAGTAGTTTTCCGAAATAATGAATATGGCAAGAAAGCATAATAAACTAGACATCCATGTCAATGACACTACAATCAACTAAGTGAAAGAATTCAAATACTTAAGAAGCATATTCACAGAAGATGGAGGACTAGATAGAGACACAGAGACTAGAGTGCAAAAAGTAAATGCAGTAACCTACCAGATAGCTCCATTGTTAAGGCACCCAAAAATCTCACTGACAGCTAAACAACAGATGAACAACAGCATTTTCATATCTACTTTGTGTTACTAGAGCCAAACATGGACAATGAGCAAAGTACAGTAACAAAAAATAACTACATATGAAATGCGATGCTTACGAAAAGGTAACCAACAACACCAGAAAAGGCAGAGTCACCAACATCAGCATAAGAAAGAAAGTTGGCACATAACCTTTGCTTGAATTACATTGAGAAACAAAGAATGAAGTGGTTTGGTCACTTAATAAGAATGCATCCAAACTCCACAGTACACAAAGTCTTCTACAACAGAACACCAGGAAAGAATATGAGAGGAAGACCACGAAAAATATGGTTAGATGGCATATTCGAATCCTGTCATGAGCAAAAATAACAATCACCCAAGCCACCAGAACAGCACAAGACAAAAACAGAAAACCACGACACTGGGCGACAACCCGGTAACAGTGTGACGACAAATAGAAGAAGTTTCCATTGACTAAATAGAAGGAGTTTCCCTTGACTAAATAGAAGAAGTTTTCCATGACTAAATAGAAGAAGTTTCCTGACTAAATAGAAGAAGTTTCCTAGACTAAATAGAAAAGTTTCCCTGACTAAATAGAAGAAGTTTTCCTTGATTAAATAGAAGTTTCCCTTGACTAAATAGAAGAAGTTTCCCTTGACTAAATAGAAGGAGTTTCCTTGACTAAATAGAAGAAGTTTCCCTTGACTAAATAGAAGGAGTTTCCTTTGACTAAATAGAAGAAGTTTTCCTTGACTAAATAGAAGAAGTTTCCATTGACTAAATAGAAGAAGTTTCCCTTGACTAAATAGAAGGAGTTTCCCTTGACTAAATAGAAGAAGTTTTCCTTGACTAAATAGAAGAAGTTTCCATTGACTAAATAGAAGAAGTTTCCCCTTTACTAAATAGAAGAAGTTTTCCATGACTAAATAGAAGGAGTTTCCATTGACTAAATAGAAGAAGTTTCTCTTGACTAAATAGAAGAAGTTTCTCTTGACTAAATAGAAGAAGTTTCTCTTGACTAAATAGAAGAAGTTTCTCTTGACTAAATAGAAGAAGTTTTCCTTGACTAAATAGAAGAAGTTTCCATTGACTAAATAGAAGGAGTTTCCCTTGACTAAATAGAAGCAGTTTTCCTTGACTAAATAGAAGAAGTTTCCCTTGACTAAATAGAAGTTTCCCTTGACTAAATAGAAGAAGTTTCCCTTGACTAAATAGAAGGAGTTTCCCTTGACTAAATAGAAGAAGTTTCCTTGACTAAATAGAAGGAGTTTCCTTGACTAAATAGAAGGGTTTCCCTGACTAAATAGAAGAAGTTTCCTTGACTAAATAGAAGAAGTTCTGACTAAATAAGCGTTCCTTGACTAAATAGAAGAAGTTTCCTTGACTAAATAGAAGAAGTTTCCTTGACTAAATAGAAGAAGTTTCCTTGACTAAATAGAAGAAGTTTCCTTGACTAAATAGAAGAGTTTCCTTGACTAAATAGAAGGAGTTTCCCTGACTAAATAGAAGAAGTTTCCTTGACTAAATAGAAGAAGTTTCCCTTGACTAAATAGAAGAAGTTTCCCTTGACTAAATAGAAGAGTTTCCTTGACTAAATAGAAGAGTTTCCTTGACTAAATAGAAGAAGTTTCTTGACTAAATGAAGAAGTTTCTCTTGACTAAATAGAAGAAGTTTTTCTTGACTAAATAGAAGAAGTTTCCCTTGACTAAATAGAAGAAGTTTCCCTTGACTAAATAGAAGAAGTTTCCCTTGACTAAATAGAAGAAGTTTCCCTTGACTAAATAGAAGAAGTTTCCCTTGACTTAATAGAAGGAGTTTCCCTTGACTAAATAGAAGGAGTTTCCTTGACTAAATAGAAGAAGTTTCCCTTGACTAAATAGAAGGAGTTTCCCTTGACTAAATAGAAGGAGTTTCCTTGACTAAATAGAAGAAGTTTCCCTTGACTAAATAGAAGAAGTTTCCCTTGACTAAATAGAAGGAGTTTCCTTTGACTAAATAGAAGAAGTTTTCCTTGACTAAATAGAAGTTTCCTTGCCTAAATAGAAGAAGTTTCCTTGACCAAATAGAAGGAGTTTCTCTTGACTAAATAGAAGGAGTTTCCCTTGACTAAATAGAAGTTTCCCTTGACTAAATAGAAGGAGTTTCCCTTGACTAAATAGAAGGAGTAACTTCATTGCATCGGGTTTCCCATATATGGGTTTCCCAGAAACATTGCGGAAAACTACGAACTCCGTAGCTCCAGCAACAATCTCGAATCCCCAATCTTCCGTACGACAGGTAAACGATTTAACCACTTCGCTATAGAGACCTTGAATGTCTTTAATAAACATGTTTTTGTATTCTCTATTGTCATTATAAATTGTGTGGGCGATTTTATATTGTGTTTGCATTTCCTGAGATTTGATTGCTTTTGTCTGTCATGTTTTACTTAAATTTGTTTGTTTGTTCTTTCACTGGTTTTTTATTATTTTTATTTATGCCAGTATATTTTGATCTAAATTTAGTTTTCTATATTCTGATTGTGTGTGATTTATAACGATATTATTGTCTTGTCTAGCTTGTATGTAGTCTATAGTATGGTCATTGTATATGTCAGTTCTCGCCCGTGTCTTGCCGGGGCAAGTAATGGTAGCAAAGAATAGTAACACTGTGACCCACAAGGCATGTCGTAAGAGAAGACTGAGGCAGCAGTCTAGGGAAGCTACCCTAGTAAATGAAAAGCGTTGCAGAAATCGAATGTGCTGGCCTACTTGTAGGCTCATAACTGTCGCAACGTACAATCGCTACTAGGCTCAGATCACATACACATTACAAAGAGTTGTTAACAAGTGGTCGATATGGAGCTTTCGAAGAAGAAGAAGAAGATGTATGTTAGTTGTAATGTTGCTATTATAAGATAGTGGTCGATATTAGTTGTAATGTTGTTAGTACAAGATGGTGGCCGTGTTAGTTATAATGTTGTTAGTACAAGGTGGTGGTCGTGTTAGTTGTAATGTTGTTAGTACAAGATGGTGGTCGATGTTAGTTGTAATGTTGTTAGTACAAGGTGGTGGCCGTGTTAGTTATAATGTTGTTAGTACAAGGTGGTGGTCGTGTTAGTTGTAATGTTGTTAGTATAAGATGGTGATCGATGTTAGTTGTAATGTTGCTAATACAAGATGGTGGTCGATGTTAGTTGTAATGTTGCTAGTACAAGATGGTGGTCGATGTTAGTTGTAATGTTGCTAGTACAAGATGGTGGTCGATGTTAGTTGTAATGTTGCTAGTACAACGTGGTGGCCGATGTTAATTGTAATGTTGCTAGTACAAGATGGTGGTCGATGTTAGTTGTAATGTTGCTAGTACAAGGTGGTGGCCGATGTTAGTTGTAATGTTGTTAGTACAAGATGGTGGCCGATGTTAGTTGTAATGTTGCTAGTACAAGGTGGTGGCCGATGTTAATTGTAATGTTGCTAATACAAGATGGTGGTCGATGTTAGTTGTAATGTTGCTAGTACAAGGTGGTGGTCGATGTTAGTTGTAATGTTGCTAGTACAACGTGGTGGCCGATGTTAATTGTAATGTTGCTAGTACAAGATGGTGGTCGATGTTAGTTGTAATGTTGCTAGTACAAGGTGGTGGCCGATGTTAGTTGTAATGTTGTTAGTACAAGATGGTGGCCGATGTTAGTTGTAATGTTGCTAGTACAAGGTGGTGGCCGATGTTAATTGTAATGTTGCTAATACAAGATGGTGGTCGATGTTAGTTGTAATATTGCTAGTACAAGATGGTGGTCGTGTTAGTTGTAATGTTGCTAGTACAAGGTGGTGGTCGATAACTACTGTAGATTTTCATTTTTTCTCTCGATATTTTCCCAGAGATCCCTGATCTTTGTGTAGGTGAGATCGAGTTTCTAGTCCTATCGGGGACGGACGACAAAACGCAGGTTCTGTGTTCAATTTGAGCACGTTAAAGATCTGTTTCATTTCAAAATCAAGAAGTGCAGGCTGAAAAGCCGCTGCCTGGGCAAAACATTAAAAAACGTTCAAAAATAAAATCCCTACAAAATATCTTTCCTATTTTCTATATTACACAGGGACCTTTGCCGGTGCTACGGAGTTCGTGCACCTCCGCTGAGATCTTCCCGTTTAAGAAAGAGATCGGACCACATATGGTAACTCAACGAAGTACAATGATGATGGTTCTATCAATCAGTTAATCAAGCAACCAGATTCTCTGTTGATTCACATTTTTTGGCATAAGTCAGCTTTGACGATCTGTATCTGATCAATCTGATCTGCTTTGTTATTGGTTACTGAATCGACGTCATAGCACTCCGGGCAGACCTTGAAGTGTTCAGTCACCACTAATAGATATCGAAGGGTATGAATACTGATGGTTTATGTGGCTCGCTTATTAAACAAGACTCCTCACTAAACTCCTCATGCACTCAGCTCTACATGATCAAGTGTAATTGGGTAGATTTAATATCAACTTTAGTGTCTTCATCCAACAGTAGGCCACCAAGAGTCCGGAGAACATCTACTTTATCCATCCTCAACTTTCTGATTATCAGTTCTGACTTTTCTTGAGGTCGTTCCTCCTCTATCAATTCATTTGTAGTCAGGGCGCCTAATATGACATCTCTAACTGATATTTCGTGAAGACTTGCTTTCCTGATCAATGTCCCTCATAATTCAGGCGAGTCTTATCCAAAATTCGGAGGTACTTGTAATTTAGATCTCCAGGGGGGATTCTGGTCTTGAAACTTTTTCGTTGCTTTCATATTAATGTAGAATTTGTATTATAATTTTGAGATATTATGACTTAAAAGAGTAGAAAAACTTTAGTTTTCAAAAATATGTCAACGCGTTGCCAAGGAAACAATAAAAAATGGCCACCAAACACAACATTTTAAATCCCTAAGGCTCTGAAAGTAATGAATATAAATTAATTCTGTTTTCACTCTAAGGTGAGTAATTGTAATATCTACAAAGTTACAAATGATTTTTAGGATATATTAAATATTACACTTTTTATGAATTTTTGAGTAAACACACCCCCCAAAAACAGTTTTTTTTACCTAATTTTGAGGGAATTTTTACCCAAAAATTTATACAAAATTAAATATTTAATATATCATAAAAATCATGTGTAATGGTTACTTTGGACTGATATACCTGCTCTGATCTCATTTGGAGAGTAGAGACACCGTAACCATGGTTAGGAAAAAAATAGAAAAGACTTTGCTTCATCTTCTCATGGGGTGTCCTAGAAGTAAATTTGTCTAGTTAGAGAAATAAAGACCGAGATGATCTCCGACATAGTTAAGAACCTGTTAAGAACATATGCATGTCTGTTAGGATCCAATCAACTAATTCATATTCAGCGTACATTTCAAGTTGTCAGAGTCAGGACTAGGTCCTCTCTGGAGAAGGACACGGCTGAGATCGTGTTGTTCCACCCATTGAGTCAATCAGCTCTTTGACTAAGTCCTCTCTGGAGAAGAACACGGCTGAGATCGTGTTGTTCCACCCATTGAGTCAAGGAGTAGAACACGACTGAGATCGTGTTGTTCCACCCATTGAGTCAATCAGCTCTTTGACCAAGTCCTCTCTGGAGTAGAACACGGCTGAAAGCGTGTTGTTTCACCCATTGAGTCAAGGAGTAGAACAAAGATGAGATCGTGTTGTTCCACCCATTGAGTCAATTAGCTCTTTGACTAAGTCCTCTCTGGAGTAGAACAAAGATGAGATCGTGTTGTTCCACCCATTGAGTCAAGGAGTAGAACACGGTTGAGATCGGGGTGTTCCACCCATTGAGTCAATCAGCCCTTTGACTAAGTCCTCTCTGGAGTAGAATACGGCTGAGATCGTGGAGTTCCACCCATTGAGTTAATCACCCCTTTCTACTGTGATAAAACCAGTTGGACGCATGTATTTTAGCTTCCAATGACTTCTCTTATCATTCCAACATATTAGCTGATGCATCCCTTCTTTCTGTCATTATAAGTTGCCACTGGGAATATACATGCTCTTAGTATTCTGATCTTTGTTTTTCTACCAGTTCCATTCGATACTGTTTTTAGTTGTTTAAATTTGTGTACCTCCGTGTTTGTTCTTTTAATTTCCTTCATTCGATTTCCATCTTTTGTTAGCACTTCTTCTTTTTCTTCTACGATCAACTTCTATGCGACTCTGGTATATGTTATATACAGGGCGGTGCGTTTGAGGTCTTCACCGGTCCCCATAGTTTGTTTTGTTTTAGTTGTTTCTGTTGGTCAAATTTCCATTCTCACACTGCTCAGTCTGTGACAGTCTTGCAGGTGTGCTTTGAGACTGTAATGTCCCGTTCCAAGTCTGTAGACTGTGGTCTGAGCTTCTCTGTTTAATATATTTCTGCTCTGGGTTGCGTCCTACATTTGTTTTTCTCCGCATCATTTTTCTGGATTGTTTCAGGAGAGTTTTTGTCTCCACAAAGCCATGTGTTGGGTGGTTTTGTTTTAGGCTCCCTCCAGCCCCTGTGGGCATGTCAGATTTGTCATTTCCTGGAATGCCACAGTGTGGTGGCATCCACCGTAAGACTCTGATTTCCCTTACAGAAAGCTGATCCTTTGCCGACAAACACGTCCCGCTTGGGGCACGAGATGGCCCGAGATATTCAAAATTGTTCACATTTTCTGGGTCACAATACTCAACGATGTTATCGCTAATTGAGACTCCAAAGAAAGCACTCTGGCATCGGAAGCTCTCTTTAAAAAAAAATATTATACAAAAGTGAGTCATTCTTTAATCGACTCATAATCGGCTGAAAGGACTTGTTCACGTCCACCTAGACTGTCTGTGTGTTTATGATGAATACTAACTTTTATCGTTCTCTCACTCGCAAACTTATTTAATTGTTTTCATCTTCTGAATGGTAATCCCTTGGTTATTAACTTTATTTAATTGTTTTCGTTTGAAGAGATCTGGAAGTATTCAAGTGTTCGATTGTCAATTCAGTTTGAAAAGCGCTTTAAAGTAGAAAATATATGGAAGGGAATCGGATTTGAATATTGATCCCTCACAACCGCCCGAGTAGTTACCGGGGCCCAATTTGGGGTGTAAAGAATATAACCACTGTTACCTGCCATGCATGTCGTAAGAGGCGACTAAGGAGGTTTGACTGAAATCGGATGCATGTATCCTAAGCGTGTAGAAGTCTATGCGTTTAGGGGCCTACCAAACCAATGTGCAACGTATACACGTTCTTGGCAAAGATCAAACATATCACAAAGAGTGATTAAAATTGGTTGTAAAGAACGAACCAAAAAGAAGAAGGAGAGGTCCCTCACAACAAAAGATGGAGGATAGGCAAAATATAGAGTGCACATTCTCTTGTTTGAAACGTATTAAGACAACTGTTGGCAATACCCAGTGTGAGAATAGGATCTCCACACTTTCTTTTCTGTCAATTGAACAAAAAGCATACTAGATGATCTGCAGAGTTAAAAATCATTCTGTGACACCGTTATCGACATATTCGTTCAGAGAAGTGACAGGATGTGCTGCTGACCTACTATTTGCACTTATCGACATATTCGTTCAGAGAAGTGACAGATGTGCTGACTACTATTTGCACTTATCGACATATTCGTTCAGAGAAGTGACAGGATGTGCTGACCTACTATTTGCACTTATCGACATATTCGTTCAGAGAAGTGACAGGTTTGCTGCTGCTGACTAGCATATTTGCTACTTATTGTATGTACAAGTAAAGGTTCAGTAATGTTCTTTTAATTTTCTTATTTTTTAATTTACTTTTTTCCTTTTGTATTTGTTTAATCAGCCCCCCGCCCTCCGCAACATAAGGCCGATTAGCTCAAACGGATAATCGGAAACATTCCTGTTTAATGGGGGCTGATTTTTATATAGTGTGATAGAAAACTCAGATTTTTTCCAGTTTCACTCAATTCTACGAGTCTATGACTATTTTTTATGACAAATTTAAATAATATGGATATTACTTTTTCTTTAAACCTTGAGGACAAAAATTAATATAACCTTTATTTTTTATACCATGTTGTATTGTTTTAAAAATATTAATTTGTCTTTATACAACAATACTGGAATGCGTGGTCGCATGACGGTTGTGGTCTGATTTCTTAAAATTTACCGAGCCCGCTGACCTTATGTTATCAGAGGCCAGGGTTTCATTTATTAATTTCTGTATATGTATATTTATTTGTTTATTTCATTTCTAAAGATTGTACAGTGGTCGAAAGATCTAAACTGTGACCAGTAAAATTATCATTGCTAAGCTGCATTCTTCCTGAACCGTTTCCCCTTTGAGAAAAGTCACTACACTCCACTGACTGAACTGTATATTTATATTCTTGAGATATCCTTTTTGTAGAATTCATTAATATTGATGATGTTTGTCATTGTTCCCACGCGTATACGTACCGATATGACCCGTCTTCTGTGTCAGTGTTGAGAGTGTAGTTTCAATATATATATCAGCCTACGCAATATGTAAGATGCAAACACTTGAGATTCGTTCTGAGCATTTATCATAACACAAGATTATTATCTTCTGTTGTTGTAGGTTACACCTTAATTGCAAATATTGAAATGAAAATCGTGCTTTCAAACTGCGGGACGTGGTGTTTGAACCAGGAACACTTTGGTACAGACATCCACACAGTGCATATATTACCACGCGCTTTATCTGGACAACACTAATGGAATAAATAATCAAATGCCGGGGCCCATAAGGGAAGCAAAGAATAGTACCACTGCGATCTACAATGCATGTCGTAAGAGGCGACTGGTGTAGGGCCTAGGGAAGCTACTTAGTAAATAAAAAGCATAGCAGAAATCGGATGTGCTTACCTACTTGTAGGCGCACAACTGGACACAACGCACAACAACTCTTAGTATCAAATCATATACAAAGCACACAGAGTGGTTAACAAGTGGTTGATAGGGAGTGTTCGTTGAAGAAGAAGTCTCACGTTTTATTTTTTGATAATAAATAATTTAACTTCAAAGGTGTTCAATTATTTATTGTTTAGTTATAAACCATAACATAGTTTGTTCCTTTCGAGCCAAAGGCGGCACATAGGGCAGAGGTTTTAGATCTCCATGTGAGTGGTTCGTTGCTAGCAGTTGGAGATCTTGTATGGTTTTTACATCCCAATAGTTTACTTTCTTGTTGGATGGTTCTTCGAAGAGTGGTCTTAGGTCTTCCAAGTTTTCTTTTCCCAACTGGTGACCACATAAGGACTTGTCGATTTAGTCTCTGTTCGTCTGATCTAAGAACATGACCTAAATATTTCCACCTTCGTTTCCTTATAATATTTGATACGGGTTGTTGGTGTGTTCTATCTCTCACTGTGTTGTAGAAACGAAATCACTCCATTTTACTTTTAATAATTTTCGGAGACATTTATTCTCAAAGCTGTCCAGTTTCTTACCAATTTTCTTTGTTGATTTCCAACTTTCACAACCGTAGGTCAGTACAGGAATCGCACATAACCTAAACAATTTAACTTTTATGCATATACTAAGGTCTTGAGATTGCCAGATATTCGTTAATTTAGTGAAGGCACTAGCTGCTATAGCAATACGAGAGTTTATTTCTTTCATCGTGTCTCCATTGTTTGACACTTTACTACCCAAATATGTAAAATGTTAACTTTCTCCAGTGTTTGGCCATTTATGACGATGTTGTCTGTCGAGTTTGTGAGGTCCATAATTTTGGTTTTGGCAGAATTAATCTGGAAACCAACCTGTTCTGCAAGTGTGCAAAGATTGCTCGTTAGTTTGTGGGTTGCTTGTGTGGTTGAATTCAATATAACATAACTACTTTATAATAAAATAAGAGCACACTCAGAAAATATAAAATAACACACAAAACCCCAAAGTATAAAATAACAACTTACACACAGAAAGTATAAAATAACAACACACTCAGAAAGTATAAAATAACAACACACTCAGAAAGTATAAAATAACAACACACTCAGAAAGTATAAAATAACAACACACTCAGAAAGTATAAAATAACAACACACTCAGAAAGTATAAAATAACAACACACTCAGAAAGTATAAAATAACAACACACTCAGAAAGTATAAAATAACAACACACTCAGAAAGTATAAAATAACAACACACACAGAAAGTATAAAATAACAACACACAGAAAGTATAAAATAACAACACACTCAGAAAGTATAAAATAACAACACACTCAGAAAGTATAAAATAACACGGCAAGATAAAGTTACAAAATCTGATAAAGGTGGCGTTGCACCTACAAATCTGAGGTGGTCAGACCGGATCAGATCAGATCTGGAGAAGACAGTGGGTCGGCTGAGTTAACCTTAACAAAGACAAATGGCCGAAACGTTGGATTGCTGTTTTTTTATCCTTTAACATTCATTATTTCCCGCTTATGTAACACTGTATATACATGACTTTGTCCGAAACGTCCAAAATCTGATCAAATACTTAGTGATATGCGAATAGTACAGTCATACCTGAAGAAGAGAGATGGAGGCTGATATTAAAAAATAGAAAAATCTGGACAGAATTGGAAGGGATGGCAGGAGAAAGGAAGACCTAGAAGAAGTTTGTTGAAGACCTGTACTCCACTGGGAGTTGAAAGATAAAGATGTAGAAGATATGCGAATAGTAACAATTCGGTACCCGAATACCTACTATTGCATGGGTCCAAAAATACCGAGTAGCACACAGGAAACATAATTCGTTACTTTATCACAGCAATTTTAATTCCGTGAGCTAAATGAGAACAGCGCGGGTAAAAACCTCCAGACAAGTGAAGAAAGAAAATGCCTGGTCACTGAGTACATAAAGGAACGTTTCCCACACAGCAAGTGGACGCATGTATACCGAGATTGGTCTGCAACAAATGCAACTGAAAATTAATGATGAGTCCTCATAGCATTTGATTAATTGATATATATGATATATATATAGTCGTCCATCGCAAGCGAGGATGACAACAGCCTCAGACGTGTGCTGCTGTACCTCTCTGGTGTGTGCGGAGGTGACTGTAGAGTCCTAGGACACAATCCCCTACCACATGTAGGGCATATACGATCAAGCATAGACATGCGAGTGTTGTGTGTTCTGTCTTTACGCACTGCTCCTTTTCTATGTGCCTCGCCATCAGCAGAACGTCTACCCCCTCAAGCTCGGCATCAGCAGAACAACGTCTACCCCCACAAGGCAGAACGTCTACCCCCCCTCAAGCTCGCCATACTCAAGCTCATCAACTGATTTGGGATGCGTTTATCAGGCTTCCAAGAAACGTGACCGGCCCATCTCACTTGGGACTTCTGCAACAAGGTGTTGACGTTTGGGATCATTGCTCGTGTGAGGACTCTTCGCTATCTGGAATTTGGTCCTACCAGTTTATTTTTAATATTCTGCGCAGACAGCTTGTGTTGAAGTGGTTTAGATGCCTAGACCACTTTAGTGGTTTAGAGACTGACCGTGTCTCGCTTGGGCACAGCAGCGTGGTTAGCACTATGGTCTGGTAGATTTTCAGCTTTGTGGCTACGCTTATCCCCTTCCGCTCCGCACAGTAACATGTAGCCTTCCGAACGCAGCACTGACTTTGGATATCTTATTGTTGACCTCAGAGTCTATGTCTGTCTGATTGACAGGACCATCATCATTACACTTTGGTGAGTAACCATGTGTGTTCCGATCTCTTTCTTACACATGAATATCTCAGTTGCAGTGCACGAGCTTCGTAGCACTGGTGAGGGTCCCCGATTTTGAAGATGGTACAAATTATTTTGTAGGAGTTTTTTTTAGTAATCGTTTCTAATGATTTTTTCCCGTGCAGCCGTTTTCCAGCCTGCACTTCTTGTTTTTCAACTGCCAAGGGTTCTTTTACGTGCTCAAACTGAACACGGGACCTACGTTTTATCGTCCGTCTCCGATGTGATTAGGAATTCTATCTCACCTACTCTGAGATCAGGGATCTCTGGAAAAATATTCCGATGTCTCCATGAAGGAGCGAACCTAGTAACCTTGGCAAGAGAGACGAGCATCATACTTCTACGTCACAGAGACCCCTCAATAGAACTTGGCAAGAGAGACGAGCATCATACTTCTACGTCACAGAGACCCCTCAATAGAACTTGGCAAGAGAGACGAGCATCAAACTTCTACGTCACAGAGACCCCTTCAATAGAACTTGGCAAGAGAGACGAGCATCAAACTTCTACGTCACAGAGACCCCTCAATAGAACTTGGCAAGAGAGACGAGCATCAAACTTCTACGTCACAGAGACCCCTTCAATAGAACTTGGCAAGAGAGACGAGCATCAAACTTCTACGTCACAGAGACCCCTCAATAGAACTTGGCAAGAGAGACGAGCATCATACTTCTACGTCACAGAGACCCCTTCAATAGAACTTGGCAAGAGAGACGAGCATCAAACTTCTACGTCACAGAGACCCCTTCAATAGAACTTGGCAAGAGAGACGAGCATCATACTTCTACGTCACAGAGACCCCTTCAATAGAACTTGGCAAGAGAGACGAGCATCAAACTTCTACGTCACAGAGACTCCTTCAATAGAACTTGGCAAGAGAGACGAGCATCAAACTTCTACGTCACAGAGACCCCTCAATAGAACTTGGCAAGAGAGACGAGCATCAAACTTCTACGTCACAGAGACCCCTCAATAGAACTTGGCAAGAGAGACGAGCATCAAACTTCTACGTCACAGAGACCCCTTCAATAGAACTTGGCAAGAGAGACGAGCATCAAACTTCTACGTCACAGAGACCCCTTCAATAGAACTTGGCACGAGAGACGAGCATCAAACTTCTACGTCACAGGACCCTTCAATAGAACTTGGTATCGAGAAGCTCGAAAATTAACAGTATCGACAGGAAGGTTCTCAAGCAACAAAAGACTAGAGGACGAAGCACTACAGTGACATCAGAAGGCATAATGGACGAGAAATACGTACAAAAATACAGTATATTTGAGTGATGCTTTGTTGGTAATCATTTATCCATATTACCACTGAAGTCGGAGAAGAAACGTATGAATGGTGGGGAAGGGGGGACACTGACAAATAAAGAAAGCATACTTAACGCAAAAATCAATAAGAAGTGTCAAATCAGGCCTCATGAATACTCCAAAATTCATATCGCACGAACGCAAGAAGATGATGTAACCGATGGTGATGTGTTAGTCTTATCGACTTCTAACAATTTGGTTAAGATTAATATGTTCAATTAAGTATTTTAATTTTTTTTTATTACGAAATATATTTTCAAATTATTTAAATTATTTATTTTGAAATATTTTTTCTGGGTATTTTTTCATTTATGTTTTTAATATGTTTTTTATTTGTTTAATTGTGTTTAATTTTTGAAGCTGTTTATTATTTTTTCTATTTTTGTGTTTTAAGTATTTTTATTTGTTTGTTGTATATTTGTTATTTTCGTATTTTAAAATTAATTTAAAGTATTTGTAAATTTGTTAAATTTTTTTTTTATGTTTTCAATTAAAAAATATATTTTTAAATGTGTTTTTTGTAAACTTTGTTTTAAGTTTTATTGTGTTACTTAAAAAAAATGTTTGTGTTGTTTTGGGTATTTTTATATATTTAAATGGTTTTTAATTATTTGTTTATTTAGTTAATATTTTTATTTGTTAATTACAAATTGTCTTTAAAATTATTTTTGTTTACGCTCGTACATTGTTTTACGTATATCAATGGGATTGTATATCTGTCCCTATTGTTTGGAGATATCTGGACTTCCTACGGATTGAAATTTGGCAAGAAAGTGACTTTCATAGATACGAAGAGGGACAAATTATCAAACTAGACTTTTAATACGTTTCTATAACCATATTCCCAACTTAACGCACACGGACATTCTGTGTAGAAATCGCAGAATATATCTTTCCATGTTTTCATGTTTCCAGTCAAGTGATCATGTTGTTACTTTCGGCAAAACGCGTAATCACAAAGTACGGTAGTTTTACAAAATACAAAAACAATGACAATACACAGCATCGTTTCGACCAACAAGGTCTTTATCAAGCAAACAATACAACAAAGTGACGAATGTCACAGCACACTACATACAGACTTTGAAAAAGATATTATTTTCCGCTCATGTCCTTAGTACTATGATAACGTCACTTTTATTATAAAGTATTTTAAACATATTTATAAGTTTGTGTAGGGTAGTTGATAGCGTTTCTGCCTACATTGTAGTAGGCGCTCGATCCGCTCGATTCGCGTTCGGGCAAAATTAAAAAAAAAAACACGTCGATAAGTTAATAATGTGAATAAATTTAATTTGCCAATTGTTATTTTTCCAACGTCCACGGGAATTCAATTGTATCAGGCTTTACTGGCAATCGAAATACGATATGAGGGACATTTTAAATTATTCGCAACTTTCACGGAATTCTGTTGTATCATGTTTTACTGGCGATGCATGGAGAGAAAACTTATTGTTTTTAATGGGGAAGAAGCAGATTTTGAAGCAACGGGACATGTTTCTTTAAGGGACTTTACAAATAGATTAAAACTAAATTTCCCGTGCGAAGAACTGATAAACTGGTAGTAAATGCTTTGCATTATTGTATGAAAATGTGTAGGTACAACCCAGAGACGACAGTATAAATACACTAAACAGAAAAGCACAGACCACAGTCTTCAGACTTAGAACGGACACTGCAGTCTCAGAGCACACCTCCACAGAATGGGTCTCAGGGACTCGGCAGCCTGCACCTGTGGATCACCTAAGCAGTCCCCAGAGCACATCCTGCAAGACTGCCCTAGTCTGGGTAGTGAGCGATTGGAGATCTGACCAACAGAAACAACCCTACAAGACAAACTATGGGGAACCGGTGAAGACCTCAAGCGCACGCCCAGTTTATGACACATACCGGAGTAGTCGATAGCAAAAGTTGATCGCAGAAGTATGAAAATGTTTTTTTTAATCATTTATAAATAGATTTTATGTTTTAATTGTTTTTAATTATGTTTAATTATTTTATTAAAAATTTTTTTTCTCTGAAGTGTTTTGAAAAATAATTTTTATTTTTGGAATTTTTAATTTTGGAACTTTTTTGTATATAGATATATTGTTTTGTTAATTGACTTATTTTTCTGTTTTTTTTTATTACTATAATTTTTTGTTCAATTGTTTTATTCTATGTTATATTATATTTTTGTTGAAATAATAAAAAAAAAATTTTATTCTGTTTTTTTAAAAATTTTTGTATTTATTCATTTTTTAAAATAATTTGTTTACATTTTAAATTATTTTTTGTACAATGTTTTTGTTTATATTTTTCCTTTTTTATTTTTAAAATTAGTTAATAATTATTTAAGCTGTAATATTTTCTGTGTTTTTTTTAAAAATTATTATTTAAAGCAAATTATTTTATAAATTAAAAATTTAAAAATATCCATTAAAATTTGTTTGAATTTTAATTTTTTATCATTGTCTTTTTTTTAATATGAAAAAACACGTTTATTTATTAATTTTGTAAAATAATTTTAACAAATTTTTTTCAATGCTTTTACAATATTTTTATTATCATATTAAAAACAAGTTTTAATTTCATTTTGTTTTAATTTTGTTTGTAATTCTTTTTAAAATAAAATATAGTTTAAAAAAATGTTTAAGAAGTATTCTGCAAATTTTGTAGCCAAATCTAGGCACATGAAGAATCAAATTGAAAAAGTGCTTATAATTGGAGATGTAGCATTAAAAGACGAAAATGGCGGTAGATTGAGCATGTATGTTGTATGTATGCTAGTAGGGACATTGACTAGGACAGTTCTCTGATAGATAATGAACAAGAAAGGAAGGTCTAACATTCTCTGCTCAAACCACACAGATAACAAAAGTAATTAACTTGCTTAATAAAAACACAAACAAACAAACATGAAAAATGTTTTACAGATATTTTATCAACAAAATCAATTTTTTTTTTTCCTTTATTCACACAAAAAGTTACAAATATTTCTTTAGCATTTGGTGACTTACAATTATTATTTTATTATTTATTTATTTCTATGTTAATATTTGTTTCATATTGTTCCAATCAAGTTTTGTATAGAGTCTCTATTTTTTGTTTGGATTTCTGTAATCAATCTTTGATCTTCTCTCATTTCATAATTTATTTAGGAAATTAATATTGGGAAAATAAAGTTGATAAGTTCTACAGATTTCAGCTAAGCTTAAATTAAGGGAATTAACACATACAATTAAATATAATGAAAGTTGTTGGGTAATTTTTCCTTGAATTCATTGTTGATTGTATCTCTTTGAAATCAAGTAAAATTTTGTGTGATACATATTCTACTTCGTTTTGACAGATTTTTCACCTTTTTTTCTTTTAACAGTTGGTACTAGTGTTTGGCCAGACATTTCTTCTCAGAGTATGCTCAACATATCTCCATCTTCTTCTTCTTATAACAGTTGTTTCTAGTAGTTGGCCAGACATTTCTGTAAACTGTGTTTGCAAATAAAAGAAAACATACATGATATGACATGCATCTACAGAACTTTAGTTAACTGCTCAGTTAAACCTGCAATGACTTTGAGGAATTGACTAGAGATAAATGAGGTTTCTGGTTGCTTGAGAGTTGCTATTCATCATCATCAAATAGCTTGTCCTGAACAGAACTTTGTCACCCCAACAGTCCTCCGGAATTTTCTCTCTCTCATAGGCCAGATGTCCTGTCTCTGCAGCTGTCATGCTCAAACCATCAGTTACGTTTATCCAGTTATCAGAATCCATCTTCTCCGTGGTCTTTCTCTTCTTCTCTTTGCCGGTTTGCCTCCTTCCAAGATGGTCTTCTCCAGCCTTTCATGTCTTTTTATATGTCCAAAAAAATTTATCAATTTTGTCTTTCTTATTTGTATTAGAAGCAGCATAAATAATGATAAAGCATAAGCTATGTATTGATTTTTATATTAATACTGAAATGTAATGAAAAATAAATTAATGCAAGTAAATACAAACTTCCCTTAAAGTAACAGTTTTACAGTATTATAAAGACATTAAAAAAATGTAGTTATATTATGCTATTGACGTCATGGCACATTGGGCATTTTCATGCGTGCTCTGTCCTTCGCTGCAGCAGCCATCCTAAAGTCCATTTGCTCACCGTACCCATGAGAAGTTGATTATAATAGTATACCTTCTCTCTACCACAAAGATGACACTTTAGCATTCATATTACTTAATGCAAGTTAGTTAACTTACAGATGTAATGATGAACCTTGAATTGGGTAAAGGGAAGTCACTTGAAAATAAACACTGACATTCAATATTCATTTTCTCTTATTAATCTTTCTTTTTGTCAAGTCTCTTACATATTTCTATTTTCTGCTTGCGGATATACACAAAGTATTTTTGTTGATTTGGGACCTGTTTCCACAGTTTTGGGGTTAGATGAGAACACCAAATTTAAATAATAATAAATCCCAACCTAGTGGTATTGATTGAGAGATTGATTGATAGGACCATCATCATTTCACTTCAGGGAGTAACCATGTGTGCTTCAATCTCTTCATTACACATGAAGATCTCAGCTGCAGTGCACGAACTCCATAGCACCAGCGAGGGTTCCCGATGTAACTTTGAAGATGAAGATATTTTTGTAGAGATTTTATTTTTATTCTTTTTCTAATGACTTTTGCCTGAACAGCGTCTTTCCAGCTTGCTCTTCTCCATTCTTCAATAACAGGATTCTTTTACATGCAAAAGTTGAACACGGTACCCACATTTTATCGTTCGTCTCCGATAGGACTAGGAACTCGATCTCACCTACACTGAGATCAGGGATCTCTGCAAAAATATCTAGATGTCTCCATGAGGGAGCAAACCTGATACCTTTGGTACGAGAGATGAGCACTTAACCTCTACGCCACAGATAGCCAAACTTAGTGTTATGTTCACACACTGAATTAACAGGAAGTGCAGACACACACACACACATGGTGTATGAAGCATAAAACTGAATCATAGCACAGCACCCTCACACTTAGTCTTACACTCCAGTGAGAAATTCATTTTGCTGTAATTGAATTTGTATTTGAACTGCAATGTTCAGTTTTGTTGCAGTTATTTGAATAATTTTGTTGTTGTTATTTACTCTGCTATGAATTCAGGAATGGTCATGGCGCCTAATATGGTCGATCTGTCAGAATTTTGCGTGAAGGTTGCTTTCCTTAACATGATTGTCCATCGCCATTCAAGTGAACCTTACTCAGACCTGAGTTCCAGTTAACTGGGAGTTGGTTGTATTTAATCAGTTAAGCTAGCCATGTTAGTCAGACAACGTACAATTATATTTCTCAAGTTAAACAAATTCAGGGTCTTGATTATTATCATTCTATTTTTGGGGGGATTGTCCCTGCAGTATTGGATTGTCCCTGCACTATTGGATTGTCCCTGTAGTAATAGATTGTCCCTGCAGTAAAAGATTGTCCCTGCAGTAATAGATTGTCCCTGCAGTATTGGATTGTTCCTGCAGTAATAGATTGTCACTTCAGTAAAAGATTGTCCCTGCAGTAATAGATTGTCACGTCAGTAATAGATTGTCCCTGCAGTATTGGATTGTCCCTGCAGTATTGGATTGTTTCTGTAGTAATAGATTGTCACGTCAGTAATAGATTGTCCCTGCAGTAATAGATTGTCCCTGCAGTAATAGATTTTGTCTGTCCCTGCAGTAATAGATTGTCACTTCAGTAACAGATTGTCCCTGCAGTAATAGATTGTCACTCAGTAAAGATTGTCCCTGCAGTATTGGATTGTCCTGCAGTAATAGATTGTCACTTCAGTAATAGATTGTCCCTGCAGTAAAAGATTGTTCCTGCAGTAATAGATTGTCCCTGCAGTAATAGATTGTCCCTGCAGTAATAGATTGTCCCATGTCAGTAATTGTCAGAAGTTGTCCCTGCGTAATAGATTGTACCTGCAGTAATAGATCGTCACCAGTAATAGATTGTCCTGCGTAATAATTGTCCTCAGTAATAGATTGTCCCTGCAGTAATAGATTGTCCCTGCATAATAGATTGTCCTGCAGTAATAGATTGTCCTGCAGTAATGTTGTCTTACAATCAAATTGTACATAAACCATTTGCAAGAAAAGATAATGTATGAAAACGAGACACAATTATATATTTAAAATATAACATGATCCTGGAGCTGGTAGCTTATAGTTTGAGAATCTATGAACTATTAAAATGGTGTCAATTTGAAACTGATGTAACCAGTATCAAGGAAGTTGCTAGAATCAGTAACCAGGAAATTGGAGTCGGTGTAATGATCCCAGAGTTATTTGGGTTCCGTGACCAGGTGGTTGTGTCCTTCGTGACATCACACATCAGACTGACATCCTTCGGTTTAATCTGACTGTGTTTGTAGCAGATGTTGTCAATGTGGCAAGCAGTTTCCTGAACAGACACAAAATTTATATGATATGTAAAGTGTTCATAAATATATTCAATAATTTGGTATGATAAAGGTAATCTCACTGCACATAATGTTGTAGGAATATGAAGTAGTTGAGATCTCATAGTACATGACATTAGAGGTCTACCATTTTCAGTTAGTCTGCTAGTGTGTGCCTGGGCAGTGAAGTGATTTCAGTTTCGTTTCGTTTAGTTACAAGGCATGAGCTCTAACCACTTGACTACTCTCACGCTCTAGTTAATATAATCAAGATATTGCAAACTAAACAAGAACACAATAGTTATTCATAACCCGTGTCATCAAGTGTTAGATATATATATATTATTTATGAATATATGGTTGAGCTACTGCTTCTTCTTGTTCAAACACTCATATCGACCACTTGTTAAACACTCTTTGTGTTTGTATGTGATCCGATCCTAAGAGAATTGATTGTATGTTGTGCCAGTTATGCACCTACAAGTAGGTCATCACATCGATTTCTGCATGTTTTTATTTACTAAGGTAGTTTCCTAGACCCACCTCTGTCATCTCTTACTCATGCCTTGTAGGTCGCAGTGTTACTATTCTTTGCTCCTTTGTAGTCCCCGGCAACACACAGGCATATAGTTGAGTAACATGGACAATCACTTATAAGATGTTTATGCAAATATGGAACTCTACTAAGTTACTCAGCACACCTCTCTCTCTCTCTTTTTTAGCCTGCGACGCCACTGATGTTTAGGGAAAATCAACAAATGCACATTGTTCTTCTCTATTCTTGGCAGTCCTCTTTATTACATTCCAGCTGTGATTCACTTCTTTCACTTCTTCTTCTACTGTTCTTTTCCAGGTAGTTTTGGGTCTTCCACATTTTCGTTTACCCTCTGGTATCCATCTCAGTGCAGTTTTTGTAACAGAGTTAGTCTCCATGTGTATCACATATCTGATCCATCTCCAGCATCTCTTTTGAATGATGGTGCTCATATTCTCTTGTTGATAATGTACAATCAGTTCTTGGTTAGAGATAGCATTTGGTCAGAACATGCATATGATCTTTAGCAGACAAGTTATATGGAAGGTGGAGAGTTTGGACAAATATTGTTCTATCATTCTCCAACATTGTGCTCCATATAGTAAAACTGATAGCATACAGCAAAGAATAGTACCACTGTGACCTACAAGGCATGTCATTAGAGGCGACTGAAGTAGGGGCCTAGGGAAACTACCCTAGTAAATAAAATGCATCGCAGAAATCGGATGTGCTGGCCTACTTGTTGGCGCATAACTAGCACAGCGTACAATCGCTCTTAGACTCAGATCACATAACGATCACACAGTGGTTAACAAGCGATCTATATGAAGCGTTTGAAGAAGAAGAAGAAGAAGACTGTGTAATACCACTTTTCAGGATGTTGTGGGACAGGTAGGGGGGACATGAACCCGAGGTATTTAATGACTGCATAGCTAGTTGCGTCCTCAACAACTATTCAGATTAGAATTTTTTTATATGTCCCTGATAGAAAAACACTCATCCACCTTATCGGGGATTTAATTGGGGTGCCTCGATTGCGAGTTCGTTCTCTAATCCATTTGATCAAACTTCATATTTTGTCTAATCCATTTAGCCAAACTACATATTTTGTCTAATCCATTTAGCCAAACTTCATATTTTGTCTAATCCATTTGGCCAAATTTCATATTTTGTCTAATCCATTTAGCCAAACTTCATATTTTGTCTAATCCATTTGGCCAAACTTCATATTTTGTCTAATCCATTTGGCCATCCTTCATATTTTGTCTAATCCATTTGGCCAAACTTCATATTTTGTCTAATCCATTTGGCCAAACTTCATATTTTGATTTCTATAATAAACATTCTTAACCCATTCATACTTCTGAGCTGATATACTGACTGAAAGTCGTATTTTCTGAATAGATGTTACAAAGCTGATATACTGTCTCAAATTATTTGTGAAGATGTTACAAAGCTGATATCCTGTCTGGAGGTATTTTGTGAAGATGTTACAAAGCTGATATACAGGCTTAATCAGTATACATTGTAGGATGCGTACGAGCTGGAGTAACATAAATTACGGAGTGAAAGTCTTAAACTATGAGATAACACTGAAACCAGGTCATAAAGTGTTTTGATATCATCACTCACCTTTTCCACACAACCAGACTCACTACAGTTCAGACAGAGAGAATCATAGGTTTGAACACGTAACTCATTACTAAACAAGGTTCCATCTTTAGTTACTGAGACAGTGAAGTTCTTAGTTGACACACCTGCAGTGAGATATTTCAAATAACATCAGTTAAAGTTTCAGGTAAAAACAGTGACTCATTTCACAACTGGTTTACTTTATTCCACACGTCTGTTACCTCTCCAACACCTTGGTTAACTTTTTTCAAACATCAGATACCTATCTTCCACCTGAGATACCTTTAAACACATCAATATTCTTGTTCATAAATGGGTTTAGTTTTTATTCCCACCTGAACTACATCTTACACACTCGAATCCAGTTCAAATCCGGACCACGCCATTCTGCTCATGAGTGCATTTTTTTCCAGACACCCTATGATTGTTGTCAAAGCTACGGATTTCGTTGCTTTCTACAATACTCCTAGCAGGTAGCATGCCATTACTGTTGAGAAGGACCGAGTCATATGGGGTAAAACCTGGTACAATGAAATCAATCCTTCGTATTTAAAACTCCTTTAAAACATTAATCTGTGAAAATTGTTTTTTAATTGTTACAGTCAGTTTTAGTTTAGTTCTCATCTGGTTGTATTGTTAGGCTGTTTCTTGTGTTTTATACCAGAGTTTGGGGGTAAGGGACAGTGTGATGTGTTGTTTAATGACATGTATGGCACTAGTATCTTATAATCGGTAAAATTGAGGGTAGCTGAGACAGAGGAAAACAGAGAGAGAAAATTTTTGGACGGTCTGACTTCATGGCATGGTAGAGAATCAACATCTGAGTTGATAGCAAACACCTACGACAGAGATTTGTGGAGATCCATGATTGTCTAAGCCAACTGACATGGCACCTGATGATGGTGACTGTAGTATCTTATATATAACATGTATGACTGTAGTATCTTATAACAGGTATGACTGTATTATCTTATAACATGTATGACTGTATTATCTTATGACATGTATAACTGTAGTATCTTATAACAGGTATAACTAGTATCTTATAACATGTATGACTGTAGTATCTTATAACAGGTATAACTGTAGTATCTTATAACAGGTATAACTAGTATCTTATAACATGTATAACTGTATTATCTTATAACAGGTATGACTGTAGTATCTTATAACATGTATGACTGTATTATCTTATGACATGTATAACTGTAGTATCTTATAACAGGTATAACTGTAGTATCTTATAACATGTATAACTGTAGTATCTTATAACATGTATAACTGTAGTATCTTATAACAGGTATGACTGTATTATCTTATAACATGTATGACTGTATTATCTTATAACATGTATAACTGTATTATCTTATAACATGTATAACTGTAGTATCTTATAACAGGTATAACTGTATTATCTTATAACATGTATAACTGTAGTATCTTATAACATGTATAACTGTATTATCTTATAACATGTATAACTGTAGTATCTTATAACAGTATAAGTCTGTAGTTATCTTATAATGTATACTGATGTATTTATAACATGTATAATGTAGTATCTTATAACATGTATAACTGTAGTATCTTATAACAGGTAAAACTTGGGTAGTGAGTACAAGATAACAGAGATATAGCTGATTATCTTAAACATTGATGTAGTATCTTTAAAAGGTATCCAATGTAGTACTATGGCACCTGATGATGGTGACTGTAGTATCTTATATAACATGTATGACTGTAGTATCTTATAACAGGTATGACTGTATTATCTTATAACATGTATGACTGTATTATCTTATGACATGTATAACTGTAGTATCTTATAACAGGTATAACTAGTATCTTATAACATGTATGACTGTAGTATCTTATAACAGGTATAACTGTAGTATCTTATAACAGGTATAACTAGTATCTTATAACATGTATAACTGTATTATCTTATAACAGGTATGACTGTAGTATCTTATAACATGTATGACTGTATTATCTTATGACATGTATAACTGTAGTATCTTATAACAGGTATAACTGTAGTATCTTATAACATGTATGACTGTATTATCTTATAACATGTATAACTGTAGTATCTTATAACAGGTATGACTGTATTATCTTATAACATGTATGACTGTATTATCTTATAACAGGTATGACTGTATTATCTTATAACAGGTATGACTAATTTGTCCTTTGACAGGTGTGGTTGTATGTATGTGTTGCCTTGCAAATCGTATTGCTTAAAGTCTTTTAACAAGACTGGATGTGGTGACTATGGCAGAACTGACTGTTATTTTTCATGTTTCATAGGAATATTAAGCAACTGTGATCGCACAGGTACACCTACCTGTCTCAGGTAAACATCTATGAGCAAACAAGTACACTTACCTGTCTGAGGTAAACCACATATTGCCATTGGAGAAGCTTCATTAAGAGAAGGATTGATGTCTGGTTTGTTATTCTTTTCATCCATTGCCTGAAAACAAAATGAAGTATTATCTTCTATACATAAGTTCCCTTATCTTTCTCTCACTCTCTCTCTCTCTCTCTCTCTCTCTCTCGCGATCATTCTTATCGGCCATTTTGATCATTCTTATTGTGATATATAAACAGCCTTTGCCAAGAACGTAGTTTTACGTCACAATCTTCAGTATCATTTGGAGCCCTAGTGCTTGTCCTTCGGCGACGTTTTCTATTTCAACCAGCGTTTAATGGGTCTCTCTCCGCCAGCCTTTCATTGTCCCCAGCCGACCTGCAAGGCAGCAGGTTGCTATTATCTTTTAGGGTAGCTACCCTTAGACAACCTACCCTCCCGGGTTGTTGAGTGACATCTGCGTAGGTTACCTGTCTTTTTCTGGACTACTTGGTTTACCTGCTGTCCAGTTTTGTGTACGGTATATTCTGCTCGTCTTTGATTGTTCCTAATCTAGCTACAAGGCAGTAGTAGTTCCCCGCGAAGAGTAACACGCACTGGATTCAAGCCTCTGCTGGGTTTTCCAGTTTTTCTGCATATTTGGGTGGTCCGCTCACCACTACGCTTGCTTTTTATTGGCCGCCCACTGTGTCTATCAGTTCTCACCGTGCTCACATTCATCATGCCTCTAGGCTGTCCGGACATGGAGCTCAACGCAGGCTTCAGCCTCAAAGCTCCAAGTATTGCCCCATGTGGGCCCACATGTCGTTTCTGGATGCACCTCTCATCCTTTTATGTTCGTTTGTTCAGCCTTTCCAGCCGGCCCCGGGGAAACTGTAGTAACTGTGGTGCGGCTTTAGCCTTGTTATACTTCGTGCTTTTGTTGACTGTTGCCCCAGAGCTGGCAATTTTGGTGCGGTCATTTACTCAAGGGAGCTAGCATTCATTCGCAGGCGACTTGTACATTACCGTTCTTAAGTTTCAACCACTAACTTTTCATTGGACTTCGGCCAGGAGACGCGTGCATTTTGTTCAGGGTTTTGAACCTGCGTTACTTTTCTGTGCTAGCACTACTACCACTACCTGTAGCTCTCCCTCGATCCCTACCTGCTTAGTCAAACAGGAACCGTTGTCTGTTACCAGGGTCACCACGTGGAGGTAGGGTAGGATATTACGTGGAGGTAGGCTGGATTAGTGTCAGCTTACCAATCCTGGCGCGACATTGTCCCTATGCGTCTTTGACCCCATATATAAGTTCAATTGTTTAACATAATTATTTTCCTCTATACATTTTTTTTTTTTTTTTTCCGATCCAGAAGCACTTGAGCTTTTCAGCTCTTCGGCTCAGGGCCATGGACATCGTAACCCTTCGGTTCGGTGCCACGAACACCGTGAATCTGGGGAATCTGTGGCTTTTTCTGCCTGCCCACGGAATCGAACCCGTACACACAGAGGGCTTTCCTCTATACATAAGTTCAACTGTTTAACTGAAGTATTATCTTCTATACATAAGTTTAACTGTTTAACTGAAGTATTATCTTCTATACATAAGTTCAACTGTTTAACTGAACTGACTTTACTGGATATAGTTTGATTGTTTGATTGATTGGCTGTAGTAAGTCAACGTAACAAGATTAATATTGACAGTAACTGTCTAGTGGGATCCTATTTTGGTGCTCCAGTGGTGCAGACTAGAAAAACTTTGATGATGAGATCCAAGACTAAAGGTGCTTTGATTCACATGTGGGGAGAGACTTCACTTTGTTAATGGGTCTTTGATTCACCTGTGGGGAGGGACATCACTTTGAAAATGGGGCTTCAATTCACCTGTGGGGAGAGACTTCACTATGTTAATGGCGCTTTGATTCACATGTGGGGAGAGACTTCACTATGTTAATGGTGCTTTGATTCACATGTGGGGAGAGACTTCACTATGTTAATGGTGCTTTGATTCACCTGTGGGGAGGGACTTTACTTTGATAATGGGGCTTTAATTCACCTGTGGAGAGAGACTTCACTATGTTAATTGGACTTTGATTCACCTGTGGGGAGGAACTTTGATTCACCTGTGGGAGGGACTTTATTCACCTGTGGGGAGGGACTTTGATTCACCTGTGGGTAGGGACTTTGATTCACCTGTGGGTAGGGACTTTCATTCACCTGTGGGGAGGGACTTTGATTCACCTGTGGGGAGGGACTTTTATTCACCTGTGGGGATGGACTTGTATTCACCTGTGGGGAGGGACTTTGATTCACCTGTGGGGAGGGACTTCACTATGTTAGAATTTTATTTGAGGAAGTGAACTGGAACAAAAGGCATGCATTAAACATTACAAGACAGGCACTGAGGAGTAGGGGAAGGCCTAGACAGACCTGGAGAAGAAAGCTGGAGGCTGATATTGAAAGGATAGGTAAAACACTGAAAGAATTGGAAGGGATGTCACAAGAGGAGGAAGAGCTGGAAGAAGTTTGTTGAAGACATGTGTTCCGTTGGGAGTTGAAAGGTGAAGAAGACGATGATGAAGATAAACTGGATATACTGGAGTATATGTCTGTAGGCATCTAACTGGTACAATAAACTTGTGCTCTAAGATACAAATCACATACAGACCACAACGATTGGTTTAACGTATTGTTGATGTAAAGCAAACACTTAACGGCAAGAGTGGACAACCAATTCTATCATCCACCTGGGAAAGACTTTAGACCATTTGTCTTATATTTACTGTATATCAGTAGCATTTCCCTTTGACGCACACTGTCTGTTGGTAATCTCCTTATGTGATCTCCGTATATGAGTAGCATTTCCTTTTGTGGCACACTGTCTGTTGGTAATCTCCTTATGTGATCTCCGTATATGAGTAGCATTTCCTTTGTGCACACTGTCCGTTGGTAATCTCCTTATGTGATCTCCGTATATGAGTAGCATTTCCTTTTGTGGCACACTGTCCGTTGGTAATCTCCTTATGTGATCTCCGTTAATGAGTAGCATTTCCCTTTGAAGCACACTGCCTGCTATTAATCTGCTTATGTGATCTCCATCAGAAAACAGGAACTGACAAAGACATTAAACATTAGATTGCTTTAGAAAGAGCAATAATGGAGGGAACGGTAGATGAGACAGCAGATGACAAAGACAATGGCAACAACAGGACATTAAGGAAACATGGAATACAAAGATGGATGAGAAGGTAAAACTGGCTAAAGAAATGTGATCTTTTCTTCTTCTTCTTTTGTCGTCCCACTGTTACCGGGTTGTTGCCCAGTGTTGTGGTTTTTCTGTTTTTGTCTTGCACTGTTCTGGTGGCTTGTGTGATTGTTAATATTGCTCTTTGACTGGATTCTGCTATGCCATCTAATCATCTTTTTCATGGTCTTCCTCTCGCCTTCTTCCCTGATGTTCTGTTGTAGAAGACTCTGTATACTGTGGGGTTTGGATGCATTCTTATTAAGTGGCCAAACCCCTTCATTCTTTGTTTCTGAATGTAATTCAAGCAAAGTTCGGTCTCAACTTTCTCTCTTATGCTGATGTTGGTAGCAAGACTGTGATAAGAGCAACATTCTGTCAAGAACATACTACATGAAAAGAGTTACAGACATACAAACCACATTCAAATACACAGACACTGTTAGTAAAACAGACATGAACAAGACAACATGAGATACAAGAAGAGACTGAAGTCAAACACTGAAACAACAACGAGATATAGATATACTTACATCTAGTGTAAAAACTTGACATTGAAGTTTGTCAAAGATGTTTATGTTGGTCACCATTAGATCAACACTGTTACATATTTTGTCCTCAGCTTGGCACATTGAATCACTGAGGAAAATATACAACATACCAGCATCAGTTTTAGGTACACATTTCTTACTTACTTATTCCTCTCCTCGTGGAGCATAGGGCTTCAACAATTGTTCGTCCATCTTCTCGGTTCCTGGCTGTTTTTTTAATGGTCTCCCAGGATAGTCGAGTACTCTTCAGTTCCTAAAGAAGACTTCGTCTCTGGGTCTGTTTAGGTATCCTCTTTTCGTTTTCCTGCGGGTTCCACTCAAATGCTTGTCTAGTCACACTTGACTGTGTCTTCCGTAGGGTATGCCCGACACATCGCCATTTTCTCCTCTTGACTTATATTAGAACAGCGCATAAGACACATCGCTGACCCACAAATAAGCCCCTCACAGTTTGGATTTAGAAGAGGAGTGGGATACACAGACGCTCTATTCACTCTGAGACAACTGAGTGAAAAAGCAATAAAATATAATAAAGAGTTACACTTATTATTCATCGATCAAGAAAAGGCATTTGACAGAATATATAGAAGTATTCTATAGGAAACACTAGAAAACTATGTGAATATACACAAAATAGCCACGTATGATCAGAACAACAGACAGAATGACAGACTCATTCGAAACAAAATTAGGAGTAAGTCAGGGTTGTGTGCTCTCACCTCTTCTCTTTAACATATATATGCAGAATAGTGAAAGAGGCACAGTGCGAAACAGACCTTATTGACATAGACAATGATCACTACGACCAATTAAATAACCAAATCAACGAATCACTTTTTGCAGACGACCAAAGTCTAATCTATGAAGACGAAGATCAACTACAACAACACATAAATTCACTGCTAATAGCATGTAGGAAGTACAACATGAAAATCAACAAACAAAAGACCGAGACCGTGAAAATCAGCAGAACACCAAGCCAAGCAAACATACAAATAGATAACACCAGAGTAAAGCAAGTTTCTGAATTCAAATATTTAGGCAGCATTTTACAGATGGACGGAAAACTCGATAGACAAATAGAGACAAGATGTCAAAAAGCAAATGCAGTGACCTACCAGCTGGTACCATTACTACAACACCCAAAGATCAAGATGGAAGTGAAAAGACAGATGATAAAAGTATTTTCCTACCAACACTTTGTTACCAGTGCCAAACTTGCTCTCTTACAGCAACACATCACAGAAAGCTCACCATGTGTGAAATGAAATGCTTGAGGAAGGCAGTGGACGTCACCAGGAAAGATAGACTACGAAATTAGGACATCAGAAGCAGAGTGGGTATAACTTCATGCACAGAATACATCGAAAGACAACAAATGCAGTGGTTTGGACATTTAATGAGAATGAAATACAACCAACCACCAATAACAGCAAACAATAAAAGGAGATCGAGTACTAGAGCTAAGGGAAGACCAAGAAAAAGATGGATAGACAATATCAAGACCAAAAACACAACAAGGGCGACTCATCTGGCCTAGAACGCAAATTAAAGCTCCCATTCCTATGCTTAACGGCAAGAGTGGACAGCCAACTACATCTTCCACCTGGGAATAGACGATAGTCAATAGACCTGGGTCATCATGGGTTCCTGTCTGGTTCTTATCTACAGGTCTGTGTTTGCAACACTATCATACCAGCTCAGTCTGAGAATCCACCAAAGACATCCATTGACATATTCTGAATCTTATGTGTATTGAACTTGGTGACTCCAAGCCATCCAGCAACACAGATTTATGTGTATTTAACTTGGTGACTCCAAGCCATACAGCAACACTGATTTCACAGTTGAGCTGAATATATTGAGCTTCATTTCTCGTGCCGATGGTAGTGGATTTCCACACTGTGTGCCGGATACAAAGGCTTTTCGGGTTTTCATAATACTGGCATTAATGTCCTCATCTGTGCCTCCTGATTTGTTGATCTTCTTTCAGGTAGACAAATTACCAACATCTTCTATTCCATTCCCTTAATTAAGAACATTAAGAAATTTTAATTAAGAACAGTAACATATATCAGAGTACACAACTTATAGAAAAACTAACATATATCAGAGTACACAACTTTAGAAAACTAACATATATCAGGTACACAACTTATAGAAAACTAACATATATCAGCGTACACAACTTGTAGAAAAACTACCATATATCGGAGTACACAAATTATAGAAAAACTACCATATATCAGGTACACAACTTATAGAAAAACTAACATATATCAGCGTACACAACTTATAGAAAAACTACCATATATCAGCGTACACAACTTATAGAAAAACTAACATATATCAGCGTACACAACTTATAGAAAACTACATATATCAGGTACAACATATAGAAAACTACATATATCGGTACACAACTTATGAAAAACTAACATATATCAGCGTACACAACATATAGAAAAACTACCATATATCAGCGTACACAACTTATAGAAAAACTACCATATATCAGCGTACACAACTTGTAGAAAAACTAACATATATCGGAGTACACAACTTATAGAAAAACTAACATATATCAGAGTACACAATTTATAGAACAGCTAACATATATAATTGTTAAATCTCCTTACCTTGTAGTCAGAATAATCTGAGGCCCCTTCCCTGTCTCAATGTGACATGTGTCTCCTTCCCATCCAGCTTTACATAGACATTTTCCTTTCCCATCACACTCTCCATGTTTCCGACACTCAATAGGGCACACATCGTCTGTGAATTCAGACTTAAGCACAACAGAACCATCCTCGTTTTCATTGTAGTATTTCATATCCTTTGCCATCGTTATCTGACAGCTTGTAGTAAATGATGATATTGCAGAATCCAACATGTCATTTGTACCTCCAAGCTGGATATAAACATAAGGTTGAAATATATCAACGTATTGTTTAGTCTATATAATATGTTTGTCTTTATCACACTATTCATATATGGTAAGAAGTTATCACTTCTTCTTCTTCTTCAAACGCTCCATATTGACCGCTTGTTAAACCACTCTTTGTATGTGATCTGAGACTAAGAGTGATTTTATGCTGTGCCAGTTATGCACCTACAAATAGGCCAGCACATCTGATTTCTGTAACACTTTTTATTTACTAGGGTAGCTTCCCTAGACCCTTACCTGGGTCGCCTCTTACAACATGCCTTGTAGGTCACAGTATTGCTATTCTTTGCTCCTCTTGCAGTGTCGGTAATTGTTGGTTGTTGGAGTACTGTCAGTATTGTGTCATCTGTAGTTTAAGTGGTAGTGAACTCGATCAGAACATGTACTTTGTTTAAACTCTGCGGCTGTCAGTTTGAAAGCAAATTTGTTTGCGTGGAATTTGATGAACGGTAAAAATAGACCTCACCGTTTAGAAAGCAATGACATACTACTGAACGTATAAGTGGTGCTTAGAAAATCGAAGACTCATTTACTTTAGATGATGGCGAAGTCCTATAAAGGATATACTGCGATTTTGTTTTCATGTTAGGTTTTCTGTCTTGTCATTCTATGTAGTTTATCACTCACGGAACAATGTCCATATAGTGACTACTGTCTTGTCATTCTATGTAGTTTACCACTCACGGAGCAATGTCCATAAAGTGACTACTGTCTTGTCATTCTATGCAGTTTATCACTCATGGAACAATGTCCATATAGTGACTACTGTCTTGCCATTCTATGTAGTTTACCACTCACAGAACAATGTCCATATAGTGACTACTGTCTTGTCATTCTATGTAGTTTACCACTCATGGAACAATGTCCATATAGTGACTACTGTCTTGTCATTCTATGTAGTTTACCACTCACGGAACAATGTCCATATAGTGACTTCTGTCTTGTCATTCTATGTAGTTTACCACTCATTGAACAATGTCCATATAGTGACTACTGTCTTGTCATTCTATGTAGTTTACCACTCACGGAGCAATGTCCATATAGTGACTACTGTCTTGTCAATCTATGTAGTTTACCACTCATGGAACAATGTCCATATAGTGACTTCTGTCTTGTCATCTTGTAGTTTCACTCAAGAACAATGTCCATATAGTGACTTCTGTCTTGTCATTCCATGTAGTTACACTACAGAACAATGTCCATATAGTGACTTCTGTCTTGTCATTCTATGTAGTTTACCACTCACAGAACAATGTCCATATAGTGACTTCTGTCTTGTCATTCATGTGTTTACCCTTGAACAATGTCCATATAGTGACTCTGACTTGTCATTCTGTTTACCACTCACAGAACAATGTCCATATAGTGACTTCTGTCTTGTCATTCTATGTAGTTTACCACTCACAGAACAATGTCCATATAGTGACTACTGTCTTGTCATTCTATGTAGTTTACCACTCACATAACAATGTCCATATAGTGACTACTGTCTTGTCATTCTATGTAGTTTACCACTCATGGAACAATGTCCATATAGTGACTACTGTCTTGACATTCTATGTAGTTTACCACTCATAGAACAATGTCCATATAGTGACTACTGTCTTGTCATTCTATGTAGTTTACCACTCACTGAACAATGTCCATATAGTGACTACTGTCTTGTCATTCTATGTAGTTTACCACTCATGGAACAATGTCCATATAGTGACTACTGTCTTGTCATTCTATGTAGTTTACCACTCACGGAACAATGTCCATATAGTGACTTCTGTCTTGTCATTCTATGTAGTTTACCACTGACGGAACAATGTCCATATAGTGACTACTGTCTTGTCATTCTATGTAGTTTACCACTCACAGAACAATGTCCATATAGTGACTACTGTCTTGTCATTCTATGTAGTTTACCACTCACAGAACAATGTCCATATAGTGACTACTGTCTTGTCATTCTATGTAGTTTACCACTCACTGGAGCAATATCCATACAGTGACTACTGTCTTGTCATTCTATGTAGTTTACCACTCATGGAACAATGTCCATATAGTGACTTCTGTCTTGTCATTCTATGTAGTTTACCACTCATGGAACAATGTCCATATAGTGACTTCTGTCTTGTCATTCTATGTAGTTTACCACTCATGGAACAATGTCCATATAGTGACTACTGTCTTGTCATTCTATGTAGTTTACCACTACAGACAAAACTTCTGTCTTGTCTTCTATGTAGTTTCCACTAGAACAATGTCCATATAGTGACTTCTGTCTTGTCATTCTATGTAGTTTACCACTCATGGAACAATGTCCAATAGTGACTCTGTCTTGTCATTCATGTAGTTTACCACTCACGGAACAATGTCCATATAGTAACTACTATCTTGTCATTCTAGTAGTTTACCACTCAAGAACAAACTTCTGTCTTGTCATTCATGTAGTTACCACTCAGGAACAATGTCCAATAGTGACTTCTGTCTTGTCATTCGATGTAGTTTACCACTCACAGAACAATGTCCATAGAGTGACTACTGTCTTGTCATTCAATGTAGTTTACCACTCACGGAACAATGTCCATAGAGTGACTACTGTCTTGTCATTCTATGTAGTTTACCACTCACGGAACAATGTCCATATAGTAACTACTATCTTGTCATTCTATGTAGTTTATCACTCATGGAACAATGTCCATATAGTGACTTCTGTCTTGTCATTCTATGTAGTTTACCACTGACGGAACAATGTCCATATAGTGACTTCTGTCTTGTCATTCTATGTAGTTTACCACTCACGGAACAATGTCCATATAGTGACTACTGTCTTGTCATTCTATGTAGTTTACCACTCACGGAACAATGTCCATATAGTGACTTCTGTCTTGTCATTCTATGTAGTTTATCACTCATGGAACAATGTCCATATAGTGACTACTGTCTTGTCATTCTATGTGTTTACCACTACGGAACAATGTCCATATAGTGACTACTGTCTTGTCATTCTATGTAGTTTACCACTCATGGAACAATGTCCATATAGTGACTTCTGTCTTGTCCTTCTATGTAGTTTATCACTCATGGAACAATGTCCATATAGTGACTTCTGAATTTTAATTTCAGGTGTACTGTCTTGTCATTCTATGTAGTTTACCACTTACGGAACAATGTCCATATAGTGACTTCTGTCTTGTCATTCTATGTAGTTTACCACTCACAGAACAATGTCCATATAGTGACTACTGTCTTGTCATTCTATGTAGTTTACAACTCATGGAACAATGTCCATATAGTGACTACTGTCTTGTCATTCTATGTAGTTTACCACTCACGGAACAATGTCCATATGGTGACTACTGTCTTGTCATTCTATGTAGTTTACCACTTACGGAACAATGTCCATATAGTGACTACTGTCTTGTCATTCTATGCAGTTTACCACTCATGGAACAATGTCCATATAGTGATCTCTGTCTTGTCATTCTATGTAGTTTATCACTCATGGAACAATGTCCATATAGTGACTTCTGAATTTTAATTTCAGGTGTACTGTCTTGTCATTCTATGTAGTTTACCACTCACAGAACAATGTCCATATAGTGACTACTGTCTTGTCATTCTATGTAGTTTACCACTCACGGAACAATGTCCATATAGTGACTACTGTCTTGGCACTCTATGTAGTTTACCACTTACGGAACAATGTCCATATAGTGACTTCTGTCTTGTCATTCTATGTAGTTTACCACTCACGGAACAATGTCCATATGGTGACTACTGTCTTGTCATTCTATGTAGTTTACCACTCACAGAACAATGTCCATAGAGTGACTACTGAATTATATACAGTATATATATTCATGAAAATATCTACCAATTTGTAGACTAAACATATCGTAATGTATAAGTTAAACATATCGTAATGTATAAGTTAAACATATCGTAATGTATAAGTTAAACATATCGTAATGTATAAGTTAAACATACCATTATGTCCTCAATACAGTCTGTCAGTGTATTTTCAAACAGATTTTCCATGTCTTGACATTTGTTGTAAAGTTGGCTAGTCTGTATACTGTTATTGCATCTGTCACGAGCTTGGTCTCTAGTAATTTTCTCAGCCCTTGTTAGTCTTTTGTTGGGAATTGTGTTTGAAGCGCTTTCATCACTAGACAAGAACTGGTCATTCCAGAACGTATCCTCGCTCATTCTTTTGATACGTGTGTTCATCATTGCGACAACATTCAGCTCATCCTGAATGAAGTCTTCGTCAAATGCATTTGTTTCATCGGACCACTGTTTGCCGGAACTGGCCGCTGAGAAGATGAAATAGTTGATCATACATAATAATGAAAGTATTAGATGGACATAATCAAATATCTCAACCCAAACTGTGTTACAATGTACAAGAACGTAAGCTTTGATTTGTTAGTTTTCTGATAACTTTGTTTCAGAAGTAATTCAAGTTCGACATTATTACCCTCAAAACAATTCAATAATAAAGTATGGCATAAATGATGAAAGAAAAAAAATAGAAATAGTAAATTGCTCAATTGAATACTTCAGAAACATAAAGAATTTGACTCATCATTTTTTTTCATTTAGCTACATCTATTTCTTGTATTATGACTACCTCTGAGTCCTGGTAACATTAGATGGCAGATGCCGATCAGAAACAAAGAGCAGAATAAAGAACAGAAAACATCGTTCCTGAAAATGAGAAGCATTATCTGCAATAAGTCCATGTCAATCTCGATCAGAATGCGAGTTATTCAGTGCTACATAGAACCAACACTGACATACGGATACGAGTCATGGACAATGAACACACAGATCGAAAAATCTCTGAGGGCCACAAAAATGTGGTTTTACAGAAGTATGATGAGAATCCATTGGACTGCTAAAATGACTAATGTTGAGGTGTTGAATGAGATCAAGACACAGAGAAAGCTTATCAATATAAGAAAGAGGCAGTTATCATTTTTCGGGCATGTGATCAGGAGGGGGGTTTATAACACATTGTGACAACTGGTAGAATCGAGGGTAGACGAGACAGAGGAAGACAGAGAGAGAAAATTTTGGATAGCCTGACTTCATGACATGGTAGAGCGTCAACATCTGAGTTGATAGCAAACACCAAAGACAGAGATTTGTGCAGATCCATGATCGCCTATGCCAGTCGGCACGGCACCTGATGATGATGACATTCATTTCTTTCATATAGTTGTCTGTCTTGTTCTTCTTCTTTATTCGTTCTCATATAACTGTCTGTTTTGTGCTTCTCTAGTTGGTATACATTTCCCTGATTCTACAATGGCTTTCAATCAATAAATAAATATAATCATATACCGTCGCTGAGTCGAATGTTGACTGTAACAACTCTTCAACAAGTTATGTACTTTACCTTCATGGTACACTCTTCCAGACTAATTCCTGTCTGCATTCTGATGTTCCTCTTCCAAACTGTATCTAAGGCTTCTTCATGTTCTCCAGTCTTCTACCTTATCTTTGCCTTATTCTCCTGCCTTATACCTTTTCTTTGCCTTGTTCTCCTGCCTCCTACATTCTCTTTGTCTTGCTCTCCGGTCATCTACCTTCACTTTGCCTTGCTCTCCTGACTTTTACCTTCTATTTGTCATGCTCTCCTGCCTCCTACCTTCTCTTTGCCTTGTTCTCCTGCCTTATACCTTCTCTTTGTCTTGCTCTCCGGTCATCTACCATCACTTTGCCTTGCTCTCCTGTCTCCTACCTTCTCTTTGCCTTGCTCTCCTGCCGCCTACCTTCACTTTGCCTTGCTCTCCTGCCGCCTACCTTCTCTTTGTCTTGTTCTCCTGTCTCCTACCTTCTCTTTGCCTTGTTATCCTGTTCCTACCTCACCGCCCTGTCATCTTTGCCTTGTTCTCCTGCCTCCTACCTTCACTTTGCCTTGTTCTCCTGCCTCCTACCTTCCCTTCCAAGACAGTTTTCAACAATGTTACTTGTCCTTTTATGTGACCAAAATATCTCAGGTTGTCTAATTTCTATCTCCTTGTGCAGTTTTCTTCCCACTACCAATTGTTGAAGTACTTGTTTATCAGTTTTCTTCCCACTACCAATTGTTGAAGTACTTGTTTATCAGTTTTCTTCCCACTACCAGTTGTTGAAGTACTTTTTGTTTACTACCCTTTGTTTTTATCGTTTTCCCACTACCAGTTGTTGGGGTACTTGTTTATCAGTTTTCTTCTCTTTCTATGCACTGGCTCTATTGTTCTGTATATAAACATTTCGCATCCTTCAATTCTTCTCTCCATCTGTTTGTTTATTGTCCGTATTTCTGCTCCATACAACAATGATAAATATATGTGGCATATGATAAGTCTTATCTTTTGTGTATTAGTTAGTTGTTTGAATGTTACTACATTTTTCTTGTTGTTAAATATGTTCTTGTCCATTCCTACTGATGTTGTACCCAATTTTATTCCTGATGTCTTCATTTCTAAACCGATTTATTCTTGTTATTCCCAGCATTCTGCGTAGACACTGTATCTCTGTTGTGACTAGTTTTCTTCTATCATTTTGATGCCAGCGTCCAGGTTTGGCACTGATAGCATAATGTGGGAGAAATATTGTTGAACATTGCTATTTTTGTGTTCGTAGGGACAAGTTTGCATTTTATAATTGGCATCATCTGTCCTAGTATTTGATTTGCTTTGTTGCATCTATGTTGAATTTTGCTAGTTATTCTTATATATATATATATATAATATATTTGTTTTGCATGAAACACATAATATTGTTTAATGTAGTTTCCACCAACAGTAAATGATGTTTAATGATAAGATGTGCCACATGTTTGGAAACTGCATACATTAAATTGAATTAGTAATTTTAAAGTGCTACCTGGGATGCGAAAGAGGCAGTCATCATTTTTCCGACATGTGATGAGGAGGGAAGGTTTAGAACACATTGTAACAACCGGTGAAATCGAGGGGAGACGAGACAGAGGAAGACAGAGAGAGAGAATTGTGGATAACCTGACTTCATGGCATGGAAGAGCATCAACATCTGAGATAATAGAAAACACCTGAGACAGAGATTTGTGGAGATCCATGAATGCCTACACCAGTTGGCCCGGTAGCTGATGATGACCTCGGATGGGGATAGGGGAGAGGAAGTGATGGAAACTTGTGTTACAAGGTGGAATTTCTAGGCTAACTTCTGCTGTAATTATAGTTTCATTTAATCAACTATTTTGTATAATTCTTCTCTTTCTTACACTCAGTCTAGATGTCTCTTCTATTATGTCTATTTCGTATAGTTCTTCTCTTTCTTACACACAGTCTAGATGTCTCTTCTATTATGTCTATTTCCTATAGTTCTTCTCTTTCTTACACACAGTCTAGATGTTTCTTCTATTATGTCTATTTCGTATAGTTCTTCTCTTTCTTACACTCAGTCTAGATGTCTCTTCTATTATGTCTATTTCCTATAGTTCTTCTCTTTCTTACACACAGTCTAGATGTTTCTTCTATTATGTCTATTTCGTATAGTTCTTCTCTTTCTTACACACAGTCTAGATGTTTCTTCTATTATGTCTATTTCGTATAGTTCTTCTCTTTCTTACACTCAGTCTAGATGTCTCTTCTATTATGTCTATTTCGTATAGTTCTTCTCTTTCTTACACGCAGTCTAGATGTCTCTTCTATTATGTCTATTTCCTATAGTTCTTCTCTTTCTTACACACAGTCTATATGTCTCTTCTATTATGTCTATTTCGTATAGTTCTTCTCTTTCTTACACTCAGTCTAGATGTCTCTTCTATTATGTCTATTTCGTATAATTCTTCTCTTTCTTAAACACAGTCTAGATGTCTCTTCTATTATGTCTATTTCGTATAGTTCTTCTCTTTCTTACACTCAGTCTAGATGTCTCTTCTATTATGTCTATTTCGTATAGTTCTTCTCTTTCTTACACACAGTCTAGATGTCTCTTCTATTATGTCTATTTCGTACATTGAATGTGAGGTAGACTGCTGTAAAACTAAGTGTAAAGTATGACTAAATTTGACATGACAAACTTACGATCTATGTTTGTTTTTCCCAGTCCTGGTGTTCTTATTTGAATTTTATCTGTTATTTGTGGACAGCCATTGCACTGAAAATAGCAGATAGAAAATGGTTACTATTAAGGAAATGTTGGTTTTGATTCTAGTATTGTATAATTTACTTCAAGAGGGAAGACGTTCAGCTGACGGACAGAGAAAACGATTTAAAGACACACTTAAAGTGTTTCTGAAATGATTCGATATAGTCAGCAAGTGCTGGGAATCCCCGGCACAAGATCGTCAAATGTGGCACTGTAACAACACAAGTGGAACTCGCATAGCTGACAATCATCGTGCCGTTGAGGCACAGAGAAAGCGAGCTGCGCGAAAAGACTGAACACACAACACGCATATGTCTAACCTTGATCATGTATGCCCCACCTGTGGTAGGGGATTGTGTTCTAGGATTTGACTCTACAGTCACTTCCGCACACACCAGAGGTGCATCAGCACACATCTAAGGCTGTTGTCATCGTCGCTTGCGATGGACGGCCATTGTTAATATTGAACAATATATTTAAGTGAATCATGGAATGTTTACGATCAGATACATACACATAACTAATGTTTCCACCCCAAGAGGTTATAGTTTAATAATAAAAATAATAATTCCTCTCATACCGTTATAAGTTACATAGAGCCTGCAACCAATTTCTCCATACCGCTCTATCCTGGGCAACTTGCTCAATCTCCTTCATTGAACTGAGACCAATATTTCTTGCCTCTCTGAGCAAAGTCCGTTTCCGGGTCTGCTTCGGTCATCCTCTCTGTCTTGAACCCTTTGCATCCGCCTTCAATGCCTGCTTTGATATTCTTTGATCATTTCTTCACCAAGGTGTGTCCAACATATTTCCATCTTCTCCTTCTTATAACAGTTGTTACTAGTGTTTGACCAGACATTTCTCTGATTTCATCACTTTTCCTGAATTTGTTCCATTTTAGGTTCATTATTTAATACTAAACCACAGCAAAATTATCTCTTACCACATTTGCAGTGTTCTTAGGATGCTGAGTTGATGAGCATGTGTCTGCATTTCCAGCATCGCAAGGGCAATAATTTGTGGTAGCTAACGACGGCTTCTTTGTTGGTGTTGTCACGAAGAAACTGTTTTTGCCTGCAACACTATCCAACAAGAAACATAAAGAGGTCAATTATAAAAACATGGAAACTTATATCAGATAATAAATCAATCTATAAATAAATGTATTAACAATATAAACATAAAATCTGTTACAGAGACCTTGGTCAACAATAAAAGCATTAATAGTGAGGACAATACTACAGTTACAGGTAATTAGATAATGTGTTAAGTGTCAAGGTTATTTGCTCATAATTGAAGATCACTATTAAAAGAAAAAGATGGAGGTGGATTGTTTGTGTATGTTATATGCCAGTAGGTAGTAATTGCATATGACAATTTTCTGATGAACAGCAGATGGGAAAAATAAAGTTTGAACGTCCAATTGAAACCATCATCATCATCATTGCACTTTGATGAATAACCGTGTGTTATTATTCTTTTTCTTCTTTGTTCATTGACATACTTTTGCTGTTTATAGTAGGATGCAGTCCAGAGAACAGAATGCGTTGTGTCTCAGTTTTCATCGTCAAAGGCGCATAGGGATGACGCAGGCCAGGATTAGTGAACTGGCTCTAATCAAGATCCTACCTCACCTCCATGTTGTGACCCTGGTAACAGACAACGGTTCCTGTCGGGGTAACCTGTCCAATCCGGTAGGGATTGAAGGAGAGCTATGGGTAGTGGTAGTAGTGCAAGCACGGAAAAGCAATGCAAGTCCAAAATTTCGAACAAAATGCATGCATCTCCTGGCCGATGTCTGATAAAAAGTTGCCCAAATAGTTGTTGAAACATAAGAAACAGTAGTGTACGAGTCGTCTGTGAACGAATCCCAACTCCCACGGAGTAAATGGCCGCAAATAAATTGTCAGCTGTGGGGCAAGAATAAATGAGAACGAAGCGTAACAAACCAAAGGTCTCGGCAAGTGACTCTGAAAACACTGTAACGTACCATGACGACATATGGGAAGATTGCGGTAAGCTCCGTACGAGAGTCCAAGCGCAGATACAACTATTGGGTAAAATTGGCTGAGAGCAAATACTAAAGTTGCGTTTTAGCGTCTAACAAATCTGTCTTCCCTGAAACAACTGGACACGGTACTGCTGTTCTCACAACTAACATCACTGGAAAAACCAGGGCGGGTGATGTTTGACGAGCGCAAAATCTAAATTGCACTGATAGCGCCTAATGAAACGACCATCTACATTATTTGTGTGTGGCCCCAGTCCAGTGTTTCCGGGCCAGGAAAATGCAGATTAGTGACTGCAAATTGCCAAGTGCCGACACGTACCTCGAAGAGGCTGAGAATGTTCCTATTCTGGAATAAACTCTAAGTGGTCAGAAAAGTAAGGTCGACAATATAAAAATTTGACAGGCTGTCCAAATCCAAACATTGATGAAGGCCGACATTTTACACAGTGTGTTATACGTGTAAGACGCCGTCCCAGCATAAGATTATGTGCCCCAAAAGACTGAGAAATGTTTCTAATCCGGAACGACCTCACAATCAGAAAGGGCGGTCAGTGTAGACTCACTCTTTGGCGTAGATCACAAAGCCCAAATATAAGGCAACAAGTTGATCGTAAAGGCGTAGATCCAAGCCAAAATATACGGCACAACGGATCGTTATAGGACACGTTACCCTAGTAAATAAACAGCTGGCTGAAATCGGGTGTGCTTGCCTAGTCACCATGGGCGCATAATTGGTACAAGGTAAAAAGTCGTTCTTGTCAAAGATCACTTATATATCACAATAAGAATGATAAAATTGGCTGTGAAGAACAAACGCAAAGAAGTTTTCATTGTAAACTGTGGTATTAGCACCTTTCAACCAAAGAACCAACTTCAGCAAAGCATTTTTTGGGATACCGGGTTAGCTTCTCCTTCTTCAATCGCCAGACTTCTTTGTTGTCATCTGTTTCCTGGGCTACCACAGAGAGGTGGAGTGGAGTCTTGGTCAGCTTTGTTCATACACAAAGATTTTTAGGCAGAGATTTATGATATATAGAAGAGCTGGAAGGAGCTACAACAGATAGCTAAAGCGTGACCTCAGGTAAAATACGACAGGCGAGTTCAGGTAAGAATTCTAGAAAATCAGACACAACCGTCAAGTGACCTCACATTCCAGTATTGTTAGATAAAGATACAGTCATTTTAAAAACAGTACAACATGCTAAATCAAGGTTAAATTATGTTACAAGTTGAGTTTAACACTAAAACATAAATAATAATTCCTCTCGTACCGTTATACGTTACATAGGGCCTACAAGCAATTTCTCCATACCGCTCTATCCTGGGCAACTCGCTCAATCTCCATGGATCTGGGACCGATATTTCTTGCCTCTCTCAGCAGAGTTCGTTTCAGGGTCTCCTTAGGTCGTCCTCTCTTTCTTGAACCTACTGCATCCCACTTCAATGTCTGCTTTGATATTCGTTGATCATTTCTCCTCAAGGTGTGCCCAACATATCTCAATCTTCTCTTTCTTATAACAGTTGTCACTTGTGGTTGACCAGACATTTCTATGATTTCATCTCTTCTCCTGAATTCGTTCCATTTTATATTCATTATTTTTCGCAGACATCTATTTTCAAATGCATTCAATTTGCTTTCTATATCTTTAGTCATTTTCCAACTCTCGCTGGCATATGTTAGGATTGAAACAACATTTGAATTGAAAATTTGTAATTTAGTTTTAATAACATATAACTTGCAGTTCCATATTTTATTTAGACTTTTAAAAGCGGATGTTGCTTTGCCAATTCGTATCATAATTTCTTTTTAACATTTCCTGTGCAATTAAAATTGCTACCTAAATAGGTGAACTGCTCTGTTATTTTAATCATTTTAGATTCCACGGTGATATCTGCACTAAAACATATCAGTATTATAAAAATATTTCATCAATAAATAACCATAGACTCATAGAAATGTGTAAAATTACAACAAAAACTGAAGTTTTCTATCAAACACTTATAAAACAACAAGCCCCATTAAAAAGAATTTTGGTTTTCCCATCTGAGCTAGTCTGCCTTATGTTGCCGGGAGGCTAAGGCTAATCACACAGGAAGACTTGCAGGATTTGGTTGAGGGTCCATGCTCTAATCAGTGTTAAAAAAGAATAAAAGAGATGTAGAGCACACTAAGGAAAGAAGAATAAGAGATGAGACCGGCAAGTCAATGCTACAGCAACCCACCTTTGCAATTTTTAGAGATGATTAAAGAAATATAATTGTGTAGGTTTGGTTTTAAAGCTGAAGTATTGACTTAATTGCACCGGGTTTTACCCCATATGGCTCGGTCCTTCTCTGCAGAAATGGCATGACACTTGCGAAAACTATTGCACAAAGCATGAACTCCGTAGCTACAGCAACAATCCTAGGGGTCTCTGGGAAAAACTGCACTCGTGAACAGAATGGCATGGTCCTGATTCGAACCCATGACCTTTGACTCACAAGGCAGAGGGCTGAACCACTTAGTCACAGAGACCTTCGACCAGCAAGGCAGAGGGCTGAACCACTTAGTCACAGAGACCTTCGACCAGCAAGGCAGAGGGCTGAACCACTTAGTCACAGAGACCCTCCATTGGTAGGTTTAGTGATGGTATTATCCCAAATATTGTGTAGGTTTAGTGATGGTATTATCAAATATTGTGTAGGTTTGGTGATGGTATTATCAAATATTGTGTAGGTTTAGTGATGGTATTATCAAATATTGTGTAGGTTTAGTGATGGTATTATCAAATATTGTGTAGGTTTAGTGATGGTATTATCAAATATTTTGTAGGTTTAGTGATGGTATTATCAAATATTGTGTAGGTTTAGTGATGGTATTATCAAATATTGTGTAGGTTTAGTGATGGTATTATCAAATATTGTGTAGGTTTAGTGATGGTATTATCAAATATTGTGGCTGATGATAGAGAATATCATGGACAGAGAAGAGAACAAATAGATCTATTGAGAAAGAACTCAAAATCAAAGAAAGCTGGCTGATGCTACAAATAAGAATGTGAAAATTGAGGTATTTTTGACATATAAACTGACAAGAAGGGCTGGAGAAGACCATTATGGAAGGAGGCATCCCGGCAATGAGGAGAAGAGGAAGACCACAGAGAAGATAGATTCAAGATGTAACTGATGGTTTGAACATGACCGTGGCAGAGGCAGGACATCTGGCATATGTGAGAGAGAAATTCCGGAGGACTGTTGGAGTGGCAAAGTTCTGTTCAGGACAAGCTATTTGATGATGATGATGAGAATAATAAAAATGGTGCTTCAAGGGATTCCAATGAAGCTTCTACAGCAACAAAGAATGAAATCCAAGTCATAATGAAACACGTACCTCAAGAACAAACTTATATTGTGAATGTAGAATGTTAGAAACAAAAATATGATGTTGGTGGTGATTGTGACAATGCTGACATTGGTGATGGTGGTGGTGATTGTGACAATGCAGACATTGGTGATGGTTGTGGTGATTGTAACAATGCAGACACTGATGATGGTGGTGGTGATTGTGACAATGCTGACATTGGTGATGGTGATTGTGACAATGCTGACATTGGTGATGGTGGTGGTGATTGTGACAATGCTGACATTGGTGATGGTTGTGGTGATTGTGACAATGCTGACATTGGTGATGGTTGTGGTGATTGTGACAATGCTGACATTGGTGATGGTGGTAGTTATTTTAACATTGCCGACGTTGGTGATGGTGGTGATGATTGTGACTATGATGATTAAGATGGCAATGGTGGTGGTGATATGATGAAGATGATGAAGATGATGGTGATTATAACTATGATGACAATGATGAAGATGATGGGGATTATAACTATGATGACAATGATGAAGATGATGGTAGTGGTGATTGTGACAATGAAGATGAGGATCCGGAGTAGGAACATTCTCAGCCTTTTCGAGACGCGTGTCGGTACGTGGCAATTTGCAGTTAGCCTTGGGAAACACTGGACTGGGGCCAAGCACAAATAATGTAGTATGTGATAATCATTTCAATCGGCGCTAGCAACGCAACTGAGATTTTGCGCTCGCCACCATCACCCGCCCCAGTTCTTCCGGGGATGTAAGTTGTGACTGCAACAGTACCTTGCCTGGTTGCCCCAAAGCTGGCAGTTCCGTTAGGCGTCACCCGCCTCAGTTCTTCCGGGGATGTTAGTTGTTATCGCAACAGTATCTTGCACGGTTTTTCCCAGGGAGGATAGTTTCGTTAGGCATTAAAATCCAACTTTATGGTTTGCGCTCGGCAAACCTTGCTCAGTAAATGTATCTGCGCCAGGCCACCGATACGGAGTCAGCTGCAATGTTCCCCTGACCGACACGAGGGTAGATTTTTATTCGTTACGCATCTAACTTATTTATTCTTGCCACACAGCTGGCAATTTTTGCCCCCTCCTCAGGGTTTCAAGTTTCTCCTATCGGACACACGTTTCGTCACGATGCACCTCTCATCCTTTCATGTTTACTAATCTCCCCATCGGCAGAGAAACTGGTAATTTGTGGCGGGACCTTGGACTTACATGTCGAGCTTGTGTATGAAATCTCTTTCTCCGGAGAAGGCAATTTGTGTACCCTTACTCCGGGGGAGTAGGGATTATATCAGAGACATTTCGCTACTGTTTCTTTTTGTTCGGGAACTTGGGCAATATTGTGTTGGACATCGGCCAGGAGATTCGTGCATTTTGTTCGTATAGGCCTGCATTGCTTTTCTGTACTTGCACTGCTACTACTACCAGTAGTTCTCCCGATCCCTGCCCCCATTAGCCAGACCGGAACCAAAGTCTGTTTCCAGGGTCACCACGTGGAGGTAGGGGACATGGTCTTGATTACACCCCCTCATGCGTCTTTGACCCCCAGCTGATGATCATGATGATGGTGGTGATTGTAGCTATGATGACAATGAAGAAGATGGTCATGATGATGCTGATGATTTTGGTGACTTCTCTCATTTATATACTGACCTCCAAGAGTTTATGAAATCGTTTGGAACACAACCACCAGGATTTGGACAAGGAGCTGTGATGCGGCCATCACGGTGTGTGAAATCATTCCCTGTAAAAATGTAACATTTATGAACTATATCAAAACAAGGACAATAAAAATGAAGAACAAAAAATATGCTTTGGTGTTAGGTTTCTGCATTTTGGACAGTTACATACACTAGGTGCTTAGTATGTCTCAGTTTGCTGGAAGCATCTACATCAGAACACTTGTATATTAGCTTGGGCGAAGATAATAAATGTTCAGCTATGTAGATGGCATGAGTTAGTCCTGACTGCATCCCTATTTTCATTCAGATCTGATACCATGCTACAGGATAACATCAGAAGTGGCACTTTAAAGTGGGACTACGCCCATGTGTTGCTGGGGCTTGCTAGGGGAGCGAAGAATAGTAACACTGTGACCTACAAGGCATGTCGTAAGAGGTGACTGATGTAGGGGCTTAGGGAAGCTACACTAGTAAATAAAAAGTGCCACAGAAATCGGATGCGCCGACCTACTTGTAGGCACATAACTGGCACAATGTACAATCACTCTTAGGCTCAGATCACATACACATCACAAATGGGGAGAACGGGGCACAGTGGGTCACATTTTTTAATAAATAAATGCAGTTCTGAGAGTTCTTAAGATTTAGTTAAGTTTATTGTACCAGTGCATAGGGTGATCACTTAAGTTCATAGTAACAAATATATTTTGTGTTAAAGTAACAACTTTAGGCAGAAAATAAGTTACCACTAGCCTACTCCATGTAACCCGCTGTACCCAGTATAGGGCACAGTGGTTCAGAACTAGGGCACAGTGGGTCAAAACTCAGCACACATGACAAGCTTCACAACAGATGTAAAAAAAGGTTTTTCTTCTAATTTCTTACATCTTTCACATACATGACTGAACAACATGGAGATTATCTGCATCACTGGAGAATAAAATATGACAAATCCACAGGAAAAATAAGCCGCTTTCGCATTCTTTCAGTCCCCATATGCCTAGTAGGAGGCGGCAGTTTCATGAGAATATCATCAGCATCTGTGACAAATTCCTGAGACAGTTGTTGACGGATGCTATTTTTGTGATATTTCAAGTAATGAACCACTCATTCTTTGAGACAGTTGTTGACGGATGCTATTTTTGTGATATTTCAAGTAATGAACCACTCATTCTTTGAGACAGTTGTTGACGGATGCTATTTTTGTGATATTTCAAGTAATGAACACACTCACAGGCCTTTTGTGCTTTTGTGATATTTCAAGTAATGAACCACTCATTCTTTGAGACAGTTGTTGACGGATGCTATTTTTGCAGCATAATGAATTATTGACCTTCTGGTTACAAATTTGATTAACACATAACTCCCCCTGGTTTTAAGTGATCTATATCAGTCACTACATCAATGTCATCAGTTTCCAAAGTAGACAGATCTGACACCTCAGATTCTTTTCCTGAATTGAAATCCTTATCTTGTTCACTATTAGAATATTCTTGTGCATTACAAAGTTGGAACAGAATCTTCTTTCCAATCTGGGTTAGGCATACACTTTTTAGTTTTTTTTAAAAAGAGTTCTCTTGCTTGGAAATCATTTCTGTTTAAATACTTCTTTTACAGGAGAATCAGTTAAGATAGCTTGGTCCCTCTTTCTATGCTGACGTAGTGTGGATGATTTTGAAGATGCTTGAGGATGTGGGGAAATTTGTGCTGGTGTTAATATTGAGTTTTGTATCACTGTAGGCGGAGTACAAACAGGGGAACTTGTAGGTCTACCATCTTGTCCTACAGTCACATGTATTGTAGGCCTACAGTCAATTTTATTAATTTATTTTTGCACTGTGCTGGTAGATGGGAGTCTGGTCTGCAGGGCTGTGTAGTGCTATGATACAGAGAGGCGGATGTATCAGACGGCACCTTAAAGGGGGCATAAGTAGTAAAATCAAAATTACAATTGAAGGTTATTTTAAGGAAAAACATTTAAGGGGCGGCATTTCAAAGACTTGCATCATACTGAAAAAATATACCGCACGGCTCTGCTGGTCCGTTACAGTTGAATGTAAGAAATCATCCTAAGCAAACATGCACAAATGCATTATCACGAATTCTCGAACATCATAAATGGTAATTCCTGATCAACAGGTCATGACCCACTGTGCTCCCATTGGTGTGACCCACTCTGCCCTACTACCACTCACCGTGAAAAAAACGTTATCTTTTCTCTCTTATGGTGAATACTACTTCTGTTCCTCATTAGGTGCATTCCTAATACTACAAATAAGATTAGAGAAATAAAAAGTAATGGCTTGCTTATGCAAGTTGTAAATCTTTAACAATTTTTCCCGTGATGTCAATATTTAGTTCAGACATGTAAAACTAAATCTTTACTGTCAAAGTCTTAGTTTCAACACCAAGCGCTCAAAGTGACAATAGTGGCATAATAAGCAAAAAGATGTAACTCTAGAATATTTTGTATTGTCTTTCACTGATGTCTATACATAGTTATCCCTAATGACCCACTGTGCCCCGTGACCCATTGTGCCCCTGTCTTCCCTAGTGGTTTAGCCATTGTTCGATATGGTGCGTTTGAGGTAGAAGAAAATGGGTGGTATCTGTTTGTAAAATCTTAGTTACATGTTTGTGACATGTTTGTGACATGTTTGATATTATGAAAACAGTTTGGTCGCAGATTGAATGTGTCTGTCCTACATGCTGCAGGGATCTAACAGGGGTGCACCATACTCATATTCTCTGTGCAAGTCACAAAGATCACAAAGAGTGGTTAACTTGCATGATAAGAATGAATGCAAACGAACAAATAGCTGCACAGTCTAGGAAGTTTACCTAGATTAGAGTTGAGCCCACACCCTCAAGTTATTGAGCCTTGACTATTGCCACTGTAGTAACCTGACTCTTGACATAAAATAATATTATTTAACATAAATATTTTCCTTTTCTTTCCCTTACTGATTGCATCTGAATCGTATTTTTAAAGATTCAAATGGCTTATCGCAGAGATAAAACGTCGCTTGAAAGATTTGTAATATTCTGTTGCTTTTTCCAATCCTATTCGACTTTTATATTAACTGAAAACTACTTAAAATTGAAGTATAAACAATAAGGAATACATTTCATTTTGGCTTATGCTAGAAGTAGAAGTGAAACAGAGTTTACCATTCATTCTAGGATAACATGTGACCAGCAAATTTTGTCATGAATGGACATGATGTTAGTTTGTAAACAGTTAATAAATAGTGCATTCATTTACAGTTTTTTAAAATATTTTTGTTTTCATAAATGGATTATCAATCTAATGATAGTGGTTAGAGATCAAATTGTGGCAGTGTCGACCTGGATCGAACTGAAAAATGTCAATCTCACTGTGGAATTGAATTCGGATCATGCACCTAAGAACAGAGTGAACTAACCACTACACTATCGCTGCTCTCAACCTGGTAAACACTCTGTATGTGGTGCAGTGTGAGTGTGTATATATAAACAAGACTAACCTTTATTGCCATCATTGGTACCACACACTCCTCTGGCTTTATTAATATCAAACGCTGGTGTTTTGATGTAGACGTTCATAACCCAGCCTCCCAGATCAATTTTGACCTCTGAACCAGAGGGCAATAAAATCTTTGAAAGAAGAATACTTGCCGAATAAATAATAAATTTGGATAAAAGTAAAAAATATAATTTGCAAAATAAAATTAGGAATATATTTACAGGGTGTTCAAGATAAAAGTAGCAAAATTGACAAATCAAAAGTTGTGAGGTATGCATTGAGTTTTGTCTATTTACTATTTGAACCGGTTCTGACTATCGCATTCTATCATCACATTTGTTGATCGCCTTTTCCCTCAGCCATAACTACATACCATCACAAAAAGATTTGCGCACTTGACCTATACTACCTCATAATTGAATGCTTCTTATTTTCATAAACATACATCAGATTGGTTCCCTTTTGAGGGCTACTTTTATCTTGAACATCCTGTATATATATATAAAACTATAACACTTATTGAAGACAATGAGTCTGGTATTACCAGGCTGATACAGCAGTGGTCCAGGAAGGATAGTCAATGAATAGTGCAAATATCAGCAAGGCTGTAAGAGAAGCATGTCGTATCATCATCATCAAGTAGCTTGTCCCTTCCGGAACTTGGCTCCCGTGACAGTAGTCCTGAAAAACTCTCTATTCTGTGCAAGTTGATCTGCGTCAGCAGAGTCATTCTCAGATCGTCAATGTCATCTTGCATCCATCGTCTTCTAGGTCTTCCTCTTGCTCTTCTTTCAGCACGATTCTCTCCAAAATTATCTTCTCTAGGCACTCATGTCGTTTGATGTGTGCGAAATATTAATTTTTCCTTGATTTTATGCTCCTTAATAGACAACTCTCTTTAATATCAAGCTGTTGCAGAACAGAATCATTTGTTCATATAAATGACTTTAAATACATTAATAAATCTACATCCCTATCTAGATATTATAGGGATGTCCTCCTGCCCCATCTCTACAATCTCCTTATTCAATGCTGGAGAGAGAGAACATTTCCTCAGGACATGAGGGATGCAAAGATAGTGACACTCTATAAAAACAAAGGGGATAAGGGGATTGTAACAACTACCGAGGCATCTCCCTTCTAAGTGTAACAGGCAAGGCTTTTGCACTAGTCCTTTCAAAACGATTACAGAAACTGGCGGAGCGTGTTCTTCCAGTCACAATGTGGATTCAGAGCTGGACGGTCAACAACTGACATGATATTTACCCTTCGACAGCTACAAGAGAAGTGCAGAGCAAGCCTTTTTGTATTGCTTTCGTGGATCTGACTAAGGCATTTGACACAGTCAGCAGGCCAAGTCTTTATAAAATACTGAAGCATATTGGCTGTTCCCCAAGTTGCTCCAGTTGATTGTCTCCTTCCATGAGGGCATGAAAGCCAGCATACAGTTCGATGGCAGCCCATCTGATAGTTTCAAGGTTAAGAGTGGAGTCAAGCAGGGCTGTGTCCTTGCCCCCACTCTCTTTGGCATCTTCTTCGCAGTCCTTTTGAACCACGTCTTAGGGGACGCTGATGGTGATGTTTTCATCCGCACTAGATCCGCACTAGAGTGATGGTTCACTCTTTAACTTGGCTCGCTTAAGAGCCAAGACAAAACGACGGAAATTCTTCTCAAGGACCTCCTTTCGCTGACGATGCTGCCTTAGTCGCCCACAGTGAGACTACACTGCAATGCCTAATCAATAATTTGTCAAAGGCATGCGACCTATTTTCTCTGAAAATAAGTGTCTCCAAAACAGTTGTATTATGTCAGGGAGGTAACACATCAAATATCACTTTAAATGGCAACCATCTAACACCAGTTCTCAAATTCTGCTATCTTGATCCACGGTCACTGCCAGCCTTTCTCTTGATGAAGAAATCAACGCTCGAATAGGAAGTGCGGCTACTACATTCGGCAAACTATCCAAGCGAGCGTGGGACAACACAAAACTGACATTGCAGACGAAGATTCACATATATCGAGCCTGTGTAATTAGTTCTTTACTATATAGCTCAGAAACATGGACAGCCTACTCAAGACACGAGAGGAACTTAACATCTTTCACCTTCGATTTCTCCGCAAGATTATGAACATCAGGTGGTACGACAAGATAACCAACTCTGAAGTACTGCAACGTGCAAAACTGCCTTCCATCATGGGCATGATCAGCAGTAGACGACTAAGATGGCTGGGACATGTGAGAAGAATGGAAACTTGCCGCATACCAAAACAAATGTTGTTCTGTGAACTTTCGGAGGAAGAGGCACCAGGGCAGACCACTACTCAGATATAAAGATGTCTGCAAAGCCTCAATGAAAAACTTTTCTATAGATCCCAGAACATGGGAGGGACTAGCTGATGACAGAGTTGTGTGGAAAGCCAAATTACGAAAGGGCGCAGAGTCTTTTGAGAAGAGACTTATATACGAGCTGAACGACAAGAGAGAAAAGCGAAAACTCAGAAGTTGTCACAGTAAAACACTTGCCAATTGATCGTCTGTAAAGACGAAAAGGCCATATATCTAGAGGGAAGGAATGGGAGTGAAAATGGGAACTGCCAGCTACTAACACTTTGCTAGAGGCATGAGACATTTGATTAATCAACACAGAACAAGATGTTATATGCTGGTAAAGATATTGAAGAGGTAATCACAGCAACTATGGATCTCTGGGCATGCAGGAGTCAGTTTCTAATCAACGAGCTGATAGATTGACTGGCTTGGCTAAAATATTAGAGGGAGTGGCCATGGACCAAAATTACATTCTTAACTCACTGAGTGAGTTTTTCAGAACATAAAAGTTTCAGGGTTGTGAATCTCACTCGCTGACCAGACTGAGAGAGATGGGTGTCAATATTGATGCAGCCCGAAAAGAATGATATAACCAATATGCAAAGAGATTGATTAATCAACATCGAACTGGCGTGTTGGGATGCTGGGCGCTGCTGAATTTCTTGAGGCGGAGATCGGAGCACCTATGGACGTGTCCGGAGTGCTATGATGATAATCCTCATATAACTGATAACTGATATGGATCTGTCTCAATGCTGTGATGATAATCCTCACTAATCACAAATATATATAAGAAAAGTAAGTCCTGAATAGATTTCATACTATGAGGCATATTTAGTAATGAATAGATTTCATACTGAGGCATATTTAGTAATGCATAGATTTCATACTATGAGGCATATTTAGTAATGAATAGATTTCATACTATGAGGCATATTTAGTAATGAATAGATTTCATACTATGAGGCATATTTAGTAATGAATAGATTTCATACTATGAGGCATATTTAGTAATGAATAGATTTCATACTGAGGCATATTTAGTAAGGAATAGATTTCATACTGAGGAATATTTAGTAATGAATAGATTTCATACTATGAGGCATATTTAGTAATGAATAGATTTCATACTATGAGGCATATTTAGTAATGAATAGATTTCATACTATGAGGCATATTTAGTAATGAATAGATTTCATACTATGAGGCATATTTAGTAATGAATAGATTTCATACTATGAGGCATATTTAGTAATGAATAGATTTCATACTATGAGGCATATTTAGTAATGAATAGATTTCATACTATGAGGCATATTTAGTAATGAATAGATTTCATACTGAGGCATATTTAGTAATGAATAGATTTCATACTGAGGCATATTTAGTAATGAATAGATTTCATACTATGAGGCATATTTAGTAATGAATAGATTTCATACTATGAGGCATATTTAGTAATGAATAGATTTCATACTATGAGGCATATTTAGTAATGAATAGATTTCATACTATGAGGCATATTTAGTAATGAATAGATTTCATACTATGAGGCATATTTAGTAATGAATAGATTTCATACTATGAGGCATATTTAGTAATGAATAAATTTCATACTATGAGGCATATTTAGTAATGAATATATTTCATACTGAGGCATATTTAGTAATGAATAGATTTCATACTATGAGGCATATTTAGGAATGGGTTCCTTAGCTCTTATTTTTCTTTGGCTAATGACAGAGTTTAAAAAAATAAATATGCTACGAATTCATCAAAACAACATCAGCTTTTAAAAGTTTAAATAAAATTTGCAAGTTATATAGTATTAAAATTAAATTACGAATTGTAAATTCAAATGTTGTATCAATGCCAGCGAGAGTTGGAAAATGACTAAAGATATAGAACGCAAGTTGACTGCATTTGACAATAGATGTCTGCGAAAAACATAAACATAAAATGGAACGAATTCAGGAAAAGTGATGAAACCAGAGAAATGTCTGGTCAACCACTAGTAACAACTGTTATAAGTAAGAGAAGATGGAGATATGTTGAACACACCTTGAGAAGTGATCAGAGAATATCAAAGCATGCAGTGAAGTGGGATGCAAAGGGTTCAAGAAAGAGAGGACATACTAAGGAGACCCTGAAATGAGCTTTGCTGAGAGAGACAAGAAATGTCGGTCTCAGTTCCATGGAGGAGATTGAGCTAGTCGCCTAGGATAGAGCGGTATCGAGAAGTTACTTGTAGGCCCTATGTAATGTATAACGGTACGAGAGGAATTAATGTTATAATAGCACAGGACAAGTGATGTGATTGATTAGCATCATATAGACTGCCTCTATTTTCCAGTACCTTCCTTTCTTTGTCTTGCTTGAAAGATTGTCTTTTGTTTTTCCTTTCTTTGTCTTGCTTGAAAGATTGTTTTTCCTTTCTTTGCCTTGCTTGAAAGATTGTCTTTTGTTTTTCCTTTCTTTGTCTTGCTTGAAAGATTGTCTTTTGTTTTTCCTTTCTTTGTCTTACTTGAAAGATTGTTTTTCCTTTCTTTGCCTTGCTTGAAAGATTGTCTTTTGTTTTTCCTTTCTTTGCCTTGCTTGAAAGATTGTCTTTTCTTTCTTTGTCTTGCTTGAAAGATTGTCTTTTCTTTCTTTGTCTTGCTTGAAAGATTGTCTTTTGTTTTTCCTTTCTTTGCCTTGCTTGAAAGATTGTCTTTTCTTTCTTTGCCTTGCTTGAAAGATTGTCTTTTGTTTTTCCTTTCTTTTATTGGCTTGAAATATTGTCTATATATTTAATGTTGTCTCTTGTATAAATTTCACTGTCTTTTGTAGCTCACACAGAGATCGATGCAGTTTTCTTTCCGTTGTTACTTCACTAGACCAGTGAGTGTGCCTTGGTATATCATATTCGTAGAAGTCTTGAATTATATGGTCTGCAGACTGGGATGCCTGTTCACATGTACACAAGGCTGAATTGTCAATATTTAATTTTGTATACATGTGGCTGAAGAGTCTAGTGTGTTCTGTTCTGAAGCGCAGAATGACAACTGGTTCAAATCTGCTCATATTATGATAGTCGTTATGTGATAGTATTGGTAGCTTTCTGAATGATTTAATCATTCTCTTCTTTTTGTGATAGGTAACTGGTGCATTTGACTGTTCTCCTGCACAGCTTTCTTGTCCAGTTGGTATGTTGTCTTAATTCCTAGTTTTCCACAGCGAGATGGTATTCAATGCACTAAGATCCACTACACTCCACTTTGTATTTTGCAGAGTATGTCTGACCTATCGCTATTTTCTCCTCTTAACCTGGGTCACATGGGCTCTTGTCCTGTTCTTACCCACAAGTCTGTGTTTGCAAAACTGTCATACCATCTAAGTCTAAGAATACATCAAAGACATCTGTTGACAAAGTTCTGAATTTGATTTCACTTGTTCTTAATTGATAAAACATAATCTTTCTAAAACATAGTTAAAAGCTATCTAACTGTAACAGCACAGATGTTCTCTATTAGTGCAAACAATGTTTTGGCAGATGACAAAAAAAAATCAGTATCAAATAAACAGGGACTAAAGTTCTCCTTCTTATTTTAACGCTCCATATCGACCACTTGTTAAACACTATTTTGTGATTTGTATGTGATCTGAGCCTGAAAGCAATTGTGCATTGTGCCAGTTATGCACCTACAAGTAGGTAGACGACAACAAGATACAGACAATGACAAAATATGCGAGAAAATAATGTCAAAAGGAAGAGACTCAAGTGAGAGACAACAAGATACAGACAATGACAAAATCTGCCGAGATAGAAATCGATGATCTAGAAAAGAGAGCTTATGACTACAAGTAGCGGTAGACAGACAACAATATACAGAAATGACAAAATACTGCTGAGATGAAATCGATGTTCTGAAAAGGAGAGTGCACTCAGTAGAGGTAGACAGACAACAAGATACAGACAATGAAAATGCGAGATAAATCATTTGAAGTTTCTCAAGAGTAGACAGACAACAGATCGACAATGACAAAATCTGGATGAATCGATTTGAAAGAGTAGCACGGGTAAAGACAACAGACAATGACAATACAACGACAAAATATCGTAATCAGTTGAAGACAGAAACAAGACAGACAGGACGCACAGATTCCTGTAGCGAGTCGTGTTCGTCGACGTCTTCCGGTGCGTTTCGACCAGTGTGTCGAGCGAGTGTTGGAATGGAGGCATTATGGAAGACGAGCCGTATGGGTAAACCTGGTGCAATGAAGTCAATCCTTCGGCTTTTAAACCCTTTTAAAACTGCAGAGATTAAGTCGATTTATAGGAAAAGACCACAGAAACAAGACAGACAGGGACGCAACACTGTAGAGATGAAGTCAATTTATAGGAAAAGTACACAGACACAAGACTGACAAGGACAAAACACTGTAGCGATGAAGTTGATGTAAAAAACAAGTAGAAAACAGGACAGGCAAAGATGAAACGTAGTGGAGATGAAGTTAATTTATAATGTCAACATTCTAATTGATCGTTATTACTCATGACCCAAGTTTGTAGAGATTCATGATCGTCCATGCCAGTCAGGAAGGCATGTCATGATGACGATAATGCTAGTAACTACTAATAATAAGATGTAATAATAATATAATAATAGCCGTTCATCACAAGCAATGATGACAACAGTCTCGGTCATGTGCTGCTGCACCTCTCTGGTGTGTGGGGAGATGAGTGTAAAGTCCAATCTTAGAGCCCAATCCCCAGCCACAGGTGGGGCATACATAATTACGGTTAGACATGTGCGTGTTGTGTGTTCTATCTTTTCCCAGTAGCTCACTTTCTCTGTGCCTCATTTGGCACGATGATTCTCAGCTATGCAGATTCCTCTTGTGTTGTTACAATGCAACATTTGGCAATCTTGCTCAAGTTATTTCCAGCACGTGGTGTCTATATCGGAGCATTTCAGATACACTTTAAGAGTGTCTTTCAAATGTTTTTTCTGTCCACCAGCAAAAACACTGCCCCTTCAAACTTGCCATACATCAACTGTTTTGGGATGCACGTTTATCAGGCATCCGAGCAACGTAGCCGGCCCATCTCACCTGCACCTTTTGCAACGCTCATGTGAGGACTTTGCTATCTGGAATTTTGTCCTGCCAGTTTATTTTTAGTAGTCTGCGTAGACAACTTGTGTGGAAGTTATTTAGTTTTCTTGCATGTCTGCTATACACTGTCCTTGTCTCGCTTGCGCGGTTAGCACTATGACCTGGTAAACTTTCAGCTTTGTGACTATGCTTATGAATAAGATAATAATATTCAGGTAATAATGAGATAATACTGCTAAGATATACCTACACCAATATTGCAACCATTTGTTGATCTCAGCACCGTAGTTCCTTTATCCAGGCTGTAAGGGATATCAAGTGAAGCTAAATGGGCATATCCAGGTCGAGCACAACCATTCACTCTGTAATAGAATCAATGAAAACCAAAATCATGGCATATCCTTCTCTATCTTTCTATTCTAAACTCAGTTCCAGAGATACGTTCAGTCTTCCAAAAATACCATCTGGTGGCTTACAAACAGGATAGATATCTTAAGGATGTGTTGGTACATAATTGCCTTAAATCCAATGTTCATGGTAATTTCGGCATCGTCCGGTGTGGCTGTCGGTGATGCAATACATGTGATTATGTAATACAGACTCGTACTGTATCTTTTCCTAAAGTCACTTTTGTTATTGAGGATGGTTTTACTTGTGAGTCTCGCAATATAATCTACACCATCAATTGTAAACATCATGACAAGGCATACATATGTGAAACTGGCAAAAAGGTTAGTGACCGTTTCAGCCAACGCTTACGTGATAAACGCAAATGCTCTGTGACCCCTGTAGCCACTCATTTCAATGGAACGCACCATTTGGTAGCTCAAGATATCCAGGTCACAGCCATTTGGTCATGTTCCTCTGATGATCAAAGTCGATTTGGTCATGTTTCTCTGATAATCAAAGTCGATTTGGTCATGTTCCTCTGATGATCAAAGTCGATTTGCTCTAGAGCTGGGTTCCCAAAGTGGGTGGTACCGCCCCCACCCCAGTGGGCGCTGAAGCTTTCCAGAGGGAGGGGGGCGACAGTTGGTTCGGAATCATTTAGGGGGAGTATTTTGCGTGATTTTGCGATTGAATAATCATTAAAAATTTGAATTCTGCATTTTAATTCATCTTATCCCATCTTACATGATTCATTTTTTCATCAATTTTCTATTTCATTTATATAATCATTTGAATATTGTTTATTTCATTTATATAATCGTTTGAAAATTGTCTATTTCATTTATATAATCGTTTGAAAATTGTCTATTTCATTTATATAATCGTTTGAATATTGGCCATGTATGATAGAAATATATATCAATTGTTTATTTCATTTATATAATCGTTTGAAAATTGTCTATTTCATTTATATAATCGTTTTGAAAATTGTCTATTTCATTTATATAATCGTTTGCATATTGGCCATGTATGATAGAAATATATATCAATTGTTTATTTCATTTATATAATCGTTTGAAAATTGGCCATGTATGATAGAAATATATATCAATTTTCTATGTCAAGGTGAAAATAGAGCATGCATATATATGAAGGGGGCGTTGGCAAACTGTTATAATCGGGAGGGGCGTTACAAAGCTTATGTCATGCAAAGTGGACGGTGGGCCCAAAAAGTTTTGGAATCTATGCTCTAGAGAATCATTTTATATCTTTATATGGTACCTTGAGACCTCATGGACTCAACACACTACATTCCTATGCGTCTTAGTACTTTCTCTTCTCATGCTTCATATTCTATATGTGTGTATGTTAAATGTATATATTTTATATATATATATATTTGATTTTGATTGCTTATTTTCTTTTTTTCCACTTCTAGTTTTTGCATTTATTTCGTTATTTGTTTTTAGTCACAGATTTTCATTTTAGTGCCGTTAGAAGTTTATTGTCTGATTCTATACGTATTGTACCGTGTAAGAAGTTTAATTTCTTCACTTTTGTTGTATCATTTGATTGATAAAGATCTTGTGGTCAAAAAATCGTTGTGTATTGTTATTGTTTTTGTGTGTGTAAAACTACAGTATTTTCTTTTACGTGTTTTGACATATCCTTTACAGGACGATGGCATCAACCAAGGTAAACGAGTTGTTGATTTTCTATGCACCACTTATATGGTCAGTAGTTTTCCATTGCTTTCTGACTAGTGAGGTCCACTATTAAGAGAGTAAGTAAGAGTAAAGGAATCCTTTCATACCTTGTGCTGGTATATAGAGCAATACAGTGTTAGGAATGTATTTTTCATTGACCGTCGGCACACGATGGGTGATGTGGTCAGCATCACTGGCCGCCTTTACTTTTCCAGAGTATGTCTGATACCCAGTTGAGGCTGGTTTGACCTGAGAGCTGTCGCGGTCGGGAAAAATTCCACGCCTACTGCGGGAGTTGAACCCGGACCACCAGCCTTGAGAAGCGAGTTCACTAACAACTACGCTACCGCGGTTCTCCGAGGTCCAATATTACCATTCATAAAAATCCACTAGAACAAATTTGCCTCCAAACTGCCCACCACAGGTGTTTGAAAAAGGTACTCTCGGTTTGTGATCGCTCCCAGCAATATATTACAATACACTGAGAATATCTATTCACAAATAAACCGATAGTATAACAAGGAAACAATTCAATGCCAGTTTCAAGATGGCGACGAGTGGTTGTACTAGTTAACGAAAGTGATGAATTTAGTTCACTTCATATATTGCTTCCATAGCTTGGACTACTTCTTGAATTTAGTTCACTTCTTGCCAGTTATTTGATAGTTCCTCATTCAAGCTTGGACTACTTCTTGAATTTAGTTCACTTCATATTGCTTCCATAACTTGGACTACTTCTTGAATTTAGTTCACTTCATATTGCTTCCATAACTTGGACTACTTCTTGAATTTAGTTCACTTCATATTGCTTCCATAACTTGGACTACTTCTTGAATTTAGTTCACTTCATATTGCTTCCATAGCTTGGACTACTTCTTGAATTTAGTTCACTTCATATTGCTTCCATAGCTTGGACTACTTCTTGAATTTAGTTCACTTCATATTGCTTCCATAGCTTGGACTACAACTATTTCTTGAGTTTAATTCACATCATATTGCTTCCATAGCTAGGACTACTACATTTTCTTAAATTCAGTTCACTTCATATTGCTTCCATAACTTGTACTACACTTATTTCTTGAATTTAATTCACTTCATATTGCTTCCATAGCTTGGACTACAACAATTTCTTGAGTTTAATTCACTTCATATTGCTTCCATAGCTAGGACTACTACATTTTCTTAAATTCAGTTCACTTCATATTGCTTCCATAACTTGTACTACACTTATTTCTTGAATTTAATTCACTTCATATTGCTTCCATAGCTTGGACTACTACATTTTCATGAATTGCACACACAATATATTGTGTTATTCATGGAAATACTATGTGATGTAATTAAGCGGTGTAGAAGAAGGATACATATCAAGAAGGATTGGCTCATAAATAACATCATGTCTCGGAAGACCACATTAAACGTCAGAGCGGTTTGGAGAGAAAGGTAATGGAAGGCATGGTTCCTTTAATACGAGGCAGAGGACGACCAAGACAAAGGTGGCAGCAGGACATCAAAGGAACCTTGAATATGATGCTAGAAGAGGCAGGAGAACTTGCAAGAGACAGAGAGCTATTCAGGCAGTCTGTGATGAATGCGACGTTCCGCAAGGGACATGCTACTACTTTTGAAGAATAGTGACCAATTAGTCATTACCAACACAATGTTTTTGTCACGGTTTGAACATTGCAATTCAGGGTAGGTAGAACCCTAAATCTTGGAAAGGTAGTCTGCCTATAGAAAGAGACATCTAGACACGAAACTCCAACCTTCAAAGTCAATGATGTAGGACCAAGTGGCATGGAAATCATCATTAACTCTTTGTCTCAGGAGTCAATAGGTTTTGCGTCATGTAGTGTGTTAGCTGTCCAATGAGACACGATGATCTCCCCCACCGTCGAAGACAACTCGTGGCGTTCAATACTCTACGCCAATTGATCTGGACTTATAACCCGGAACTGTTGACTTCTGTGTTCGAAGTCACCTCTCCGTGACGCATGGAAAAATTTTATGGAGTAGCTGAGTTGTCCCAGCGCCAACTACCCTCTCTCGACCTCGCTGATAGAATCCAGACGAGTGCAAGCACAACCTCTGGTATTATTTTTGCTGCAGGAGCTGCTGGTAGGGGATCACATAATGCATGTCCGACTTAGGGGTTACACTCCGGATTTTATGTTTGGGTTTACTTCCTTAGCCTTTACCTCTCCCAAGGCATGGGAGTAGGAAACTAGTATCTACGAACTACAACATAGTCTAGACAACATAACGCTAATATTGTCTGATATCATTCTAACAAGAGCGAGACCAGATAGATGCAATACTGTGCCCCCATCCCAGATAGATGCAATCCTGTGCTCCCATCCCAGATAGGATACTGCCACCCAAACATGATCAGAACACCAATCTCTTTGAAAGCTAGCAGAGAAGACCAAAGCAGACCTACTGGTAAAATACTCAAAATAATGGCAGTGGAATATGGAAGACATTAGAAACAATAACTACACAATTTGCTGAAAGATCCCAACACTAGCATACGCTCATCCAAGAAACTGGTTTGTTTACAAGCACACAGAGATTCTCCATAAGATGATATGAAGTTTTCCTATAAGTTTATGAAGATGGATGTCATGACTGCCAGATAAAAGACACAGAGGCAACACACATCCACCAGAGAACCCATGACAAGGAAATCACAATTTACAATACCTACTAACCTTCACACAGACACATCCACCTGAACAATATACACCCAAATGCGGAAAATTGCATCATAGAGATTTTAACAGACATTCTTCAAGCTGAAGGTACTCAGACCTAAATGCTAAGTGAGAAGAAGCGAAAGACTTCATCATGAACAACGGTTTAACTGTCCTAAACAAACAAACATGATGACCTAGATTCATAATGCTTGAGTCAGGAGGACAACCAGCAACCCTGATCTAGCAATAGCAACTGAGAATGTTGTAAAAGTCACAAGTCAAAGTGTGTGCAATCAACTAAGGGGGCAGCGACCACAACTCCTTAGTAATCTCCATGAAGTACAGAGGGACACACAAAAGGGTTAACTATTCACTCTCAACTGGAACTACAGGAAGACAAATTGGAACCTATTCTTCTCACATCTAGAAGAAGTCATCAAAGAAAAGGAAACTCAAGAAAATATCCCTAAACGTCAAGCATTCAATATATGGATTCTAGATGCAGGCAAAAGAAATGTCACAAGAGGAAGGAGGGAAGACTACCAACCCTACTAGTCCCCCAAACAGGAAGAACTCTACGCCAAACTTAGCTTTTGATGACTTTCAAGAAAAAAAAGAAAATAGCAGTGATATTCTTTAACCTGTTCCATGCCTTTGACACTGTATGGCCCTAAGGCCTGTTGCTGAAAGTCTTACAAACAGGAGTCTCTAGCAACATGTTGTCCTACATCCTAAACCTTCTCTTCTCCTGAACATAGTAAAAGTAAAATAGACAACCGCCTCAGCAAGATATTAAAAATGAGGAAAGGAGCTTGCTAGGGCAGTGTAATAGTGACCACTCTATTAAAAATATATGAAAATAACATTGCCAAATACTGTCAACATATTATATTAAACATCCTACACACAGACAACTTTGCAGTCTATGTAGCAGGAGAACACACCCCAACAGCCTCCATTAAGTACAACATCAACAAATATCGAATCTCCATCAAATACAACATCAACAAATATCGAATCTCCATCAAATACAACATCAACAAATATCTAATCTCCATCAAGTACAACATCAACTAATATCTAATCTCCATCAAGTACAACATCAACAAATATCTAATCTCCATCACGTACAACATCAACAAATATCTAATCTCCATTAAGTAAAACATCAACAAATATCTAATCTGCATCAAATACAACATCAACAAATATCTAATCTCCATAATGTACAACATCAACTAATATCTAATCTCCATCAAATACAACATCAACAAATATCTAATCTCCATTAAGTAAAACATCAACTAATATCTAATCTCCATCATGTACAACATGAACTAATATCTAATCTCCATCATGTACAACATAAACAAATATCTAATCTCCGTCATGTACAACATCAACTAATATCTAATCTCCATCAAATACAACATCAACAAATATCTAATCTCCATTAAGTAAAACATCAACTAATATCTAATCTCCATCATGTACAACATGAACTAATATCTAATCTCCATCAAATACAACATAAACAAATATCTAATCTCCATCAAGTACAACATCAACAAATATCTAATCTCCATCACGTACAACATCAACTAATATCTAATCTCCATCAAGTACAACATCAACAAATATCTAATCTCCATCATGTACAACATCAACTAATATCTAATCTCCATCAAATACAACATCAACAAATATCTAATCTCCATCAAGTACAACATCAACAAATATCTAATCTCCATCACGTACAACATCAACAAATATCTAATCTCCATCAAATACAACATCAACAAATATCTAATCTCCATCAAGTACAACATCAACAAATATCTAATCTTCATCAAGTACAACATCAACAAATATCTAATCTCCATCAAGTACAACATCAACAAATATCTAATCTCCATCAAGTACAACATCAACAAATATCTAATCTCCATCAAGTACAACATCAACAAATATCTAATCTCCATCATGTACAACATCAACTAATATCTAATCTCCATCAAGTACAACATCAACAAATATCTAATCTCCATCAAGTACAACATCAACAAATATCTAATCTCCATCAAGTACAACATCAACAAATATCTAATCTTCATCATGTACAACATCAACTAATATCTAATCTCCATCAAATACAACATCAACAAATATCTAATCTCCATCAAGTACAACATCACTAAATATCGAATCTCCATCAAGTACAATATGAACAAATATCTAATCTCCATCAAGTACAACATCATCGAATAGTCATCTAGTAAGTAGATATCTCTAGTTGGTGTCTGTTACATACCTGATAATGCTATTTCTCTCTCTGACAATGACACCACATATACAGCTGACTCTCCAACATTTCCAGGTTTTTACTTGAACTTCAAAATCTCTGTCCTTGACCAGGTAAGCTGTATATTCCCCAACACCGTAGAAATGATAAGTATGTCTGAAGTAAAATACAGAGACAAAAAACATAGATGTTACAAATAAACATAAGAGCTGAGATAGTGTAGATGTGACTTGAGTGGACTTGAGTGGACACTCCATATCGACCACTTGTTAACGACTATTTGGGACCTGTATGTAATCTGAGTCTAAGAGCGACTGTACGTTGTATCATTTATGCGCCTATAAGTAGACCAGCACAACTGATTTCTGCAACACTTTATATTTACTAGGGTAGCTTCCCTAGAGCCCTAACTCAGTCGCAGGAGGAAATATTGGACATAGCTGAAGAAGACTAGGGTCTGCCTGTATCTCTATGGTGCCTGTTAAATAACCAATATGACATAATGAGAAGAGCATGTAACCAGCGAGAGCAAACAGCGGGAAATGTTGGACATTGCTGGAGAGAAGCAGATATAACGAAGATCTGAAGTTAAAAAATGTGCAAAACTTAGATAGTTCTAGAAGGATTTGATCACCAACACTGTGAGATATGATACATGATAACACTGTGAGATATGATACATGATAACACTGTGATATACGATACATGATAACACTGTGAGATATTCTCTCTCTCTCGTGATCGTTCCTAGGTTGTTTATATCATTCTAACGTGATATATAAACTGCCAAACACCAAGAACGGATGTACCTGCACAACCTTCAGTACCTATTGGAGCTCAAGTGCTTATCCTTGGGTGGTGTCTTCGGTTTCAACCAGCGTTTGCTGGATTCGCTCTCCGTTAGCCTTTTGCTGTACCCAGCCAAAACCCACAAGGCAGCAGGTTGCTATTTTCTTTCATGGTGGCGACCCGTATATGATCTGCCCTCCCGGGCTGATGAGCGTCATCTGCCCAGCTATACCCATTTTTTAAATTTACTGCTTGATGTGCCTACCATCCAGTTTTGTATACGGTTTGCTCCGCTATCCTTTGATTGTCCCCAATCAAACTACAAGGCACAGTAGTTCCTCGGCGAAACGTGCACTGGCTTTACATCTGCTGGGCGTTTCAATTTTCCGCCATTCGGGTGGTCCGTACACCCTCTCGCCTGCCGTTCCTGCTGCACGCACCGTGCTGACATGCCATGCTCGTCCGCCAATCGGTGGTGGGCCCACTCATTGCATCGCCAGCATGCTTGCTAGCTCTGCTCTGGTGACTGTCTTATCGTCACCATCAGTTTTCACCGTTTTCACATTTACCTGGGTTGTCCGACTCTTGAGCTTAAAATCGTGCCCCCATCCCTGTGATAGGGCCAGAGTCCTAACCATATGTAGGCCCACGTGCAGCTCAACTCGACTCCCAGCATACTCATTGGCTCAAAACAGAGGGCTCAAGAGAGAGCATGCGCGGGCTCCGAGTTTCGCCCACGCAGTGCCGTTATCGTTCCAGCTTTTCCCATCGGCCGGGAGAGACGAGCATTAATAGACACTCTGAGATCCCATCTAGCGTGACTACCTTTGCATCTCTACTTGCACCAGACTAGCTCTCTCACGGCACCTGCCTTCTTAGCCAGACCGGAACTACCATTTGTTTCCAGGGTCACCACGAGGAGGTGAGGGCAAGGGATTAGTGCCAGCTCACTAACCTGGCGCGCCGTTGTTTCCTTGAGCCTTTGATCTCAGATCATACATGATAACACTGTGAGATACAATACATGATAACACTGTGAGATACGATACATGATAACACTGTGTAATATGATACATGATAATTCTATGATAATCTTGTTTTAATGGCGGCTGTGACAAGTGTTTACTATTTCGTCCTTGGATGTATTAGTTTACTCGTGGTTTAGGGAACGTTATATCTATACTTGGAAGCATAGAGATGCCTTAGGTCGTTTTTGACTAATAGGTTGACTGTCATTATAGTTATTCGATGTGTAGGTGGGATTTATTTATTCTATACACTCCGACGCGAGTAACCTACCCATTTTCAACGACGAAAGTGATGGACTATGCGATACCGGTTTACGATAGGTTACCCTATGAGTCATAGCGCAGCTATTTTTAAACGGCAAGGAATGTCCATCCTTAATTCAAAAGTCTGTAACGGTAAGGGAGGCGGATGAATCAAAATGATCAACGGCTCACAAAGCGAACACAGCAAAGTGTGGGGCACACATGAGGCGCTTTCAGGACATACAAATGATTTGCGGCTGGCCCTCGTGGAAGAAATTGGGACTTCACCACGTACAACCAAAGACGTAGCAATGAAGCAAAAACATCCATCTGAAGATAAACAATACATGAAAACAAGAAAAAGACACATTCGTTTTGCAACATGGAATGTTAGAACCTTACACCAAGAAGGAAAACTAGACAATTTAATACTAGAGACAACAGATATGAAGGTAGATATTATGGGAGTCGCAGAAACAAGATGGAAAGGCGAGGAATACACAAGAAGAGATGATTATATATTTATACATTCAGGAGGAGAATATCATGAGCGAGGAGTAGGTATACTAATAAAAAAGGAAATAGAAAAATACATCAGTGGTTATTGGACGTATAACGACAGAATGATGCTTTTAAAGATCAGAGCAAAGCCATTCGATATAGCAATTATCCAAACATACGCTCCAACATCAGACCATACAGATGAAGAAATCGAAAAATATTATGAAGATTTACAACAAATTCTCAAACAAGTAAAGACAACTGACATACTAATTATAATGGGCGATATGAATTCAAAATTGGCAAAGGCAAATACAAGAACATTGTAGGACAATACGGACTAGGAACAAGGAATGAACGAGGAGATAGGCTTATCCAGTTCTGTGAAGAAAATAACATGGTTATATGCAACACATTTTACCAACAAGAATCTAGGAGATTATACACATGGAAAAGCCCAGGAGATAGAAAAAGGAACCAGATAGATTTCATCATGATTAGGAACAGATTTAAAAATAATGTAATGAACACCAAAACATATCCAGGAGCAGATATAAATTCTGATCATAATCCAGTGATGATCAAACTAAATATAAAACTAAAAAGATAGACCAACCAACAAGAAAAGAACCACATATAGATATATCAGCACTTAAACAATCAGAGATACAACAGAAATATTGTGTGAAGTAAGAACAAATATGAATGCCTAATGACAGAGTGCTTAGAACAATACAGAAGAGAAAATCCTGAAGAGAAAGTAGCCAATAAATGGGATTGCTTAAAACAGAGTATACAAACTGCAAACAAAAACCTGCCTGTAAAAGAATCAATGAAAAATCAAATGTGGATGACTGATGAAATCTTAGAAAAAATGACAGAACGAAAGAAAGCCAAGAACACCCAAAGTATACAATTTTAGACAACGAAATACGCAACATGTGCAGAACCACAAAAGTAAACTGGTTAGAAACAAATGCAAGGAAATAGAAGATATGGCAGAAAAACACAGGACTAGAGATATGCACAGAGAAATAAGACAAATGACAAGTAAGAAAAATACTGTAAAAGGTGGAGGATGTATCAAAAACAACAACAACCAACTTTGATAAAACAGAAATATTGACAAGATGGACAGAATATGTAACGGCTCTATTTGATGATCAAAGAAGCAGTAAACACAGTATAAAGTGCAATGACAGCCCAAGAATATTAAAATCTGAAGTTGTAAGAGCAATCGAAACAATGAAGCGAGGAAAGGCTGCAGGATTGGACAATATTACTGTGGAAATGTTAACCTCCTTAGAGGATTTTGGTATTTCAACCATTACAGATTTGTGCAATGATATATATAACACAGGATATATACCAAGAGACTTGAAGACATCAGTATTCATACCACTACCCAAAAGCCCAAAGCACAGGAGTGCACAGACTATAGGACAATTAGCCTGATGAGCCACATAACAAAAATACTACTCAAGATCATACATGAAAGAATTAAAAACAAGATAGACATAGAAGTAGGAGAAGAACAGTTTGGCTTTAGAAAAAAACAGAGGAACAAGAGAGGCAATACTTTGTATAAGACTACTCGCTGACAAGTATATAGAAGTGCAAAAAGTATCTACTTGTGTTTCATCGATTATAGCAAAGCTTTTGACAGAGTCCAACATGAAAAGCTAATCATATGTCTACAAGAAATAGGCCTAGATGGGGATGATATCAGACTAATAAGTAACATATACTGGGAACAGACAGCAATAATAAAATATGAAAATAGCTACTCTCCATACATAGACATAAAGAGAGGAGTGAGACAAGGATGCATACTGTCACCAAGCCTATTTAACATCTACACAGAGAAAATCTTCAAACAACTAGAGGAATGCCAGGACTCAAGATCAATGGAAAAATAATAAATAACTTAAGATATGCAGATGACACAGTATTGGTAGCAGAAAATGAACAAGATCTACAAGAATTAGTGGACCAATTGGACAGAACTAGCAAGGAATATGGATTAGACATTAACATACAGAAAACAAAAACTATGGTAATCAACAAGGACATGGAAAAACCTAAAATGAATATAAAAATACATGGAGAATTACTACATCAAGTAAAAAGCTACTCCTATCTCGGTCAGATGATAACAGATGATGGCAGATGTATAACTGAAATTAAAAAAGAGAATAGGAATGGCCAAGGATAATTTCAATAGTATGAGAAAGTTACTGACATCCAAACAAATCACAAACAGGCTAAAATTAGAATGATCAAATGCTATATATATCCTATATTAATGTATGGCTCGGAAACATGGACAATGAACAAGCAGTTAGAAGACAGAATTGATGCATTTGAGATGTGGATATATAGAAGAATAAGCAGAGTTTCATGGACAGAAAAACAGACAAATAAACAAGTTTTAGGAAAACTAGGCATGAAGAAACAATTATTAAGAGAAATAAAATTCAGACAAGTAAAGTATTTTGGGCACATAAAAGGCATGACACCATGATAAAACATTTACTAGAGGGGAAAGTTGAGGGAGAAGAGCAAGAGGAAGACCGAGAGATAAGTGGGAGGAAACTTTAAGAAATGGACAGGTTACAGTCTGGCAGTGTGCAACACCAAGGCGAAAGACAGAGGATGCTGGAGATTCATTGCAGCCAACCTTCGATGTGGAGACGGCACCTGATGATGATGAATTCTGTGAGATATGATCATACTGCGAGATGTGATACATGATAACACTGATGATACTTTCATTCTTACATATTGACTTCGTCTTCTAACAAGTTTCTACTTACGGATAGTCAAATCCTATCACATGAGGGTCTCCAGTTAAAGAGCAGGTGTAACCAGCTTGCAATTTCACAGTAATCTGAAAATGATATTATTCACAACATATTGTGACGTTATAGTAAAAAAATATGAAACAAAGTTCATAGACAAATTCAGCAACTGATGGTACAATACAACAATGTAATGGAAATCTAAGTTAAAAAATGAAACCCTTCAAAAGCAACTTGATCATCATCATTGTTGTCATTATGTTAGACAGTCGTAAGACTGGAGATCGTCTGATCATATCTCTCTACTGTACCCTGTCATTGTCTTAATATCAACTGTCCATAGATAAGTTCATCTGACCGTGTCTCTCTACTGTACCCTGTCATTGTCCTAATATCAACTATCCTGCATCATCATCTGATCATATCTCTGCATCATTATCTGATCATATCTCTGCATCATCATCTGATCATATCTCTCCATCATCATCTGATCATATCTCTCCATCATCATCTGATCATATCTCTGCATCATCATCTGATCATATCTCTCCATCATCATCTGATCGTATCTCGGCATCATCATCTTGTTGAAGGATAGAGTTGATGATGATGGAGTTAAGCTGGTAGTAGCATTGTTGTAGTTTTTATGTTCCTGATGATGATGGTGTTTTCTTTACAATGGCTGTGACACAACTACAATATATTGAACGACCATGGGTTTTTGTGGAGTCATATACACATATTTATTTAATGTTAGGATACATGTGTGAACAACACACTAAGAACACGTCCCACTGTATCCTATGTTTCCGTTCGTTCTTTCATGTTTACTAAAATGTTCCTACTCTGACCGTCACTACACAACTATGTCAACTAGTTTCTCTACGTCGATGTCTCGTTTTAGTGTTGCCATCTGCTTAGAAGTATCTTTGGCTTGCAAACACTACAGTCTGCTAATAAACTATCTAAATATATACAAGCTACACACTAAAGCTAACTGTCTGGTTCATCAGCTGCCACCTGGGGCTGCTACTACAATCTGATCATATCTCTGCATCATCATCTGATCATATCTTTGCATCATCATCTGATCGTATCTCTCCGTCATCATCTGATCATAATCATCACTTTTATTTTGTTAAGATTTTTAATCAAGATTTGTTTCCGACATAACATTTCAAGGAAAGAAGTCATAATCAAATAAAACCAGTGATCAATAGGAACCATCAGCATGTACAATCTCCACTATCTGCTGCAAGAGACTGTGAACATATGTGTCTGTCCAGTGTACAGTGGCATTACTTTTCTTAATCAGTAGCAATTTTAAAATGAAAAAGAAAATATATACAAACCGGAACCGGGTTCGGCTTATAGTTCTTCAAAATGTCAATATAAGGACCACTTCCTGTTAGTGTTATGCTTTCAAAGGACAAGGTCGTTTGTTTATTGCCAGAACTGACATCATTTCTGAAGGGTACTACAGTAATCTGAAATTGTGCAGTAGGGGAAGGAGAGGAGTGAATGAAAACTTTAGTTCAGGGAATCTCAAACTGTACATATTGGATAACATTAGAAACCTTCATAGATAAAACTTTAAAACAAATAAATTACTAATAGAATAATGTCACAAAGATATAATATAAGAATCTGATATAGTTTAGACTAGGATTTCTGATATCATCATGAACTCTTCAATATTGTCTTCATAATAGTCATGTGATAAGTATGGGATAAAATGGACAAACATGGACAAACATGTGATAAATATGGGACAAACATGATAAATGTGGACAAACATGTGATAAATATGTAATGATGATGTGATGATAATATCATGTTGTTGTGATGATGATTGTATGATGTTGTTGTGATGATGATTGTATGATGTTGTTGTGATGATGATTGTATGATGTTGTTGTGATGATGATGTGATGATGATTGTATGATGATTGTGTGATGATGATGTGATGATGATTGTGTGATGATGATTGTGTGATGATGATGTGATGATGATTGTGTGATGATGATGTGATGATGATTGTGTGATGATGATTGTGTGATGATGATGTGATGATGATTGTGTGATGATGATGTGATGATGATTGTGTGATGATTGTATGATGATGATTGTATGATTATGTGATGATGATTGTATGATGATGATTGTATGATGATATGATGATTAGGACAATGATGGTTCTTAGATGTTTAGTAACCTTACTTTAAACACTGCCTGTTTTCTGTCAGGATCCCAATCTTTCGAGCATATCTTGAGTTTACATGTGTCTTTCAAAGTCACCACTGAATGTAACAAGAAATTATCTTGTAAAAACCTGGCACTAATTATTTGTAACTGACATTTGTTATGAGAAATTTCAAACTTAAAATACAATATAACATGACAGGGAGATCTAAGAATTGGTTATTGGTTATTGGTTACTAAACTGACGTCATTGCACTCGGGCAAACCCATAGGTGCTCAGTCTCCCCAACAGATATCGAAGAGTATGCATACTGATGGTTCCTGTGGCTCGCTGATTAAACACACCTCTCACTCTGCCTCTCAGGCATCCAGTTCGACTTGAACAACGGGTAATTCCAAACTGCTTAAATCGCTTGATCGATTCAACATCGATTTTAGTGTCCTCATCCAACAGAGAGTCTCGAAGAATATCCCCCTTATCCATCTTCAACTCCCAACAATCGATGCTGTTGATGCAAGCCTGTCCGCTCTCTCATTACCGTAAACACCCGCATGCCCAGGACAGTATATCCACGTAAGCCGATGGAGGTTAGAAACTTCTATAGACGATATCCACTCATACCGAACCTGCCCTTCTGGATCTTGTGAAGCATCGACTGAGAGTCAGATACAACAACTGCCCAGTAAATGAAGTCCCAGAAATCCAATGGAGGGCAGCAGTAACGCCTCAACCTCCATCCTCATACTAGAAGTAGTTGTCCTGTATGCCCCACTTCGCTCTGCAACAACCCTACCATGCGATTAGCCAAGAAACCCCAGCCGGATTTCTACCACGTTGAACCGACCCATCTGTATATACAACAAATCATCATCCCTTGCATTATCTTCTATCAGCTGCTTAACTGCGAGATCAGCCTTCATGTTGCCCCAATCTCTACATTCTCTTCCAAGAGTAATGATACGTTGAGATAGTTCATCATGCTACCATCTGTTGGGATCCATTCTTCCCTTTTGGTAGAGTCGCAACCGTAGTCACCTGGCCAATCGCTTCTCTCAGCCTGGGCCATCCACGCATGCCACGCTTGATTCTCGTACCCTTAACATCATTAGTGTTCTTGTGAAGTGGATGTCTCTTATCCGAAGTAACCCGCATATATGCCTTGGTTTGGGCGATTGCATGACGGGAGCGTAGTGACAGAAGGCCAAGCATATATCTCATCTTCACAATGGGGGTATTCTAGTGCAGCCCAGAACTATACGCATACCTTCATTCTGAACCCGCTCGAGCGCTCACATTGTGATCTTGATATCGTAAGAATTCCGAGTCCGTAATCTACCACTGACATTACCTGTCGATCGAACAAAAGGGCAAGTAGTCTCTGCTCAAGGTGTGCGGCCACTATAACTTTGAGAGCCGCAAGACCACGCTTGCATCGTTGTATCGTCTGTTCAATATGGTGTTTGAAAGATAGACTACGATCAAAGGTTATTCCAAGATAGCGAAGCTTGTCTCTGCGCTCGATGGTATGTTCATCAAAGATTACACAGGGTAGGTCAGCCTTGACGATGTGATTATTCAACGAGCACCACAACATACACGCTTTTCAGGATTGACCTGAGAGCGAGACTCTCTACACCAACCCGAGATGGTATGCAATGTTTTCTGAATGTCGTCAACCATCTCTCGTCTATCTGACCCAGTCCTATATATTAAGATATCATCTGCAAATGTCAATGTCCACCCCAATCCGGTTGGCTGAATTTTAGCTACATTTGCTGTGTAAATATTAAACAACACGGGTGATAGAGGAGAACCCTGGGGTAATCCGGCATTACAGAGCAGGATCCGATGTCCATGTTCCTAAACGGAGTGCAACGGTTCTCTCAATTAAAGAAGCAGCTATCCAGTTTACCAGCCAAGGATTAACTTTACATTTAATCAAAGAGCGCACCATTATTGAATAATTCACCTTGTTATAAGCATCCTCCAAGTCGATGCATACAGCAACAGTCTCTTGCTTGGATTGGAAGCCTTCATAAACATCATAATTCAAACGTGCCAGCATTGTCCCATGTCCCTTTCATTGGCCGTAGCTACCCAAAGTGTCAGGGAGAATGTGGTCATTCTCCAAGTGACACATTACCTTTCTGGCCACTATCTTCTATAGTAATTTGCCATATACATTTTGCAAGGTGAGTTGCTGGTAGCTGCTGAGCAGTTTAGGATCCTTCCCATGTTTGTGGAGCGGTCGTAAATAACTATGAAGCCAACCTCGGTACACAGCTCTCTGTACACTTTTGTTGAAATCCATCACAACTGCATTAATATCAGTCTAGTCCAGCTGTTTGATGTGATGATATTGGACACCATCAGGCCCTGGAGCGGTGCTGTGGCTTGCCTTGAGTGCATTAACAACATCCTCCTTGGTTATTAAGTCAATGTAAGGTTCTCCAGAGCTAGTAATATCACTAAGAGCACTTATGATATTATGGCGGTCAGTTTTATCACCTTTTTCTGTCTGTTCCACGAAACGATGAAGGAACCCCTGCCCTTTTTCTGCATCTGTTGTCAAGACGGATCCTGACGAGTCACGAAAAGTAGGAAAAGACTGGCTGGTATTCCTCCTGTTCATTTTGCGATGAAAGTGCCAGAATTGATATAGAGACTTGTTGCCACAGACTTCATGTTATGAAAGTCTCCCATAACCCACTCTTTGCCTCACTAGCCAATACTTTGAAATCCCCAGTGGCTTTGTGGTGAATAGCAGACTTTTCAGCCACATCACACATATTTCTAGGTCGATTCTTTCTGCTCTCTCTGCCATGACTTTGTAGCAGCCTCTTTTCCAGCCATGCTTTTTCAACATTTTCATTCCACCAAGGTGGTTGCAAGAAAGGAGTCCTAGCAGTCTTCTTTCTGGCAGTCTGTCGCAGTATACGTAATGGGTTTTCGTGATCAGAGTGGCATGACGTGTACTGAAAGACAGATTTGGGTCTTCTGTGTCGCAAATTATTGGCCTTATTAAGAAGAACAAGCAGGAGATGATCACTATCTTGAGACCCAAGAACATTCCATCGAGCAAAAGTAGCATCAGTTGTGGAGATCAGTGCCAGATCAATTACACCATCAGTGTCCTCAGGTCTAGAAGCTAACTGAGTTGGGCGGCCGTCATTCAATATCGTCAAGGCAGAGTTTAGTAGAGCAGAACTCAAAGCGATGCCCTGTCTATTCTCGATAGGCGTTGCCCACTCCTTTGATCGAGCATTGAAATCCCTGCTATGAGAAACTTGTAGCGTGGTACATCTGAGAGTTTCTCAAGGAAATCCCAGTTATCTTCAATATGGAGTTTGTCCACATGGGCGTACACAATATAGATTCGCCATACCTGATCACGAATTGTTAATTGAATTCCTTGTAATTCCACACCTCGGTAAGAAGTCAGGCGTGCAAGGCAGTTGTGGGTAAGGCCATGTTTCACATAGATAGCCTGACCTCGTCCCATCCGGTTCACTGGGAGTGAAATAACATTTGAATCCTGGACACTCAAGGGCTTAATCCTGCTGCAAGTTGGTTTACTGAATCATGAAATGTCGAAGGTCATAGACTAGCTTCTGTAGAATTGGTCCTCTCTGTTTTGCACTTCGACAATTCCAGTAACCAATGCGTAGATATTTCAGAGCAAGTCGGTCTGTCTTTCTTCTAAACCGCCTCTGTCCAGCTCGCTCTTACGTCCCATTTCTCTTCTCTCCTCTACCTCTTCTTTTGTATGCATATTTTCTTGTCTGATCTGCTGAGGACCAGTCAACGGTGCACGAACCCCGTAGCACGGCTGGAGCTCATTACATATAATACAAATTAGACAGCAATGTAAACCTGAAAACAAAGAGCATGTAACATTATAATTGGTGAAAACGTATAAATCAAAATAATAAACGCCGTATTTTGTTCAGCTTCTATTCACGATGTTGGAGAACAAACCAAATGGTAAAAATAACCAACTGTAAAAATTACAACGCTCCTATGAATAAAAGTAACTATAAAGAACATGAAATGATAAATTAAAATATAACTCAAACAGAATATTGACAATTGAATCTTTTTTGAACTCAGCTGTCGTTGTGCATCAGAAGGTCATTGCTGTGTATTCAACGTCATGAATTCATGCAGTTTTCAGCGAGATGATATATGCCATGCGTTGTTGAACTTGTGTACAGTCAAAATGATACCATATGCTATCTAACGACAACTGAGGATGTTGAGAAATGTAACATCCTAGTAAATAAAGTGTTTATGCGGTTGTTAGGGTAAGAATTACAATCTCCGACATGTTGGTTCGGTGACGTAGTACGCACCAACATGTGATCTAAGAAGCAGGAAATAAGATAATAGACCACTGTACCAGGTCTATAAGTCTAGAGCTGACCAAGACTATACAGCAACTTGAAGTAGTACATTGAGATAATTGAAGTTTATGACATGTCTACAAGTCTAGAGCTCACCAAGACTATACAACAACTTTGAGTAGTACATTGAGATAATAGAAGTTTGTGACAGGTCTACAAGTCTAGAGCTGACCAAGACTATACAGCAACTTCAAGTAGTACATTGAGATAATTGAAGGCTGTACCAGGTCTACAAGTCTAGAGCTGACCAAGACTATACAGCAACTTCAAGTAGTACATTGAGATAATTGAAGGCTGTACCAGGTCTACAAGTCTAGAGCTGACCAAGACTATACAACAACTTCAAGTAGTACATTGCGATAATTGAAGTTTGTGACATGTCTACAAGTCTAGAGCTGACCAAGACTATACAACAACTTCAAGTAGTACATTGAGATAATTGAAGTTTGTGACATGTCTACAAGTCTAGAGCTGACCAAGACTATACAGCAACTTCAAATAGTACATTGAGATAATTGAAGTCAACTGTGGTAGTGGCCTAAGGAAGCTACCTAGTAAATAAAAGTGTCACAGAAATTGGATGTTCTAGCCTACTTGAAGGCGCATAACGCAACAATACTATCGCTCTTAGGTTCAGATCACATACAAATCACAGAGTGGTTTAACAAGAGTCGATATGGGGCGTTTAAGAAGAAGGAGAAGAATGTAGTAAAACAGGAATAACACATATAATAACAGATAGAACAGCAGCAACAAAGAAAATAAAAAATATGAACAGCTGTACAAAGACAATAACTTCAACAGATAACAAAATGTAAATAAAGACAATAAATAATAATAATAACATTATAAAAAAATCAGTAGTCAAAGCAATAACAATCATAACAGCAGAAAGAATGCCGAAAAACCAGATCAACTAGAGTACCAACAACAGAAACAAAAAATAATAAAGAACTGCAACAAAGACAGTGATTAGAACAACAGGAACACAGCGGTGGCAGCAACAATGCAGTAACATCAACAGCAACAACAGTAGATGCAACATTTAAACAACTGCAACACAGCTGTGCAGCAAAGAAAAAAAACAACAACACTTTAAAAACAACAAGAAAAGTGACAGAGTAAAAGAACAGCAACAAATACAACAAGCTGCTTTCCAAATTTCTGCTGCTGCTCAGTTTGTAAGTCAGACAGCAGTCTTGTCCTTCGTTACAGACAACAGGGATGGTTGAGGTAACTTCAAGCTCCTTCTCAGTATCTTGGACATTGATATTAAGACTTCCAGGATTCACCTGAGAACATACAACAAATTATATGATACATATTCTATGTTAGCATCAACGATCTATCTGTCCAATTTTCTGCAGTAAAGTTAAGAACAACATTGCATCTATAGTTGTATGTAGATGAACTAGATCTATTTTCTTTAGTTGCAGGAAAGTAAAATGGAAACAAATCAACAACTTACAACAACATGCAGATATCATTTCCTGACATTAGATTGAGTAAAAATGAACTGATGTTACAACAACAAACATATATTTCCCGACATTAGATTGAAGAGTAAGAATGTAACTGATGTTACAACAACAAACGAAAATCATTTCCTGACATTAGATTGAAGTGAAAAGTAAATGATGTTTACAACAACAAGCAGAATAATTTCCACATTAGATTGAAGAGTAAGAATGTTACTGATGTTACAACAACAAGCAGATACCATTTCTAATTAGATTGAAGAGTAAGAATGTTACTGATGTTACAACAACAAACAGATACCATTTCCTGACATTAGATTGAAGAGTAAGAATGTTACTGATGTTACAACAACAAAAATACCATTTCTGACATTAGATTGAAAGAAGTAAGAATGTTAAATGCTACAGCAAAAACATATATCATTTACTGACATTAGATTGAAGAGTAAGAATGTAACTGATGTTACAACAACAAACAGACATCATTTCCTGACATTAGATTGAAGTGTAAGAATGTAACTGATGTTACAGCAACAAACGAAAACCATTTCCTGACATTAGATTGAAGAGTAAGAATGTAACTGATGTTACAACAACAAACATATATCATTTCCTGACATTAGATTGAAGAGTAAGAATGTTACTGATGTTACAAACCCAAACAGATATCATTTCCTGACATTAGATTGAAGAGTAAGAATGTTACTGATGTTACAACAACAAGCAGATACCATTTCCTGACATTAGATTGAAGAGAAGAATTTACTGATGTTACAACAACAAACAAAATCATTTCCTGACATTAGATTGAAAGAGTAAGAATTTACTGATGTTACAACAACAAACGATATCATTTCGACATTAGATTGAAGAGTAAGAATGTTACTGATGTTACAACAACAAACAGATATCATTTCCGACATTAATTGAAGAGTAAGAATGTTACTGATGTTACAACAACAAGCAGATATCATTTCCTGACATTAGATTGAAGAGTAAGAATGTTACTGATGTTACAACATCAAGCAGATATCATTTCGACATTGAAATTTAAGAAGTAAGAATGTAACTGATGTTACAACAACAAACAATACCATTTCCTGACATTGATTGAAGGTAAAATGTTACTGATGTTAACAACAAGCAGATATCATTTCCTGACATTGATTGAAAGTAAGAATGTTACTGATGTTAACAACAAGCAGATACCATTTCCTGACATTAGATTGAAGAGTAAGAATGTTACTGATGTTACAACAACAAACATATATCATTTCCTGACATTAGATTGAAGAGTAAGAATGATGATGTTACAACAAAAAAACAGATATCATTTCCTGACATTAGATTGAAGAGTAAGAATGTTACTGATGTTACAACAACAAACAGATATCATTTCCTGACATTAGATTGAAAAGTAAAATGTTACTGATTTACAACAACAAGCAGATATCATTTCCTGACATTAGATTGAAGAGTAAAAATGTTACTGATGTTACAACATCAAGCGATATCATTTCTACATTGATTGAAGAGTAAGAATGTAACTGATGTTTCAACAACAAACAGATACCATTTCCTGACATTAGATTGAAGAGTAAGAATGTTACTGATGTTACAACAACAAACATATATCATTTCCTGACATTAGATTGAAGAGTAAGAATGTTACTGATGTCACAACAACAAACAGATATCATTTCCTGACATTAGATTGAAGAGTAAGAATGTTACTGATGTTACAACAACAAACAGATATCATTTCCTGACATTAGATTGAAGAGTAAGAATATTGATGTTACAACAACAAACAGATATCATTTCCCGACATTAGATTGAAGAGTAAGAATGTAATTGATGTTACACACAATGCGATACCCTTTCCTGACATTAGGGTTGAAGAATAAGAATATTACTGATGTGACAACAACAAACATATACCATTTCCTGACATTAGATTGAAAGTAAAAATGAACTGATGTTACAACAACAAACGAAAACCATTTCCTGACATTAGATTGAAGAGTAAGAATGTAACTGATGTTACAACAACAAGCAATATCATTTCTGACATTAGATTGAAAAGTAAAAATGTTGATGTTACAACAACATGCAGATATCATTTCCTGACATTAGATTGAAGAGTAAGAATGTTACTGATGTTACAACAACAAACAGATACCATTTCCTAACATTAGATTGAAGAGTAAGAATGTAACTGATGTTACAACAACAAACAGATATCATTTCCTGACATTAGATTGAAGAGTAAGAATGTTACTGATGTTACAACAACAAACATATATCATTTCTTGACATTAGATTGAAGAGTAAGAATGTTACTGATGTTACAGCTACAAACAGATACTATTACCTGACATTAGATTGAAAAGTAAGAATGTTACTGATGTTACAACAACAAACAATATCATTTTCCCGACATTAGATTGAAGAGTAAGAATGTTACTGACTTACAGCAACATGCAGATACTATTACCTGACATTAGATTGAAGAGTAAGAATGTAACTGATGTTACAACAACAACGATATCATTTTGACATTAGATTAAGAGTAAGAATGTTACTGATGTTACAACATTGCAGATATCATTTCCCGACATTAGATTGAAGAGTAAGAATGTTACTGATGTTACAACAACAAACAGATACCATTTTCTAACATTAGATTGAAGAGTAAGAATGTAACTGATGTTACAACAACAAACATATACCATTTCCTGACATTAGATTGAAGAGTAAGAATGTTACTGATGTTACAACAACAAACAGATATCATTTTCTGACATTAGATTGAAGAGTAAGAATGTTACTGATGTTACAACAACAAACATATATCATTTCCTGACATTAGATTGAAGAGTAAGAATGTTACTGATGTTACACAACAAAAAGATACTATTACCTGACATTAGATTGAAGTAAGAATGTAACTGATGTTACAACAACAAACGAAAATCATTTCCCGACATTAGATTGAAGAGTAAGAATGTTTCTGATGTTACAGCAACATGCAATACTATTACCTGACATTAGATTGAAGAAGTAATGTAACTGATGTTACAACAACAAACGATATCATTTCCTGATTAGATTGAAAGTAAGAATGTTACAACAACAGATATCATTTCCTGACATTAGATTGAAGAGTAAGAATGTAACTGATGTTACAACAACAAACAGATATCATTTCATGACATTAGATTGAAGAGTAAGAATGTAATGATTTACAACAACAAACAGATACCATTTCCTGACATTAGATTGAAGAGTAAGAATGTTACTGATGTTACAACAACACAAAATCATTTCCTGACATTAGATTGAAGAGTAATAATGTAACTGATGTTATAACAACAAACAGATATCATTTCCTGACATTAGATTGAAGAGTAAGAATGTAACTGATGTTACAACAACAAATAGATATCATTTCCTGACATTAGATTGAAGAGTAAGAAAAGTAACTGCTGTTACAACAACAAACAGATATCATTTCCTGACATTAGATTGAAGATAAGATGTAACTGATTTACACAACAAACAGATATCATTTCTGACATTAGATTGAAAGAAATGTAACTGATGTTACAGCAACAAACAGATATCATTTCCTGACATTAGATTGAAGAGTAAGAATGTTACAACAACAAACAGATATCATTTCCTGACATTATATTGAAGAGTAAGAATGTTACTGATGTTACAACAACATGCAATATCATTTCCGACATTAGATTGAAGAAATAAGAATGTTACTGATGTTACAACAACAAAGATACCCTTTCAACATTAGATTGAAGAGTAAAATGTAACTGATGTTACAACAACAAAGATATCATTTCCTACATTAGATTGAAGAGTAAAATATTACTGATGTTACAACAACAAACATATATCATTTTTGACATTGATTGAAGAGTAAGAATGTTACTGATGTTACAGCTACAAACAGATACTATTACCTGACATTAGATTGAAAAGTAAGAATGTTACTGATGTTACAACAACAAACAGATATCATTTCCTGACATTAGATTGAAGTAAGAATGTTACTGACGTTACAGCAACATGCAGATACTATTACCTGACATTAGATTGAAGAGTAAGAATGTAACTGATGTTACAACAACAAGCAGATATCATTTCCTGACATTAGATTGAAGAGTAAGAATGTTACTGATGTTACAACATTAAGCAGATATCATTTCCTGACATTAGATTGAAAAGTAAGAATGTTACTGATGTTACAACAACAAACAGATACCATTTTCTAACATTAGATTGAAGAGTAAGAATGTAACTGATGTTACAACAACAAACATATACCATTTCCCGACATTGATTGAAGAGTAAGAATGTTACTGATGTTACAACAACAAACAGATATCATTTTCTGACATTAGATTGAAGAGTAAGAATGTTACTGATGTTACAACAACAAACATATATCATTTCCTGACATTAGATTTGAAAAGTAAGAATGTTATGATGTTACAGCAACAAACAGATACTATTACCTGACATTAGATTGAAGAGTAAGAATGTAACTGATGTTACAACAACAAACAGATATCATTTTCTGACATTAGATTGAAGAGTAAGAATGTTACTGATGTTACAGCAACATGCAGATACTATTTCTGACATTAGATTGAAAGTACAATGTAACTGATGTTACAACAACAAATGATATCATTTCCTGACATTAGTTGAAGATAAGAATGTTACAACAACGATATCATTTCCTGACATTAGATTGAAGTAAAGAATGTAACTGATGTTACAACAACAAACGATATCATTTCCTGACATTAGATTGAAGAGTAAGAATGTAACTGATGTTACAACAACAAACAGATACCATTTCCTGACATTAGATTGAAGAGTAAGAATGTTACTGATGTTACAACAACAAACATATATCATTTCCTGACATTAGATTGAAGAGTAATAATGTAACTGATGTTATAACAACAAACAGATATCATTTCCTGACATTAGATTGAAGAGTAAGAATGTAACTGATGTTACAACAACAAATAGATATCATTTCCTGACATTAGATTGAAGAGTAAGAATGTAACTGCTGTTCAAAACAAACAGATATCATTTCTGACATTAGATTGAAAGTAAGAATGTAACTGATGTTAAAAAACAAACAGATATCATTTCTGACATTAGATTGAAAGTAAGAATGTAACTGATGTTTTCAGCAACAAACAGATATCTTCCACATTAGATTGAAAGTAAGAATGTTCAACAACAAACAGATATCATTTTCCCGACATTATATTGAAGAAATAAGAATGTAACTGATGTTACAACAACAAACAGATATCATTTCCTGACATTAGATTGAAGAGTAAGAATGTAACTGATGTTACAACAACAAACAGATATCATTTCCTGACATTAGATTGAAGATAAGGAAAAGTAACTTTATGTTACAGCAACAAACGATATCATTTTCCTGACATTAGGGTTGAAGAGTAAAATGTTACAACAACAAAAGATATCATTTTCCCGACGCTAGGTTGAAGAGTAAGAATGTAACTGATGTTACAACAACAAACATATATTATTTCCTGATATTAGATTGAAGAGTGAGAATGTTACTGATGTTTCAACAAAAACAGATATCATTTCCTGACAATAGATTGATGAGTAAGAATGTAACTGATGTTACAACAACAAATAGATATCATTTCCTGACATTAGATTGAAGAGTAAGAATGTAACTGATGTTACAACAACAAACGAAAATCATTTCCTGACATTAGATTGAAAGTAAAATGTAACTGATGTTACAACAAACGAAAATCATTTCTGACATTGATTGAAAAAAAATGTAACTGATGTCACAACAACAAACAGATACTATTACCTGACATTAGATTGAAGAGTAAGAATGTAACTGATGTTACAACAACAAACAGATATCATTTCCTGACATTAGATTGAAGAGTAAGAAATGTTCTGATGTTACAGCAACATGCAGATACTATTACCTGACATTAGATTGAAGGTACAGAATGTAACTGATGTTACAACAACAAACAGATATCATTTCCTGACATTAGATTGAAGAGTAAGAATGTTACAACAACAGATATCATTTCCTGACATTAGATTGAAGAGTAAGAATGTAACTGATGTTACAACAACAAACAGATATCATTTCCCGACATTAGATTGAAGTAAGAATAACTGATGTTACAGCAACAAACATATATCATTTCCTGACATTAGATTGAAGAGTAAGAATGTTACAACAACAAACAGATATCATTTCCTGACATTATATTGAAGAATAAGAATGTAATGATGTTACAAAACAAACAGATATCATTTCCTGACATTAGATTGAAGAAATAAGAATGTAACTGATGTTACAACAAAAACAGATATCATTTCCTGACATTAGATTGAAGAGTAAGAATGTAACTGATGTTACAGCAACAAACAGATATCATTTCCTGACATTAGATTGAAGAGTAAGAATGTTACAACAACAAACAGATATCATTTCCTGACACTAGGTTGAAGAAGTAAAAAATGTAACTGATGTTACAACAACAAACATATATTATTTCCTGACATTAGATTGAAGAGTGAGAATGTTACTGATGTTACAACAACAAACAGATATCATTTCCTGACAATAGATTGATGAGTAAGAATGTAACTGATGTTACAACAACAAAAGATATCATTTTCTGACATTAGATTGAAAGTAAGAATGTAACTGATGTTCAACAACAAACAGATATCATTTCTGACATTAGATTGAAGAGTAAGAATGTAACTGATGTTACAACAACAAACAGATATCATTTCCTGACATTAGATTGAAGTAAGAATGTAACTGATGTCACAACAACAAACAGATATCATTTCCTGACATTAGATTGAAGAGTAAGAATTTACAACAAAAAAACAGATATCAGTTACTGACATTAGATTGAAAAGTAAGAATGTTACAACAACAAACAGATATCATTTCCTGACATTAGATTGAAGAGTAAGAATGTTACAACAACAAACATATATCATTTCTGACATTAGATTAGGAAATAAGAATGTTACAACAAAAACAGATATCATTTCCCGACATTAGATTGAAGTGTAAAGAATGTTACAACAACAAACAGATATCATTTCCTGACATTAGATTGAAGAGTAAGAATGTTACAACAACAAACAGATATAATATCCTGACATTAGATTGAAGAGTAAGAATGTTACAACAACAAACAGATATCATTTCCTGACATTAGATTGAAGTGTAAGAATGTAACTGATGTTACAGCAACAAACAGATATCATTTCCTGACATTAGATTGAAAGTAAGAATTTACAACAACAACAGATATCATTTCCTGACACCTAGTTGAAGAGTAAGAATGTAACTGATGTTACAACAACAAACATATATTATTTCCTGACATTAGATTGAAGAGTGAGAATGTTACTGATGTTACAACAACAAACAGATATCATTTCCTGACAATAGATTGATGAGTAAGAATGTAACTGATGTTACAACAACAAATAGATATCTTTCGACATTAGATTGAAGAAATAAGAATGAACTGATGTTACAACAACAAACAGATATCATTTCCTGACATTAGTTGAAAAGTAAGAATGTAACTGATGTTCAACAACAACAGATATCATTTCCGACATTAAAATTGAAGAGTAAGAATGTAACTGATGTCACAACAACAAACAGATACTATTACCGACATTAGATTAAGAGTAAGAAATGAACTGATGTTACAACAACAAACAGATATCATTTCCTGACATTAGATTGAAGAGTAAGAATGTTACATGTTACAGCAACATGCAGATACTATTACCTGACATTAGATTGAAGAGTACGAATGTAACTGATGTTACAACAACAAACAGATATCATTTTTCCCGACATTAGATTGAAGAGTAAGAATTACAACAAAGATATCATTTCCCGACATTGGGTTTAAGAGTAAGAATGTAACTGATGTTACAACAACAAACAGATATCATTTCCTGACATTAGATTGAAGAGTAAGAATTAACTGATTTACAGCAAAAACATATATCATTTCCTGACATTAGATTGAAGAGTAAGAATGTTACAACAACAAACAGATATCATTTCCTGACATTATATTGAAGAATAAGAATGTAACTGATGTTACAACAACAAACAGATATCATTTCCTGACATTAGATTGAAGAGTAAGAATGTAACTGATGTTACAACAACAAACAGATATCATTTCCTGACATTAGATTGAAGAGTAAGAATGTAACTGATGTTACAACAAAAATAGATATCATTTCCCGACATTAGATTGAAAGTAAGAATGTAACTGATGTTACAACAACAACAACAGATATCATTTCACATTAGATTAAAGTAAGAATGTAACTGATGTTACAACAACAAACAGATATCATTTCCCGACATTAGATTGAAAGATAAGAATGTAACTGATGTCACAACAACAAACAGATATCATTTCCTGACATTAGATTGAAGAGTAAGAATGTTACAACAACAAACAGATATCGTTTCTGACATTGATTGAAGAGTAAGAATGTTACAACAACAAACAGATATCATTTCCTGACATTAGATTGAAGAGTAAGAATTTCAAAACAAACATATATCATTTCCTGACATTGATTGAAGAGTAAGAATTTCAACAACAAACAGATATCATTTCCTGACATTAGATTGAAGTGTAAGAATGTTACAACAACAAACAGATATCATTTCCTGACATTAGATTGAAGAGTAAGAATGTTACAACAACAAACAGATATAATATCCTGACATTAGATTGAAGAGTAAGAATGTTACAACAACAAACAGATATCATTTCCTGACATTAGATTGAAGTGTAAGAATGTTACAACAACAAACAGATATCATTTCCTGACATTAGGTTGAAGAGTAAGAATGTTACTGATGTTACAACAACAAACAGATATAATTTCCTGACAATAGATGGAAGTATAAGAATATAACTATTGTACAAGATGAGCAATTTTTGTATTAAAAACAATTTTTTACACCTTTTGTCTTTGCAGATGTTGACGTGTAAATTGTTCTCCAAAGATGTAACTACTACAATCCATGACAAGAATGCATGTGACTAGCAAGAACAATCTGCGCCAGGAATAGTATATCAAAATTGTTTATGGGATTCCAAAGATGACACTACCAACTCATGTCTAGATACGAGTATGTCTCTTCAGACGTTCAGTTCTCACTATCGCTGTCATTTATTTCTCCTAATTTCACTTTTGATCTTCCCCTCTCCATGAACTGTGATCCATATCCTCTTGCTCACAGAAATGAACTTCACCGTCTGTGTCTTGTATATCTCTCCATGAACTGTGATCCATATCCTCTTGCTCACAGAAATGAATTTCACCGTCTGTGTCTTGTATATATCTCTCCATGTACACCGTCCTTATGTTGTAGCATCCATAGAGTGTTAAAATGTTCACATCATCTTCTATCCTTCTGCAATTCCCCAGTGTAGGAAGTTGGACATTTTATTATCCTCTATCAACCAACTGTAGGCATATCTTTCAACTTACTATCAACCAACTGTATTCCTATCTTTCAACTTACTATCAACCAACTGTAGGCTTATCTTTCAACTTACTATCAACCAACTGTAGGCATATCTTTCAACTTACTATCAACCAACTGTAGACATATCTTTCAACTTACTATCAATCAACTGTAGACATATCTTTCAACTTACTATCAACCAACTGTAGGCATATCTTTCAACTTACTATCAATCAACTGTAGACATATCTTTCAACTTACTATCAACCAACTGTAGACATATCTTTCAACTTACTATCAACCAACTGTATTCCTATCTTTCAACTTACTATCAACCAACTGTAGGCATATCTTTCAACTTACTATCAACCAACTGTATTCCTATCTTTCAACTTACTATCAATCAACTGTAGGCATATCTTTCAACTTACTATCAACCAACTGTAGGCATATCTTTCAACTTACTATCAACCAACTGTATTCCTATCTTTCAACTTACTATCAACCAACTGTAGACATATCTTTCAACTTACTATCAACCAACTGTAGGCATATCTTTCAACTTACTATCAACCAACTGTAGGCATATCTTTTAACTTACTATCAACCAACTGTAGGCATATCTTTCAACTTACTATCAACCAACTGTAGGCATATCTTTCAACTTACTATCAACCAACCGTAGGCATATCTTTCAACTTACTATCAACCAACTGTAGGCATATCTTTCAACTTACTATCAACCAACTGTAGGCATATCTTTCAACTTACTATCAATCAACTGTAGGCATATCTTTCAACTTACTATCAACCAACTGTAGGCATATCTTTCAACTTACTATCAACCAACTGTAGACCTATCTTTCAACTTACTATCAACCAACTGTAGGCATATCTTTCAACTTACTATCAACCAACTGTAGACCTATCTTTCAACTTACTATCAACCAACTGTAGGCATATCTTTCAACTTACTATCAACCAACTGTAGGCCTATCTTTCAACTTACTATCAACCAACTGTAGGCATATCTTTCAACTTACTATCAACCAACTGTAGGCATATCTTTCAACTTACTATCAATCAACTGTAGGCATATCTTTCAACTTACTATCAACCAACTGTAGGCATATCTTTCAACTTACTATCAACCAACTGTAGACCTATCTTTCAACTTACTATCAACCAACTGTAGGCATATCTTTCAACTTACTATCAACCAACTGTAGGCATATCTTTCAACTTACTATCAACCAACTGTAGGCATATCTTTCAACTTACTCTACGAAGATCGAACAGAGATACTATTGTTGTAATATTTGTTTTTTTTCCAATAAAATGTTGCAAAATAATTGTTTGTAAACACACACACGGACATTAATTGTGTTTTTGTATTCATTTTTTCAATTGTTAGCACAACATATATTCTTTTTTAGCGATCTCTGGTCGTGTGCGTTAGTTTACCGTGGAGAACAAACAGGGTAGTCAGCTTCAGGCATGTCAGGTTTCCTTATTCAGCGATCGCTGGACATGCGCTTAGTTTACAGTGGACCACAAACATGGTAGTCAGCTTCAGGTTTGTCAGGTTTTCACAAAGCTTAAATTTTATGCCGAATGAGTGTGGCCACATGTTGCTTCTCAGCTCACACAATCTAAACATATATTTAACAATCTTACAATGCTACTCACTTTAATCCCAAAGAAAAATCGATTGCTTGGGCGAATTTCTGTTTGGATTCCATTAGCAAAAATCAGTCTGGCCTGACATTGAACCTGCAGTAAGAATAGTAATAACAACAAATAAACATAAGATAAACAATACAACTAAACAAATAAAACACTCAGCGGTCAACTCCTAACTTCAAATATCACAAAATGTCTGTGAAAATGTGTTCAGATGACGAGAGTTGACAAGGTCAGAAAATAACCTATGAACCCTGACCTGGAGGTGAAGGTTTAACCTATATAGAGTCGAAAGGAAAGTAATTTTAACAACGTGGATTCACTGAAATGAGTTATTTCTATTTTTTTCATGTCTTTTGGCCTAACTTCTGATGTAGATAATATAGAGTTCTATGATCTCCAGGGAAGCAACCAAGCCAATGAATATGACAAATAGAAAGGGAAACCGGGACACATTGGGTCGCGGGGTACAGTGGATCGCTAGGGATAACTATGTCAAGAAATAAGTGAAAGACAATGCAAAGTATTCTCGAGTAACGTCTCTTCGCTCATTGTGCCGCTAATGTTACTTTGCGCGCTTGGAGTTTGAAAGGAACAATTCTGCAAGTAAGATTTAGTTTCAGGTGTCTGAAGTAAATACTAACATCATGTGAAAAATTGTTAAAATTTACAACTGGCGTAAGGAAGTCATTACTTTTTAGTGTTCTAATTTTATTTGTAGTTGTAGGAATGCAACTAATGAAGAACAGAAGCAGTATTTACCATAAGAGAGAAAGGATAACGTTTTTCCAGGGTGAGTAGTGGTGGGGTAGAGTGGGTCACATCAATGGGGGCACAGTGGGTCATGACCTGTTAGTCTATATCATAAATATTATAAATAATGAACACTATTTGTGGTTATGGGGGTTATTTGAAATGAAAACTAACTTCATTGTTTTATTTTATGATAGGTCATGGTTCGCAAACGAGCACGAAAAACGAATATTGGATAAATCGATGTAGAAACGATGACAGCAGCTGTTAATGGGGTTCTTGTCAATCAGAAAAGTATAATAGAAGCAGCAACTCAATTTAATATTGCTAACACAACATTAAAGAGATATGTAAGAAAGGTCCAGACGACAGGTCTAATTAAACAGAGGATTCGGCAGGGTTAAATTTACTCCAAGTTGCAATTGTAGACAAATCTTCACAAAATATGAATAAGATTTACTAGAAAAGCATGTTTTGGATGTATTAAAAATGTCAAGCCACTCCCGATACGTGAAGACGATGGTGCAAGCGTGTGTCAGCCTGACACACCCGCCTCTGCTACTCGATGTGTCGACATCGCCTCGTGTAGACTTTCAATGTTTGCACGGTGTGCCCGGTAACAGGTGAGTATTTGACGTATCGCTAGTCATCCTTCTCATTTAGATCTATGCTTTAGTTTATTTAGTGTTCCTTGTCTGTGTTTGTCTCCCTTGATAAAGGTGTACGACCGAAACGTTGTTTTTGTTGTTAGTTTTATCATTTTGCTATTCATTTTTGCTTGCTTATGTGATACCATACAAACGTGTCTTTGTCCCTAACCCATGCTGGACACATGGGTTGTGTTTGACGTCATATTTGTGCACAATTTATTATCAAAGACCGAAATATAATGATAAAATCGTTAAATTTTCTGAAACCAACGGTAATGAATAATGCACGCACACACACATTCATACACATCCACACATCCTCATCACGTTTCGTTTGACACATAAGACTTTCACAAGCGATTTCTATTGTTACTGCAGACTTTCTCTGCAGTCTCTGCAGTCTCTGCAGACTTTCTACCAAATTATTTCCCTTGTCAGATCACATTTTATCAACTCTCTTTTCATAGTTCTTCTCCATGTTTATTTTGGGCATCAATGTCTTCTTTTCTCATCCAGTGTCCATCGGAGAGCTGTCCTAGCCATTGTTCGCACTGGCACACATGCTCAATCCATCACTGTTTTTATATACTGGTCTCCAATGATGTACATTTTTCGTTTAAAGTTCTTCGTTTATATATATATATATAAAACTGTGCACATAGTCTTCTACAAAAGAACACAAGGAAAGAAGGCAAAAGGCAGACCCCGAAAAAGATGAACATATGGCATAGGAGAATCCTGTGAAAAAGCAAATAAAAACTATCCTCCAAGTCAATAGAGCAGTGCAAGAGAGGAAAAACAATAATATTGGACAGCAACCTGACAACAGTGTGACGACAAAAGAAAGCAGATATGTATATCTGGTACGTATAATTATATTCATATATTTGCTCTTATCGGAGACGGACGATAAAACGTGGTACCGTGTTCATGTTGAGCACGTAAAAGAACCATTGGCAGTTCAAAATCTAAGAAGAACAAGAGAAAGATTTTTAGGTACTTGTCTACAATTTCACCGCAAAAACTGGGTCATTGTAAATATAGACTGTTTGTGAGCATTGTTCTAAATATAGCGCAGAGGTTCCCATTATTTATGTTATTGACGTAAAATCCCGTCATTCCCTGAGTGAGTGAGTTTATGTGGCGTCGCCGGACTAAATCAAGAAATTTAGACCCCTTCGTAGCTATTATTGCTGATACCATAAGTTTCTGGCCCCACAGTAACACTCCTAGTCCCATCCTGCCTCCTTCCACCTCACATTCCCACATACAGTCCTTTCCAGGGCTCCCAATTCAATTAAAACACTGCTTATTTACATACAAAATACACAATATCCGTGACCTTTGAACCCGGTTGACCTCCACGTCCGCACACACTGATGGCGGACTGACGTCACTTAACTTAGGTCAACGAGGTTTCCCTTTTCCTGCAGTGAAATTATAGACAAGTACCGATTTTTAAAAATGTATACAAAATATTTTCACCAGTGGCGGCTCGTCATTATGGGCCTGTGGGGCCGGGCCCAACCAAAAGTAATATGAACGTGTATTTATTGTTTTATTAATTAAAATATAATCTAACCCAGAACCATGATTGTTTCCAAAATGTTTGTCTGGCCCCACCAGCAGAAATGATCACGAGCCGCCCCTGATTTTCACCATCTTTTAAATTACATCGGGCCCCTCGCTGGTGCAACGGAGTTCGTGTACTGCAGCTGAGATCTTATTTTGTAAGAAATAAATGGGGCATACATGGCTGCTCACCGAAGTGAAATGATAATGTTCCTATCTATCAATCAATCAATCTATCAATCAATCAATCAATCAATCAATTATGTAAAAAGTAAATATAGAAATAAAACTGCCAGCAGTTAGAAAACCAATATCAATCGACCTCTCTGTACTCAAACCCCCTCCCCAATTCTTTTCAAATTCAGAAAGTTTGGATACCCATTGTTTAACCTAGGTGACTGTGGACACATGGACATTGAGCAAAGCGCAGTCACAAAAATAACTACATGTGAAATGCGTTGCCTGAGAAAAGTTACCAACAACACAAGAAAAGACAGAATCACCAACATCAGCATAAGAAAGAAAGTTGGCACAAAACCGTGCTTGAATTATATAGATAAACAAAGAATGAAGTGGTTTGGCCACTTAATAAGAATGCATCCAAACTCCACAGTATACAGAGTCTTCTACAACAGAACATCGGGAAAAAGGCAAGAGGAAGACCACGGAAAAGATGGTTAGATGGCGTGGCAGCATCCTGTGAAAGAGCAAAGATAACAATCACACAAGCCACCAGAACAGCGCAAGACAAAAACAAAAAACCACGACACTGGGCAACAACCCGGTAGCAGTGTGACGACAAAAGAAGAAGAAGAAGAAGACTGTAGACTGTGCTGTGTCGGGAAGTGATCATCGTTCGTTGCATGGCTAGTTTCTGACACCGGCTCTATGTTACATCGATTACCTATTCTAAATCAAAGTCGAGTATGTTAAACACATAAAGATAATGGCAGCTAATAAACAAAAATGATGGAATCGAATACATGTAAGACAACAAGAAGACATCCATCAAATATATAATAACAAAGAATTAACTAAAAGAAACTTACATTTTTATTGATGTGATTCTTCAGTGCACTTCCTTCTAGTGTAGCTATTCTATCTTGTCCAGTGAGAACCCGACGTACAATAGCTGGATCTTGTACACCATCAAACAACCAAACAACTTCAATTTGTTGATCTGTATCTCCAGAGTTAAAGTTAACCTTACATTGGAAGTCAAAGGCTTTGTTGTTATTCCGTACGGTTGGACCAATCAGCTCTGGTTGTTCCTTAATATAGAAAGAAAAGTGTTTTATTTAGTTGAAGCTGTAAGCGGGCGTATATAGCTAAGGGGATTGAGCTCGATCACAAACCAAGCGTATCCGGTTCAAACCCCACAGTAGGCAGTTTGAAAGCAATTTCGTTTCCATGGGATTTTTACGAAATGTAAAAATAGACCTCACCGTTCAGAAAGCAATGACAAAATACTGAACGTATGAGGGGTGCATATGAAATCAACGACTCGTTTACTTCCGTTGATGGCTACGTCCTGTAAAGGATATGCCATGATTTTCATTTTTAAATTAGGGAAAGCTATTAGTGTCTGCCCATGACACTCTTTCCTCACTTGTATAATACCTTTTTTCTTCTCTTCAACGATCCAGTGACACTTGGATTTTGACCTTCGACCTAAGAACATGTAGACAGAGAATTGAAGAATTTGGATGTCTGTGGAATTGTTAATATCTCTGCCGGAAACCAGAACTGGACTGATCTATCACTAGGGAAATAGTGATCCGTATGTGCTGATCGCAAAAAAACAGCAAGGTAAGGTTGACTGTGTCCATTTCCCGCCATCAAATTGCCTGCTAGTTATGTTCAGTTCTACTTTACTTTAGACATAAGAACAAATGTTTAAGGCAATGTTTAATCTTGTCTTTCGCCCGAGTGGTTATCGGGGCCCAAATTTGGGGTGTAAAGAATAGAACCACTGTTACCTGCCACGCATGTCGTAAGAAGCGAATAAGGAGGTTTGACCTGAAATCGAATGCACGTGTCCTAAACGTGTAGAAGTCGATGCGTTTAGGGGCCTACCAAACCAATGTGCAACGAATACACGTTGTTGGCAAAGATCAAACATATCACAAAGAGTGATTAAAATTGGTTGCAAAGAACGAACGCAAAGAAGAAGACGATCTTGTTCCGAGTCCCTGTGCGTTTACAATGTTCTGAGGAATAGTTGATTAAAATTCTGATGATTGTTAAATGCTCGTCTTTAATCTCATGTATTGCGTGTCCATTGTTTGTTAGTAATAGCTTAAGTTATCTCATTTATTGTGTCTCCATTGTTTGCTAGTAATAGCTTAAGTTATCTCATTTATTGTGTCTCCATTGTTTGCTAGTAATAGCTTAAGTTATCTCATTTATTGTGTCTCCATTGTTTGCTAGTAATAGCTTAAGTTATCTCATTTATTGTGTCTCTATTGTTTGTTAGTAATACCTTAAGTTATCTCATGTATTGTGTCTCCATTGTTTGTTAGTAATTGCTTAAGTTATCTCATTTATTGTGTCTCCATTGTTTGTTAGTAATAGCTTAAGTTATCTCATTTATTGTGTCTCTATTGTTTGTTAGTAATAGCTTAAGTTATCTCATTTATTGTGTCTCCATTGTTTTGTTAGTAATACCTTAAGTTATCTCATTTATTGTGTCTCCATTGTTTGTTAGTAATAGCTTAAGTTATCTCATTTATTGTGTCTCCATTGTTTGCTAGTAATAGCTTAAGTTATCTCATTTATTGTGTCTCCATTGTTTTTTAGTAATAGCTTAAGTTATCTCATTTATTGTGTCTCTATTGTTTGTTAGTAATAGCTTAAGTTATCTCATTTATTGTGTCTCTATTGTTTGTTAGTAATAGCTTAAGTTATCTCATTTATTGCGTCTCCATTGTTTGTTAGTAATAGCTTAAGTTATCTCATTTATTGTGTCTCCATTGTTTGTTAGTAATAGCTTAAGTTATCTCATTTATTGTGTCTCTATTGTTTGTTAGTAATAGCTTAAGTTATCTCATGTATTGCGTCTCCATTGTTTGTTAGTAATAGCTTAAGTTATCTCATTTATTGTGTCTCCATTGTTGGTTAGTAATAGCTTAAGTTATCTCATTTATTGTGTCTCCATTGTTTGCTAGTAATAGCTTAAGTTATCTCATTTATTGTGTCTCCATTGTTGGTTAGTAATAGCTTAAGTTATCTCATTTATTGTGTCTCCATTGTGTGTTAGTAATAGCTTAAGTTATCTCATTCATTGTGTCTCCATTGTTTGTTAGTAATAGCTTAAGTTATCTCAATTATTGTGTCTCCATTGTTTGTTAGTAATAGCTTAAGTTATCTCATTTATTGTGTCTCCATTGTTTGTTAGTAATAGCTTAAGTTATCTCATTTATTGTGTCTCCATTGTTTGTTAGTAATAGCTTAAGTTATCTCATTTATTGTGTCTCCATTGTTTGTTAGTAATAGCTTAAGTTATCTCATGTATTGTGTCTCCATTGTTTGTTAGTAATAGCTTAAGTTATCTCATGTATTGTGTGTCCATTGTTTGTTAGTAATAGCTTAAGTTATCTCATTTATTGTGTCTCCATTGTTTGCTAGTAATAGCTTAAGTTATCTCATTTATTGTGTCTCCATTGTTTGTTAGTAATTGCTTAAGTTATCTCATTTATTGCGTCTCCATTGTTTGTTAGTAATAGCTTAAGTTATCTCATTTATTGTGTCTCCATTGTTTGTTAGTAATAGCTTAAGTTATCTCATTTATTGTGTCTCTATTGTTTGTTAGTAATAGCTTAAGTTATCTCATTTATTGTGTCTCCATTGTTTGTTAGTAATAGCTTAAGTTATCTCATTTATTATGTCTCCATTGTTTGCTAGTAATAGCTTAAGTTATCTCATGTATTGTGTCTCCATTGTTTGTTAGTAATAGCTTAAGTTATCTCATTTATTGTGTCTCTATTGTTTGTTAGTAATAGCTTAAGTTATCTCATTTATTGTGTCTCTATTGTTTGCTAGTAATAGCTTAAGTTATCTCATTTATTGTGTCTCCATTGTTTGTTAGTAATAGCTTAAGTTATCTCATTTATTGTGTCTCTATTGTTTGTTAGTAATATCTTAAGTTATCTCATGTATTGTGTCTCCATTGTTTGTTAGTAATAGCTTAAGTTATCTCATTTATTGTGTCTCCATTGTTTGTTAGTAATAGCTTAAGTTATCTCATTTATTGTGTCTCCATTGTTTGTTAGTAATACCTTAAGTTATCTCATTTATTGTGTCTCCATTGTTTGTTAGTAATAGCTTAAGTTATCTCATTTATTGTGTCTCCATTGTTTGTTAGTAATAGCCTAAGTTATCTCATTTATTGTGTCTCCATTGTCTGTTTGTAATAGCTTAAGTTATCTCATTTATTGTGTCTCCATTGTTTGTTAGTAATAGCTTAAGTTATCTCATTTATTGTGTCTCCATTGTTTGTTAGTAATAGCTTAAGTTATCTCATTTATTGTGTCTCCATTGTGTGTTAGTAATAGCTTAAGTTATCTCATTTATTGTGTCTCCATTGTTTGTTAGTACTAGCTTAAGTTATCTCATGTATTGTGTCTCCATTGTTTGTTAGTAATACCTTAAGTTATCTCATTTATTGTGTCTCCATTGTTTGTTAGTAATAGCTTAAGTTATCTCATTTATTGTGTCTCTATTGTTTGTTAGTAATACCTTAAGTTATCTCATTTATTGTGTCTCCATTGTGTGTTAGTAATAGCTTAAGTTATCTCATTTATTGTGTCTCCATTGTTTGTTAGTAATAGCTTAAGTTATCTCATTTATTGTGTCTCCATTGTTTGTTAGTAATAGCTTAAGTTATCTCATTTATTGTGTCTCCATTGTTTGTTAGTAATAGCTTAAGTTATCTCATTTATTGTGTCTCCATTGTGTGTTAGTAATAGCTTAAGTTATCTCATTTATTGTGTCTCCATTGTTTGTTAGTAATAGCTTAAGTTATCTCATTTATTGTGTCTCCATTGTTTGTTAGTAATAGCTTAAGTTATCTCATTTATTGTGTCTCCATTGTTTGTTAGTAATAGCTTAAGTTATCTCATTTATTGTGTCTCCATTGTTTGTTAGTAATAGCTTAAGTTATCTCATTTATTGCGTCTCCATTGTTTGTTAGTAATACCTTAAGTTATCTCATTTATTGTGTCTCCATTGTCTGTTAGTAATAGCTTAAGTTATCTCATTTATTGCGTCTCCATTGTTTGCTAGTAATAGCTTAAGTTATCTCATTTATTGTGTCTCCATTGTTTGTTAGTAATACCTTAAGTTATCTCATTTATTGCGTCTCCATTGTTTGCTAGTAATAGCTTAAGTTATCTCATTTATTGTGTCTCCATTGTTTGTTAGTAATAGCTTAAGTTATCTCATTTATTGCGTCTCCATTGTTTGTTAGTAATACCTTAAGTTATCTCATTTATTGTGTCTCCATTGTTTGTTAGTAATAGCTTAAGTTATCTCATTTATTGTGTCTCCATTGTTTGTTAGTAATAGCCTAAGTTATCTCATTTATTGTGTCTCCATTGTCTGTTTGTAATAGCTTAAGTTATCTCATTTATTGTGTCTCCATTGTTTGTTAGTAATAGCTTAAGTTATCTCATTGTGTCTCCATTGTTTGCTAGTAATAGCCTAAGTTATTGCATATTTATAAACACGAGAAAAAAAAAAAAGAAAGAAAAAACCCATTGTAGGATAAACGGTCTTGGCGTTAAAGAGAGATGTAGAGAGGGAGAGAGGAGAGAAGGATGGAGGGAGAGAGAGAAAAAAGAGAGAAAAAGAGAGAAAAAAGAGAGAAAGAGAGAGAGAGAGGGGGAGAAAGAAGGAGAGAGAGGGAGAAAGAGAGAGTGAGAGAAGAGAGAAAAAAAAGAGAGACAAAGAAAGAAAGAGCGAGAGTTACGTAAAAAGCAGGGAGAGAGAGAGAGAGAGATCGATCGAATATGTTCTAATTAAAAATATCAAAAATAATCACTTCGATTATTCATAAAAGAAGTAGTTGATTACTCAATCAAATATCATCATCATCAAGTAGCTTGTCACTTCCAGAACTTGGCTCCCATGACAGCAGTCCTGAAAAACTCTGTTCTGTGCAAGTTGACCGGCGTCAGCAGCAGTCATTCTCTGATTGTCAATAACATCTTGCACCCATCGTCTTCTAGGTCTTCCTCTCATTCTTCTTCCAGGCACCATTACCTCCAAAATTATTTTCTCTAGGCATTCATATTGTTTGATGTGTCCGAAATATTTAATTTACTTTGTTGTTATGCTCTCTTTAATGTCAATCAAATATACAAAACGATAATGACAATAAGTGCTTCAGTTAGCTAATCGCAACCATTAATCTTACAAATAATCACAACGATTAGTCAGATTCAAATAGTCAGCTAATGTACCTTCACTCCCAAGAAAATGGTGTTGGTTGTTCGCATTGGACTTTTTTCATCTTGAGTATCAATGTAGAATGTTCGAACTTGACAGCCAATCTGACATAAAGTAAACAATCTTAGTCAAATAATTGAATATTTTAGTTTTAATAATACATGGTTGTCAAATCTAACAATACAGACTTGTCAATGACAAGAAGACATCAGACGATACAGACTTGTTGAAGAGAACAAGACAACATTCAATACAGACTTGTGGAAGATTGATTATTGGTTCATGTGGCTCGCTGGTACTACTTATACTTGTGGAAGAGAACAAGACAACAAGTCAAATACAACTGGACATGAAAGAAGAAAATGGTTTTGAACTGAATACCAACTTAGGAAACAACAACACACAATAACAAGATTCTCTCTTGACTGAAACCCGCATAGGACGAAAAGAGTGGAGCGGACAAAGTATACCCGTGGAGGAACAGTGTAAGTAGGGGGTCAGAAAGATCGGAGCTAAAGAAGAGGACTCAGAAAATAGTATTCAGTGGAGAGGACTACTACCCTATGTTATACTAGGAACAAGAAGGTATTCAGTAGAGAGGGATACTACCCTATGTTATACTAGGAACAAGAAGGTATTCAGTAGAGAGGGATACTACCCTATGTTATACTAGGACAAGAAGGTATTCAGTGGAGAGGGATACTACCCTATGTTATACTAGGACAAGAAGGTATTCAGTGGAGAGGACTACTACCCTATGATATACTAGGACAAGAAGGTATTCAGTGGAGAGGACTACTACCCTATGATATACTGGGAACAAGAAGGTATTCAGTGGAGAGTGCTACTACCCTATGTTATACTAGGAACAAGAAGGTATTCAGTAGAGAGGGATACTACCCTATGTTATACTAGGAACAAGAAGGTATTCATTGGAGAGGACTACTACCCTATGTTATACTAGGAACAAGAAGGTATTCAGTAATATTAGTCATTGTTATTATTATTAGTAGTAAAAAAAAGTAGTAGTAACAACAATAGTAGTAGAAGTTGCAGTAATAGTAGCAGTAATAATGCTAGTTGTAGTAGTATTAACCTTAGAATGAGTTGAAGTATTAGTAGTAACATCAGTAGAAGTAGTAGTAGTAATATTAAAACCGTCCATCGCATGCGATAATGACAACAGCCTCAGACGTATGCTGATGCACCTCTGATGTGTGCGGAGGTGACTGTAGACTCAAATCCTAGAACACAATCCTCTACCACAGGTGGGACATACATGATCAAGGTTAGACATGTATGTGTTGTGTGTTCTGTTTTTTCGCGCAGCTCGCTTTCTCTGTGCCTCAACGGCACGACGATTCTCAGCTATACTATAGTTCGTTCCAAAATTCGTGAAAAACTTGACCAACCGATATAAAATCATCCCCTTGACATAAATTCTTGATTATTACATTTTTATATAGGTAACAGTGACGACCTTCCAAACGTATTTTTTGCCCACCCAAACATTTAGTTCTGTAAGATTTTATTATATGTTATTACTAAAATTACAGCGATGTTGATTTGGTATACTTGTCGAAATTTTACAGTACGATTGTCAAGTTTGTCTATAACTAAGCATTTCCGTGTTCCACATGCAATTCAGTGCAAGTCAAAATCAGGAATCCTGTGGAATTAATCAGTTCACAATGTTTCCTACCGACTGTCATTGGCGTATGTACGCACCATTTACTTTCATTTATAGAAGTGCAAGGTATCATTTGTTCACAATGTCACCTTTCCTTTTATAATATGTAATAGGGATACGCCTTTGCAAACATTCGCAACCATTTTGTGTATTAATGTAAATTCTAAACTTTGATTATCATTTTGTTGTACTTATGCAAAATTATATAACAAAAAACGTTTTTGCATCAACCAAGCTACCTACCAATTAGTTAAACATGTATTCGTAAGGTCGTAGATGTATAGACTGCTTGCAAAAACCGCTGTGTGCATCATGTAGATTTCGTACAAATTAAACCCTTGTATGTTCACGAATTTTGGAACGAACTATAGTTCCTCTTGTGTTGTTACAGCGCCACACTTGGCAATCTTGCGCCAGAGATTCCCAGCAAGTGGTGTCTATATCGAGGCATTTCATAGTAGTAACAATGATAACAGTAACAATATCAATGGTGATGGTAGTAGTAATATCTTTTGTAGCAATGGTAGAAGTAATACAAAGTAAGTAAACATAAAAGTAAAGGAACCCTTTCATACCTCGTGGTACATAGGGCAATACAGTGTTAGGCCTGTATTTTTCATTGACCGTCGCACACGATGGGTGATGTGGTCAGCATCACGCCGGCCACTTTTACTTCCCAGAGCATGTCTGGTACCCAGTTGAGGCTGGTCACCTGAAAGCCGTCGCGGTCGGGAAAAATTCCACGCACACTGCGGGAGTTGAACCCAGACCACTAGCCTTGAGAAGCGAGTTCAGAAGTAATACTACTACTACTATTACTACTACCACCACGATTGTTAATAATAGTAGCAATAATAATAATAAATAATAATTTCTCTGGTAACGTTATTCGTTACATAGGGCATGCAAGCAATTTCTCCAGACCGCTCTATCCTGGGCAACTCGCTCAATCTCCTCCATGGAAATGAGACCTATATTTCTTGCCTCTCTCAGCAAAGTTCGTTTCAGGGCCTCCTTAGGTCGTCCTCTCTTTCTTGAACCCTTTGCATTCCACTTCAATGCCTGCTTTGATATTCCTTGACCATGTCTTCTCAAGGTGTGTCAAACATATCCAATATAATAGTAGTAATAGTAACAGTAAATATCAAATATCAATACATTTCTGACATTGGACGTAGCGAAAGCATCTCAAAAACAAAATAAAATGATCAGATGTGGTGTGAATCTATATCCGCTTTCACGGCTCATGATGATATTGATACACTAATAACAATAAACTAATAATAGCATATTATAAAATTGATATAAATTACAATTGACTCACATCTTTATTGAGATGACCTTTCATTTGTTCTCCACTCAAGACAGCTTCCCTTTGTGTATCAGCAAGAATGGTAGGTTGGATGTTGGGATCAGGATTTCCATTAAAAGTCCAAGTTATTTCAAATCTTTGCCTAGCATCGTTAGGGACATACTTAACTTGACATTTGAACTCAAATGTTTGGTCAGTTGAAACAATTGGTCCTGTCAGCTCTGGTAGATCTTTTAGAATCGGATAACGATCTGTAGGAAGATTTATTGATTTTTAAAAAGGAATTGAAAATGTAAAAAAAATCAATATCAACTAGAAAAATGTGACTTAAAAGCAGTAGGCTAATGAATATGATAAATTTGAGTATGAGAGAACCAGAGATGACCAAACGCTGACTTTATTTCCAAGTGTTGGCTCTGGTAAAAGGCTGGATTGAAAAAAGAATGAATAATCTTGATCATATTTGATAAAAAGTAAGAACAACTTCAAACACAACCATATATCACTTCTTCTTTTCGTCTTGTTCGCCCGCAATGAATTCAGGCGTAGTCATGGCGTTTCTGACTGATTTTTGCGTGAAGGATTGCTTTCTCTATCATCAGTGTCCCTCCCATTCAGGCGAGTTTTCTCCGACGTGATAGATACAACTATGTATCAGAAAAGTTCTATCCCAAATTCGTGACCATCGTTAGATTTTCACAAATGTACAATCGTATGATCGTTTCTGATCAAATTGAATATGTTAATTGAAGACATCCATACTAAATAATATTGTTATTTCATCAATAAAACATATTGTATGAATCGTTGTTTCTTCTTTGCGATGTATATTTATTTATCATCATTAAAAAGATTGTCCTGAGCAGAACTTTGCCACGCCAATAGTGCTTCGAAATTTCTCTCTCTCGTAGGCTAGATGTTCCGCCACTGCAGTCGTCATGTTCAAACCATCAGTTACATCTTGAATCCATCTTCTCCGTGGTCTTCCTCTTCTAGGCTTTGTCGGAATATTCCTTCTATGATGGTCTTCTCCTACCCTTAGTGTCTCTTTCTATGTTCAAAATACTTCAGTTTTCTCATTCTTATTTTTATTTATTTTGAATTCTTTCTGGATAGATCTATTTGTTCTCTTCTCTGTCTATGATCTACGGAGGAGGACTCTTCTGTAACACTTATATTCAAAAGTACATATATGTTTTACCACTGCCTTGTTAATTGTCCATGTCTTCAGTTAGATTTCTATATCTGCACTTTTAATTTTAGAAGAGGCTTTAGTTCCTTTCTATTCTCAACTAACTTAGCTAGACTGCAGTGAGGATTCTGTGACTGAGTGGTTAAGCCTTTGCCATGCGAGTCGAAGGTCGTGGGTTCGAATCCGGACCGCGCCGTTCTGTTCACGAGTGCAGTTTTTCAGAGACCCCTAGAGTTGTTGCCGGAGCTACGGCGTTCGTGCTTGTGCAACAATCTTATGTTCCAAACAGGATAACATTAATTAATCAATCAATCAGTGGTAATTATTACAATGAAACACAAACTATTTGATTCACCTTTGCAAGGTTCGAAGCCTGTTGGAGAACGCTGGTCAACTGTACATCTAATGATATTTCCTGGAGATAAATATGAGAATAAATATGAGAATAAATATGAGAATAAATATGAGAATATATATGAGAATAAATGTAGGAATAAATATGAGAATGTATCGAGAATAAATATGAGAATATATCGAGAATAAATATGAGAATAAATATGAGAATATAAGTGAGAATAAATATGTGAATAAATATGAGAATGTATCGAGAATAAATATGAGAATATATCGAGAATAAATATGAGAATAAATATGAGAATAAATATGAGAAGATATATGAAAATAAATGTGAGAATAAATAAAGAATATATCGAGCCTGTGTAATTTGTTCTTTACTATATGGCTCAGAAACAGGGACAGTCTACTCAAGACACGAGAGGAGACTTAACATCTTTCATCTTCAATGTTTCCTCAAGATTATGAACATCAGGTGATACGACAAGATAACCAACTCTGAAGTACTGTAACATGCAAACCTGCCTTCCATCATGGGCATGCTCAGCAGTAGACAACTAAGATGCTAGGGGCATGTGAGAAGAATGGCAAATTTTCGCATACCAATAAAAATGTTGTTCTGTGAACTTTCGGAGGGGAAGAGACACAAAGGCAGACCATTGCTCAGATATAAAGATGTCTGCAAGGCCTCAATGAAGAACTTCTCTATAGGTCACAGCACATGGGAAAAACTAGCTGATGACAGAGTTGTGTGAAAGCCATATTGCGCAAGGGTGCAGAGTCTTTTGAGAAGAGACTTATATATGAGCTGAAAAACAGGAGTGAAAACTCAGAGGTTGTCACAGTAAAACATGTGTCAATTGACCGTGTCTGTAAAGACGAAAAAAGGCCACATATATATAAATATGAGAAAACAATTGATACATCAAGCAGTGCACACACACACTAACAAACAAACATATAAATAGACAGCACAGTACAGAACAAGAGAACTCGCTCAACTTTCAGACAAGGCAGAAATTCACTTGCAGTGGATTCCATCTCACTGTGGCATTGCAGTCAATGAGAGTGCCGATGTCTTAGCTAAGAAGGACAGTGCCAAAGAGTAAATTTACCAACCCGTCTTTTCAGGAGATTAAAACCCTCATACAGAGAAAATCTGCAGTAGACTGGAAGACAAACACTGGATATGATTATGAGAAAATCTGCAGTAGACTGGAAGACAAACATTCTAGATATGATTACTGAGAAAAATCTACTGCAGTAGACTGGAAGACAAACACTGGATATGATTATGAAAAGAAGAAAATCTAATGAAAGTCAGACTGGAAGACAAATCACTGAGATATGAATTAGTAGAAAGATCTGAGTAGAACTGGAAGACAAACACTGGATATGATTATGAAAAATCTGCAGTAGACTGGAAGACAAACATTCGATATGATTATGAGAAAATCTGCAGTAGACTGGAAGACAAACATTCGATATGATTATGAGAAAATCTGCGAGTAGACTGGTATGAACAGAAAGCGACTGGTGTATGATTATGAGAAAAGATCTGCAGATAGACCCTGGAAGACAAACACTGGGTATGATTATGGAAAAGACTTTCTCAAAGACCTAAGCAGAACACGACCAGATCATTATTATTCACCTACGCACAGGACACTGCAGACTCAACAAATACTTATACGACCAGGTCATTATATTTCGACTACGCACCGGACACTGCAGACACAACAAATACTTATATAGACTAGGAATAAATCAAACAGCTCTCTGCCAGTGTCAACAGGCGGAACAGACACCAGAGCATATCCTGCAAGATTGCACTCTCCTGTGTGAGCTGAGGAGCAACATGTGGCCACACCCAGTCGACCTGAAAACTAAGCTTTGGGAAACCTGACAGACCTGAAGCTGACTGCCCAGTTTGTGGCCCACAGTAAGCTAAGCGCTGACCAGAGATCGCTGAAGAAGAAGAAGAAGAAGAAAAACCAAACACACACAAATACGCACAAACAACGTGATACAACAAACACAACAGGATAATAGTCTAGAATAAGTTAGAAAAATTCATAAAAATAGAAAGTTAACTGTTGGTATATGTATTGAGATCACAGGAAGACATAGAAACGTGGTTTTACAGAAGAATGCGGACAATTCCATGGACAGCGAATCATGAACAATGAACAAACAATTAATAAGATCATTGGTAGCCACAGAGATGTGGTTTTACAGAAGAATGCTGAAAAGTTCATGGACAGCGAATCATGGACAATGAACAAACAATTAATAAGATCATTGGTAGCCACAGAGATGTGGTTTTAGAGAAGAATGCGGACAATTCCATGGCCAGCGAAGAAAACAAATGAGGTTTTAAAATAAACCTGCACACAATGAAACCTTATCAAAAGAATACAAATCAGACAATCAAAGTTATTCGGGAATATAATGCGAACAGGAGGTTTAGAGCATTTGGTGACTATTGGTAAAATTCAGGGAATGAGAGATCGTAGAAGGCAGAGGGAGAAGGTGCTAGATGATCTGACCTCTTGGTTCGACATAAGATCGACGTCAGAACTGATTACTTGCACGAAGGAGAAAGAGTTGTTGAGAGACATGATCGTCTATGCCAGCACGCATGGTACTTGATTGATTGATTGATTGATATGTGTCTAGATGTAATACGTGTAATCTCACTGACTTGCGAGAGAAATGAGGATAGGAATAAGCATTCTTCATTGTTGATTGTATGATCATCTTCATTGCACATCGGACATGTAAATAATTGATCCAATCTCATCCCAAGCATGTATCTCATATTATTTAGGCTAACAACTCCCGTTCTGTGTTGATTAGATGTATCTACTGGGTTTTCTCTCGGGGTTTTCCCGTAATAAGCAAATGTTAGTAAATGAATTAAGAGATAGAATGTCTGGACAGAAACTATTTGAATTGGATAGTTGACACCTTATCTTCCGATTGTGATGAACGTTCTAAAATTTGACTAAGCAAGCCCAATTATAGTTTTACTTCATTGGAGTACAAGATTTCTACAATTTGCACTAAGCACAATTATAGGTGTTTTTAAAGTGTTGAAATTTTTTTACTGACAGTGATATCACGTTAACTTGACAGTATATTTTACACTAGTATTCTCTTACCTGACAGTATCCTTTTACTTGACAGTATCTTACCTACAGTATCCTTCTTACATGATTGCCTCTTATCTTCAAGATTTTCTCTACCTGCACAGAATTCTTATGACAGTCATTGTTTAACAGCTCAAACTCTATAACTGCACAGTATTTCACTGACAATTTTTCTGTCTTCACAGATAAGGTCTACCTAGCAGATTTCTCCCACATTTTCAGCTGAGAACAGTACATTATATTCAAAAGAGAAACAAATATTAGAATTTATACAGACTTAACTTCTGATCTTAAGCAGAATGGCAACATTAACTTCATCTAAGAAACAAGATATGGACATCAACATTAACTAAAAAGAGAAAAAGATATAGAATGTATGCAACATTAACTATACCATCTAAAGAAAACAAAATAAATGGCAATATATACAATTAAAAACAAATATAGAATCTTCTCTTCTTCTAAGCATAAAATCAAGGAAAATTAAATATTTCGGACACATCAAACGACATGAGTACCTAGAGAAGATAATTTTAGAGGGAATGGTGTCTGGAAGAAGAATGAGAGGAAGACCTAAATGTCAATGGTAGCAAGATGTCATTGACGATCTGAGAATGATTGCTGCTGACGCCGGTCAACTTGCAATGAACAGAAATTTTCAGGACTGCACATGGGAGCCAAGTTCCGAAGGACAAGCTACTTGATGATGATGAGATGGGATGAAAGTATAAAATGTTGATGTGAATAAATATTTATCGACCAACACAAATGTCATAAAACGAATTAAATATGTTACCATAGTAACTGAATATTTACCTGCACTGATGGAAGAGTCCATTCATCAATATGGAGCAACAGTACCACAACGATTTCTTCCTGGACATGTTGTTGGCATTGTAATCGAGCTCCATTCATATCTTGAAATCGTACCAGCCTCTTTTAAGCTTGTCTCACATTTCGGTGTATCGGTTGTACGTAAATCGACCTAGATCAAATAGGAAACATTAGTCTCTTCTTTTTCTCTTCTCTTCTAATCTTTACTTTTAACATATTCTTCTTCTTCTAATTCATTCATTTGTACTCTTCTTTTCTTCTTCTACTTCTATTACTTCTACTTCTCTTCTTCTTCTTCTACTTCTACATTTGTCTCTCTTCTTCTTCTACTTCTTCTTACTTCTACTTCTTCTACTTCTACTTCCTATCTTCATTCTTCTTCTTCTTCTACTTCTACTTCTACTTCTTTTCTTCTACGTTCTTCTTCTTCTACCTATCTACTTCTTCTTCTACTTCTTTCT